>NIVC01000825.1:0-345694 GCA_002269645.1 Macrostomum lignano | reverse complement strand
GAGGCACTTCAGTGATTAGTGAGTGAGGCACTTCAGTGATTAGTGTGTGAGGCAGCATTCAGTGATTAGTGAGTGAGGCACATCAGTGATTAGTGTGTGAGGCACATCAGTGATTAGTGAGTGAGGCACTTCAGTGATTAGTGAGTGAGGCACTTCAGTGATTAGTGTGTGAGGCACATCAGTGATTAGTGAGTGAGGCACATCAGTGATTAGTGAGTGAGGCACTTCAGTGATTAGTGTGTGAGGCACTTCAGTGATTAGTGAGTGAGGCACATCAGTGATTAGTGAGTGAGGCACTTCAGTGATTAGTGAGTGAGGCACATCATGTGATTAGTGAGTGAGGCACTTCAGTGATTAGTGTGTGAGGCACATCAGTGATTAGTGAGTGAGGCACATCAGTGATTAGTGTGTGAGGCACATCAGTGATTAGTGAGTGAGGCACTTCAGTGATTAGTGAGTGAGGCACTTCAGTGATTAGTGTGTGAGCACATCAGTGATTAGTGAGTGAGGCACATCAGTGATTAGTGAGTGAGGCACTTCAGTGATTAGTGAGTGAGGCACTTCAGTGATTAGTGAGTGAGGCACTTCAGTGATTAGTGAGTGAGGCACTTCAGTGATTTAGTGAGTGAGGCACTTCAGTGATTAGTGTGTGAGGCACTTCAGTGATTAGTGAGTGAGGCACTTCAGTGATTAGTGAGTGAGGCACTTCAGTGATTAGTGAGTGAGGCACTTCAGTGATTAGTGAGTGAGGCATCAGTGATTAGTGAGTGAGGCACTTCAGTGATTAGTGTGTGAGGCACATTCAGTGATTAGTGAGTGAGGCACATCAGTGATTAGTGTGTGAGGCACATCAGTGATTAGTGAGTGAGGCACTTCATGGATTAGTGAGTGAGGCACTTCAGTGATTAGTGTGTGAGGCACATCAGCTGATTAGTGAGTGAGGCACATCAGTGATTAGTGAGTGAGGCACTTCAGTGATTAGTGTGTGAGGCACTTCAGTGATTAGTGAGTGAGGCACTTCAGTGATTAGTGAGTGAGGCACTTCAGTGATTAGTGAGTGAGGCACTTCAGTGATTAGTGTGTGAGGCACTTCAGTGATTAGTGAGTGAGGCACTTCAGTGATTAGTGAGTGAGGCACTTCAGTGATTAGTGAGTGAGGCACTTCAGTGATTAGTGAGTGAGGCACTTCAGTGATTAGTGAGTGAGACTTCAGTGATTAGTGAGTGAGGCACTTCAGTGATTAGTGAGTGAGGCACTTCAGTGATTAGTGAGTGAGGCACTTCAGTGATTAGTGTGTGAGGCACTTCAGTGATTAGTGAGTGAGGCACTTCAGTGATTAGTGAGTGAGGCACATCAGTGATTAGTGAGTGAGGCACTTCAGTGATTAGTGAGTGAGGCACATCAGTGATTAGTGTGTGAGACACTTCAGTGATTAGTGAGTGAGGCACTTCAGTGATTAGTGTGTGAGACACTTCAGTGATTAGTGAGTGAGGCACATCAGTGATTAGTGAGTGAGACACATCAGTGATTAGTGAGTGAGGCACATTCAGTGATTAGTGAGTTGAGGCACACATTCAGTGATTAGTGAGTGAGGCACATCAGTGATTAGTGAGTGAGGCACATCAGTGATTAGTGTGTGAGGCACATCAGTGATTAGTGAGTGAGGCACTTCAGTGATTAGTGAGTGAGGCACATTCAGTGATTAGTGAGTGAGGCACTCAGTGATTAGTGAGTGAGGCACATTCAGTGATTAGTGAGTGAGGCACATCAGTGATTAGTGAGTGAGGCACTTCAGTGATTAGTGAGTGAGGCACTTCAGTGATTAGTGAGTGAGGCACTTCATTGATTAGTGAGTGAGGCACTTCAGTGATTAGTGAGTGAGGCACTTCAGTGATTAGTGTGTGAGACACTTCAGTGATTAGTGAGTGAGGCACATTCAGTGATTAGTGTGTGAGGCACATCAGTGATTAGTGAGTGAGGCACATCAGTGATTAGTAGTGAGTGAGGCACTTCAGTGATTAGTGAGATATTGGTGAGGTGTAAGCCAATTTAACAAGAATTAAAGTACATTAGTTGTGGTTAAAGGTAGTATCGCATTAAAAAGCTGTTAATCTGTTAATCTGTAAACTACTAATCTGTTCTTCATCGTAGTCTAAAACGAGCAAGCAACGAAACCTTACCGTCTTCCCAGGTAAACTGCCCCAACTGCTCCCAGCCAACCGAGTCCGCGCATGAAGCTCGTCCGCGTGCCCTACTTCAAAGAGGTCGTCGTCATGGCAACCACATGCGAAGCCTGCGTCACAAGGACAGCAGCGTCAAATGCGGCGGCGGAATCGAACCCCAGGGCGTCCGGCTTGAACTCGCCGTCCAGGAGCCCTTCGATCTGTCTCGCGACGTGCTCGTGTCCGACTCACTGTATGATCTGCATTCCCGAGCTCGAGTTCGAGACTGAGCAGGGCAGTCTGGGCGGCAAATTCACACACCGTGGAGGGGCTCCTGCTGGCCATGTCGGTAAGGAACTGCCCTGCATCACTTTTCCTGCATTACCCTCCCTGAATCCCCCTCCCTACATCACCCTTACTGCATCCATGCATCACCTCCCTGCTCTCATCCCTGAATCCCTGAATCATAAGTGAGCGGAGATTGGCAGGACTGCCTTAGGAACACAGCCTTACCGCAACCTTACTAAACCAGTTGCTATGCTCCTCCCCCCGCCCAGCGACAGCCTGGCCGAGACGAATCCCTGCCTGCTCGGCGACGCCACCGAGACGCCTCGATTTGGCGAATTTCTCGCTCGCATCACCGCTCTGGCAACCGTCGTCGAAGAGCCGGACGCAACCCGCCAGCCTCGATTCCGCCTCATCTTGGACGATCCGGCTGGCAATTCCTACGTGCAGAATCTGTGCGCCCCCGACCCGGATCCGCAGCTGCAGTGCCAGAAATACGACCGGTCAGAGGAGCAGAACGAGAGCCTCGGACTGACCGACATGAAGACCGAGAACTACGCAGAGCCGAATAGCTGAACTGCTTTGTTGGCCTATCTGGTTTTTTTTCTCTGTTCGCCTCGCTGCCTACTGTCACCGTTTCTTTTCGTTTTGATTTTGAAATTTGCAGATGTCTGTGCGCACACATAAGGGTGGCAATATCCAAACGGAATTCCCCCCTCAGAAACAGAACAGTCCAACCGGAATTCCCCCCTCAGAAACAGAACAGTCCAAACGGAATTCCCCCCTCAGAAACAGAACAGTCCAAACGGAATTCCCCCTCAGAAACAGAACAGTCCAAACGGAATTCCCCCCTCAGAAACAGAACAGTCCAAACGGAATTCCCCCCTCAGAAACAGAACAGTCCAAACGGAATTCCCCCTCAGAAACAGAACAGTCCAAACGGAATTCCCCCTCAGAAACAGAACAGTCCAAACGGAATTCCCCCTCAGAAACAGAACAGTCCAAACGGAATTCCCCCCTCAGAAACAGAACAGTCCAAACGGAATTCCCCCTCAGAAGCAGAACAGTCCAAACGGAATTCCCCCCTCAGAAACAGAACAGTCCAAACGGAATTCCCCCTCAGAAACAGAACAGTCCAAACGGAATCCCCCCTCAGAAACAAGAGAACAGTCCAAACGGAATCCCCCTCTCAGAAACAGAACAGTCCAAACGGAATTCCCCCCTCAGAAACAGAACAGTCCAAACGGAATTCCCCCTCAGAAACAGAACAGTCCAAACGGAATTCCCCCTCAGAAACAGAACAGTCCAAACGGAATTCCCCCTCAGAAACAGAACAGTCCAAACGGAATCCCCTCAGAAACAGAACAGTCCAAACGGAATTCCCCCCTCAGAAACAGAACAGTCCAAACGGAATCCCCCCTCAGAAACAGAACAGTCCAAACGGAATCCCCCTCAGAAACAGAACAGTCCAAACGGAATTCCCCCCTCAGAAACAGAACAGTCCAAACGGAATTCCCCCTCAGAAACAGAACAGTCCAAACGGAATTCCCCCTCAGAAACAGAACAGTCCAAACGGAATCCCCCTCAGAAACAGAACAGTCCAAACGGAATTCCCCCTCAGAAACAGAACAGTCCAAACGGAATTCCCCCCTCAGAAACAGAACAGTCCAAACGAATCCCCCTCAGAAACAGAACAGTCCAAACGGAATTCCCCCCTCAGAAACAGAACAGTCCAAACGGAATTCCCCCTCAGAAACAGAACAGTCCAAACGGAATTCCCCCCTCAGAAACAGAACAGTCCAAACGGAATTCCCCCTCAGAAACAGAACAGTCCAAACTGAATTCCCCCCTCAGAAACAGAACAGTCCAAACTGAATTCCCCCTCAGAAATAAAAAAATTGCATCAGCATCAGCAGTTTTCAAAACTTTGCCTGGCAACCCGAAAACCTGAATTTGATTTAATTCAATTCCGCTATCTTTTATCCTGAATATTATTTTCTTTAAACCAACTTTCTGAGCTCCCAGTCCGGCCCGCCTTGCATTTTTCTTGTCTGCAATGTTGGGTCAGTAGTAGGATTGGATCAATAAAGTAAAGAATTGGCAAGAGGCTTATTGAGGTGGAACGATTTTATTTTAATGAAATTTGTTTTTTCTTTGATTAACTTTACTTACAGTAGTATTCAACAGTATCTTCTGTTCTTATACTTGCAATCGAATTATTCTCTGTTTCAGCCCAGTGCGCCGGCCCGAGACACATCAGCATAATCATAATAAATCATAATTTTAATAACAGACTACTCTGATCATGACAGCCGCTGAGACTACTGCTGAGCAGGAGACTACTGTTACTACTACTGCTGCTGCTACTGACAGTAGTCAGCAAGAGCCGGCCGCAGCCGCTGAGCAGCCGATGGACGCCGAGTCAATCGAGGCCCTGCTAGGCCAGGGCAAGCGGGACTATTACTGCGGCGAATATGTCAAAGCTGTCAGTCAGCTGCAGCGGGCCTGCGAAGCCCTGGCCGCTAAGCACGGCGATCTGGCTGACGAGATTGCCGAGCCCTACCTGCTGTACGGCCGCGCCCTGCTGGAGGTGGCCAGGATGGAGGCCGACGTTCTCGGCGGAGCCCTCGAAGGCGTACCGGCCGAGGAGGCCAAGACAGACGGTGATGAGGCAAAAAAGACATCACAGATTGATGAGGAAGAAAAAGAAGCCGATGCGATGATTGAAAAAGACTCGCTAACCGAGGAGGAGAAGGAGAAAATCTCCGAGCAGGTCATCGACGCGATGACTGATGGCGACGGCGAGGAGGCGAAGGTGGCCGAGGAGAAGGACGCTGGAGAGGACAAAGAGGAGAAGCAGAAGCCGGCAGAGACGGTCGAGCCGGAGGCTGGCAAGGCCGACGACAACAAGGAGGCCGAAACAGCGGCGGAAGGCGAGGAAGCCGACGGCGAAGGCGAGGCAGACGGGCGAGGAGGGCGAAGAAGGCGACGAAGAGGAGGAGGAGGAGGATGAGGAAGAGGAGGAAGTTGGCAACCTGCAGATCGCCTGGGAGGTGCTGGAGGTGGCCCGCAATGTGTTCGAGAGGCGGCAGGACTGGGCCCGCGTGGCCGACTGCCACATGTGCCTGGCCGAGGTGGGCATGGAGAAGGAGGACTGGGCGCAGGCCGAGGAGGACTTCCTGGCCGCGGTGAAGGTGTACACCGACTCGGTGCGGGTTGACAAAGGCGACAGGCGGCTGGCAACGGCGCAGTTCCAGCTGGCCGTGGCCTGTCTGGCTGGCAAGAAATTCTCCGAGGCAAAGCGCGCCTTCGACGACAGTGCCGCCCAGTTGGCCGCCAGGGCCGCCCAGCTGGAGGCCGCTGAAGGCGACGCCGAAGCGACAGCGGCTGAGCGTCGCGAACTTGACGAGCTGATCAGCGAACTGCGCCAGCGAATGTCGGAGGTTGACGAGGAGCGGCTGGATTTTGAAGCCGCCAAGCAGCAGCTCCGGTCCGGTGCCGCCAGCATCGCCGGTGCCTTCGCTGACGCCGCCGCCGCCATCGGTGCCGTCTCCACCGACGCCACCGCCGCCGCTGCCCAGTCCTCCGCCAATGTCAACGACATCTCCGGGCTGGTGCGCAAGAAGCGACCAGCGCCGACGCCCGCCACCGAGCTGGCCGCCGAGGTCGCTAGCAGCGACGCCAGCGCCAAGGATGACGCGGCTTCGAATGGCGCCCCGCCGCCGCCACCGCCGCCGCGGAGGTGAACGGCTCCGGCAAGGTGACCGGAGCGTCGCCCAACAAGCGGCGTCGAACCCTCGTCGGATCCGGCGAAGTCAACGGAGTCGGCCCGCTGAGAATGGCGGAGACACCGCCAAGGAGGTGGAGCCGATGGACCAGCAGGAGGAGGCGGCCGTGGCGCCGGCTGTTTAGCTGGCTGGCTATCAAAAAATTAAGCGAAAATTTTAACAGCCAATTATTTTTTTATCAAATATAACAAAACACTCCGCATTTTCTCCCTATCGATAGTGAAATCCTGCCGTGCATTTTTAAAAAATAATAAATACTGGAAAACACTGGGATGACGTAACCAGAAATTCCACCGGTTTGTCGTAAATACATTTTATTATTAACTATTTTTCGCGCATATTTAACTTCACGGTCTTCTGTCAGTCATCTACACTCAGTTTTTTAATACTATCTTACTAATAGTAGCGTCAATTGTATGACAGGTTTTTTATTCCTAAATTTAAAAAGTCTTACTATTTCTATATTACTGTTAGTAATACTAGCAAACCTCTGTCGATTTTTTCTGTCCATCGAAGTTTGGCTAAATTTCGTCATTCATATTTTCTAATTATTGTTCTGGGCCGTTGTGTTTCTGTTTTTATTAATGTTTCAAGTTTAAAATTTATAATAATAACTTCACGCTGTCCCCTGTCTCAAGTCGTTTGCATGTGTGGCGCCTTCCAAACAGTTGCATTGTTTAATGATTTCTTCTATCAGCTAATTCTTTTCCAGACTACAGACATTGATTGAAGTGGGCGCTGCTTCATGACAGTCGGGGAGACAGACAGACAGACGGATAGACAGACAGACAGACAGACAGACAGACAGACAGACAGACAGACAGACAGACAGACAGACAGATAGACGGCAGACAGACAGACAGACAGACAGACGGATAGACGGCAGACAGACAGACAGACAGACAGACAGACGGATAGACGGCAGACAGACAGACAGACAGACAGACGGATAGACGGCAGACAGGCAGACAGACAGACAGACAGGCAGGCAGACAGACAGACAGACAGACAGACAGACAGACAGACAGACAGACGGATAGACGGCAGACAGACAGACAGACAGGCAGGCAGACAGACAGACAGACAGACAGACAGACAGACAGACAGACAGACAGGCAAACAGACAGACAGACAGACAGACAGACAGACGGATAGACGGCAGACAGACAGACAGACAGACAGGCAGGCAGACAGACAGACAGACAGACAGACAGACAGACAGACAGACGGATAGACGGCAGACAGACAGACAGACAGACAGACGGATAGACGGCAGACAGACAGACAGACAGACAGACAGACAGACGGATAGACGGCAGACAGACAGACAGACAGACAGACAGACGGATAGACGGCAGACAGGCAGACAGACAGGCAGACAGACAGACAGACAGGCAGGCAGACAGACAGACAGACAGACGGATAGACGGCAGACAGACAGACAGACAGACAGGCAGACAGACAGACAGAGAACCAGGGTATCATTCAGTCTGAATAAGTTCGCTCAGCATTATAACAGAATTTGAGCACAGCTCAGAGTTTTTACCACAGCAGAGTTCATTTCGCCCAAGTCAAATATTTATTTACAACTCAGTTTCGCAGGCCGGAAATTGCGCCAAAGGCGGTGCCTGTTCCCTATAGTGCCCCTCCGCTGAGCACTGCGTGTGTTTAAGAGCGGGGCCGGCAATCCCACAGACAGAGATAGAGAGAGAGAGAGAGAGAGAGAGAGAGAGAGAGAGAGAGAGAGAGAGAGAGAGAGAGAGAGAGAGAGAGAGCCTGATTGACCCAAGTTGGCATCTCTCGATACAACGAAAAATGTTAACATGTTTAGCCTCATTATAATATACATGTAGAGGTCTCTGCAGCAGCGAGCTGCATTAACTTGTGTGCACTGACGCACTCACGGCCAGTCTAATGTAAACTCTCGAAAATTTAATTAAATCTAGCTTTAAAACCGTGCGAAAGTCTGGGTGAGATGATCTAGATGTTTAGCTAGCTTGATGTACTCATAACTAAACCATAACGAGGCCTCAAGTGCATCTAAATTACAGAAAATTTAATTAAATTGTAGATTTCTTTTAGTTGTGTTCGAGGGATCCGGTGCATGTGCAGTGCTGTTACCATACAACTCGCTGCTTGAGTTCAACTGCGGACCTATACATGTAGATTTGATAGATGCGGCACTACGTATGAAGACGGTAGATGTGGCCCCGTGCATGTACATGTAGCTGATATATTGTAAATAGCTTTGTGTATACATGGTACATGCAGTAGATTTGGCGTTATCCAGGGTGTTAGAGAAGTGCATGGCGCCATACAGGGTGTTAGAGAAGTGTCGGCATACAGGGTGTTAGAGAAGTGCCAGGCGCCATACAGGGTGTTAGAGAAGTGCCAGGCGCCATGCAGGGTGTTAGAGAAGTGGTGCCATATAGGGTTTTAGAGAAGTGGCGCCATACAGGGTTTTAGAGAAGTGGCGCCATACAGAGTGTTAGAGAAGTGCATGGCGCCATGCAGGGTGTTAGAGAAGTGTCGGCATACAGGGTGTTAGAGAAGTGCCAGGCGCCATACAGGGTGTTAGAGAAGTGTCGGCATACAGGGGACGTGTTAGAGAAGTGCATGACGCCATACAGGCTGTTAGAGAAGTGCATGACGCCATACAGGCTGTTAGAGAAGTGGTGCCATACAGGGTTTTAGAGAAGTGGCGCCATACAGAGTGTTAGAGAAGTGCATGGCGCCATGCAGGGTGTTAGAGAAGTGTCGGCATACAGGGTGTTAGAGAAGTGCCAGGCGCCATACAGGGTGTTAGAGAAGTGTCGGCATACAGGGGACGTGTTAGAGAAGTGCATGACGCCATACAGGCTGTTAGAGAAGTGGTGCCATACAGGGTTTTAGAGAAGTGGCGCCATACAGAGTGTTAAAGAAGTGCATGGCGCCATACAGGGTTTTAGAGAAGTGGCGCCATACCGGGTTTTAGAGAAGTGGCGCCATACAGAGTGTTAGAGAAGTGCATGGCGCCATGCAGGGTGTTAGAGAAGTGGAAGTGGCGCCATCACTGCTCCTGCGAGATCAAATGTGCATTCAGTGCAAAGCGCAGCCATCCCAGAAGCAGAGGCGCACAAAATGCCAATTCTAGAAAGCAAGAAGCAGTTGAGCTGCCATGAGGCGCAGTAGCCAAATCAGCAGCTAAATTAGTCATTGCTAAATTTATTTTGTTTCTTTTTCCAAACAACTCGACTCATTTAGTGGTGCAATAAAAAAGCTCGCGAGTTTTTTATTCGGCATTGTCATAAAAAGTTTATTAAACAGCTCTGCGCACAAATAATACGCGGTGTGGGCCGTGATGCGCAGCAAACAGCCCTGTCTGTGCTATATACTAATTTCATTAAAGCCCCTGAATCATCTCGGGGGTTACATGTAGATAGAGAGGCGTATTATTGTCAGAGCCTGCCCTCTCGCACCGCTTGCACAGTGAAGAGAAGACGCGACGAACTCGAGTTGAGAGAAGAGAGTGAGACAGAAAGGGAGGGAACAATGATGGACCCCCTACTATCCTATGTTGGCCAAGAAGAATAATGACGAATAAAAGGGAGACTCATAGGCTAGCAGGGTCAGTTGCGAAGAAACAGCGGTTAAGCTCTGTGGCTGGGCGAGCATGGTGGATGATCTTCAACGACTGTTCGTCCCCAAGCAGGACGGCGGAGTGTTCACCCGCTGATCAGCTACGGCTCGGTGCTGCTCACGATACTCCCGCGGCTGGTTCGGCGGCAGCGACAGTCAGACAGGATCGACCGCGGGGCCGTCTGTCGGCGTCGCCCTGGCCGACTGGTACTTCGGCCGGGCGGCGGCGCAGATCCCGCAGTTTGTTGGCGCGGCTGTCTGGATGCTGATCACCCTGATCGCTCTGGTCTGCATCGCAGTGCTCGCCACCTGGCAGCGCCGGCTGCCGTGCTCGCCGAACAGACACGGCAAACGGCTGCCGCCACCAGCCGACCAGTACGCCGTCAGCAATCCTTCGCCGACGCCTTCGTCGGACTCTCTGGCCCTGTCCGCGGCAAAGTCCAGCCGTTGGTGGCGGCGCCGACGTCGGGAGAAGCTGATGGCCCTGCGGCTGGGGCTGCTGGTTGCGGTATTCGCCGTCTGCACGGCGACTCTGGGCGTCTACTGGAACTACAGCGGCGGCTACGGGTTCGGCAGGCTGTTCCAGAGGCAGCAGAAGGCCTCGGACAGAGGCGGCGGTCGCGGCAGTGTCGCCGTAGCCATTAACTCTGCAGTGCAGCAGGTCTGTTGGTAACATTCATGATCTTGCTTGGGATTAGCGATCTCAAAAACACAGACAGACGGACAGACTGCTCACCTGTTTGACAAATATCAAATCTGTCAGATAGGGATGCATCCCCGTTAGATCGATAAAATACTGTTAGACAGGCCTCAAACCCTGTTAGACAAGCCTCAAACCCTGATAGACAGGCCTCACACCCTGTTAGACAGACCTCAAACCCTGTTAGACAGTCCTCAAGCCCTGTTAGACAGGCCTCAAACCCTGTTAGACAGGCCTCAAGCCCTGTTCAAGCCTCAAACCCTGTTAGACAGGCCTCAAACCCTGTTAGACAAGCCTCAAACCCTGTTAGACAGGCCTCAAGCCCTGTTAGACAAGCCTCAAGCCCTGTTAGACAAGCCTCAAACCCTGTTAGACAGGCCTCAAACCCTGTTAGACAGGCCTCAAACCCTGTTAGACAAGCCTCAAACCCTGTTAGACAGGCCTCAAACCTGTTAGACAGGCCTCAAACCCTGTTAGACAGGCCTCAAACCCTGTTAGACAAGCCTCAAACCCTGTTAGACAGGCCTCAAACCCTGTTAGACAAGCCTCAAACCCTGTTACATTGGCTTCAATACTTCAACTCCCCCCGCAGCTGAACGCCTTCATCGAGGACACCCTGACCAGCACCAACACCAGCGTCCTGCAGGTCTGCTATGAGGCCTTTCCCTCCATCCTGAACCTGGTGAATCGGATCGCCAACCGCTATCTCGACCTGCTGTCGGCCGATTTCCTGCTCACTCCGCTGTTGAACAGTTTCGATAAATTTCTCAACTTGGTGAAGCTCCTTCTAGCCAGCATGAACGCCATCAAAAGCTCCCGCGACAGCGTGCTCAACCCGCTGAACTCCTTCACCACGATGATCAATCGGACTCGAGAAGATCTTCGCGCTAAAGTTGCCGACGTGTGCGCCGGGTCGCCAACGAACGGCGTCCCGGTGGCTCTCTGCGATGGGGTCAACCGGTACATCGGCCTGCTGTACATCGGCTTGGACTCGCGACGGATCGACTCGGATAGCAGCGTCACCATCGTGACTCTGCTGGACAAGATCTTCAAGCTCAATGTGACCGAAGTGGAGGCTCAGGTGCGAGCGGAGGGGAGGGAGGAGAGGAGTTGAGAGGAGAGGAGAGGAGAGGAGAGGAGAGGAGAGGAGAGGAGAGGAGAGGAGAGGAGAGGAGAGGAGAGGAGAGGAGAGGAGGAGGAGAGGAGAGGAGAGGAGAGGAGAGGAGAAGAGAGGAGATGAGAGGAGGTGAGAGCGGGTGAAAGGAGAGGAGAAGAAAAGAGGTGAGAGGAGGTGAGAGGAGACGTGAAGAAATGAGGGCAACAGAGAAGCCCAATAGACCTGACAGCGCGGCCCCCGCACCCGCCCGCAGGTGAACTCTGCCAAGTCGCTGCTCACAGGCAGCCTGAGCCTTATCGGCGACGAGATCACGAACCTGTTTAACACGCTGGTCGACGAGGTCTCCAAGCAGTTCAAAAGCGCCGTGTCCGGAGCGGAGCAGCTGGGCTCGGAGATGGTCAACATGACGCAGAGCGAGTCCTTTGTCGGCGCCTTCAACACTGGTGACACTGTCCTGCAGATAATCTCGGCGGTGATTGTGATCGCCTTCTGCCTCACCCTGGCCTGCGTTGCCGTCATCAGCATCCTGCTGGTGTACTTCTACTATCAGCGCAACCGCTGGGAGGCCGCCAGCAATAGTCGCCAGATGGGCGGTGAGGGTCCCCCGGCAGGCTTCGAAGAGACGCCCGGGGAGCAGCAGTCGCGGCCGCCGCCGCTGCGGAGCTTCGCCAGCATCGTGGAGAATCACGCGGAAACCCTGACCAGGCAGAAGCAGGACCAGTCGGCCCGGGAGCTGCGCCATCTTCGCAAGATGAACCGCGGCATGCGGCTGATGAAGACCAACCCGATGATCCGCGTGATGTGCGCGCTGGGCGCGTGCTTTGCTCTGCTGTTTGCCTGCGGCTTCGCCCTGCTGTACGCTGGCAGCATGATTCAGCAGGACGCGTGCACCTACTTTACTTTGCCAGCCAGCACAGCCGTGGTGGACAAGCAGCTCGATCGGATGATTGACGACGACCTGTGGCCGGTGGTGCAGCGGCTGCTGGCGGAGAAGATTGAATTTCCTGTGCCGCTGACGCAGTCGATGCTGCCGAAGGGCCTGCTGGGCGTATTGCTGCGCGACTGCAAGAACTCCAGCGCCACGATATTCCAAATCTACAATCTGGTGACTGCGTTCAACCTGACCGACTTGCTGGAGGCTGACATGGTCAAGAAGGAGCTTTATAGAGGCGAGTGCTGCTGAGTGCTCTGGTAGCTGAGCAGAGGGATAGCTGAGCATAGCTGAGCATAGATAGCTGAGCAGAGGAAGCTGAGCAGAGTTAGCTGAGCAGAGGAAGCTGAGCATAGATAGCTGAGCAGAGTTAGCTGAGCAGAGGAAGCTGAGCAGAGGTACATGTAGCTGAGCAGAGGTAGCTGAGCAAAGGTAGCTGAGCAGAGGTACATGTAGCTGAGCAGAGGTAGCTGAGCAGAGTTAGCTGAGCAGAGGAAGCTGAGCAGAGGTACATGTAGCTGAGCAGAGGTAGCTGAGCAGAGTTAGCTGAGCAGAGGTACATGTAGCTGAGCAGAGGTAGCTGAGCAGAGTTAGCTGAGCAGAGGAAGCTGAGCAGAGGTACATGTAGCTGAGCAGAGGTAGCTGAGCAAAGGTAGCTGAGCAGAGGTACATGTAGCTGAGCAGAGGTAGCTGAGCAGAGATAGCTAAGCAGAGATAGCTGAGCAGAGGTAGCTGAGCAGAGATAGCTGAGCAGAGGTAGCTGAGCAGAGATATCTGAGCAGAGGTAGCTGAGCAGAGTTAGCTGAGCAGAGGAAGCTGAGCAGAGGTACATGTAGCTGAGCAGAGGTAGCTGAGCAAAGGAAGCTGAGCAGAGGTACATGTAGCTGAGCAGAGGTAGCTGAGCAGAGTTAGCTGAGCAGAGGTACATGTAGCTGAGCAGAGGTAGCTGAGCAGAGTTAGCTGAGCAGAGGAAGCTGAGCAGAGGTACATGTAGCTGAGCAGAGGTAGCTGAGCAAAGGTAGCTGAGCAGAGGTACATGTAGCTGAGCAGAGGTAGCTGAGCAGAGATAGCTAAGCAGAGATAGCTGAGCAGAGGTAGCTGAGCAGAGATAGCTGAGCAGAGGTAGCTGAGCAGAGATATCTGAGCAGATGTAGCTGAGCAGAGTTAGCTGAGTAGAGGAAGCTGAGCAGAGGTACATGTAGCTGAGCAGAGGTAGCTGAGCAAAAGTAGCTGAGCAGAGGTACATGTAGCTGAGCAGAGTAGCTGAGCAAAGGTAGCTGAGCAGAGGTAGCTGAGCAGAGATAGCTAAGCAGAGATAGCTGAGCAGAGATAGCTGAGCAGAGGTACATGTAGCTGAGCAGAGGTAGCTGAGCAGAGATAGCTAAGCAGAGATAGCTGAGCAGAGATAGCTAAGCAGAGGTAGCTGAGCAGAGATAGCTGAGCAGAGGTAGCTGAGCAGAAGTACATTTAGCTGAGCTGGCAGTATTATTGTGCTGACTCAACTGCTTCACACAGGCCGAGAAATGGTCAACAAGCTGGTCGGCGACCTGGACGCGAGCACGCTGATCCCATCGGAGGTGGACAGCATCCTGGCTGTCCTGCCGGAGTTCGCCAACATCATCGACACGCAGGACTTCTCGGCGAGCATAGCTGAGCTGTCCAAGCCACTGCTGGCCATCGGCGACCGGTTGCCACTGCTGTTCGGCGATCTGCAGGCCATGGTTCGAATCCTGCTGGACAGGAACCCGTCCGATAATCGGGCCATCTTAATCCAGCACTTCGCTGACAACCTCAACGGGATGTACACCAGTGACTACCCCGCTCTGAACGGCAGCCTCAACGAGATGAAGCGGCATTTTCTAACTTTGCAAAACAACCGGCTGGTGATGAACTTGACGGTTGAGGTGACCGCCAGGCTGGCCGAGCTGAAGGTGGCGTTGTCGAACCGCACCGCCCTGCTGACTGCGGTGGCGACCCGATACGATCAGGTGATCGTCGGGTTGGGCTTTTCTGGCACGGGTGCCCACTCCTGTCCTCAGAGTGGAAACCCCTGTCCTCAGAGTGGACATCCATGTCTTCAGAGTGGACACCTATGTCTTCAGAGTGGACACCTATGTCTTCAGAGTGGACACCTATGTCTTCAGAGTGGACACCTATGTCTTCAGAGTGGACACCTATGTCTTCAGAGCTGGACACCCCTGTATTCAGAGTGGACACCAATATCTTCAGAGCTGGACAGCCCTGTCTTCAGAGTGGACACCCATATATTCAGAGTTGGACACCCCTGTCTTCAGAGTTGGACACCCATGTCTTCAGGGTTGGACACCCCTGTCTTCAGGGTTGGACACCCATGTCTTCAAAGTGGACACCCAGGTCTTCAGTGAATATCCCAGTCCTCTAAAGTGGACCAATTGATGCGGACAAGTCAATCTTTTTGTGATTGATATCTCTGTCCTGATATACATGACTGGAACTAAATACGAAGTATTCGGACCAAAATAAAATGCTAACCTCAATTTTAAAAACACTCCAAAGCGATTTCCGAATTCCAAATTCCAGGTGCTGTCCGAATACACACCCGAGCTGGCAGCCACCCTCAACAGTCTGCTGTCCAAAATTCTAACCCGAATCGGCCGCTGCAGCGGTCTGTCAAGCGTCCTGGAGACGGTCGTGACGGAGTGCTCAGGCAGCCTGTCAGCTCTGCCATATGGCGGATTCTACGTTGCCCTGTCCTGCGCCCTGCTCGTGCTGCTGAGCATCTTCGCCATGCCGGTGCTGCGCGCGGCGCGCTGGCACAAGCGGGCGGTGGCCGAGCAAGTCACCTGGAGTGCCTCTACCAAAGCGTCGACATTTGAGACTTCCGCAGATGCAGACCCCGATCAGAGGGGGCTCAATGGAACCATTATATAAAATAGCTGTTTTGCCATTGTTGCTATACAGATGCAGCCAACTTCACTGCCACTCACTTCTAACCACAGATACTATAAACACTAGATAGGCCACTCAGGCTAATTTTCTGGGCAAGTTTTTTATTCTACTTTCTGCTTAGTAGCAATGAAAGGAAGCAACAGTATTATTTGCTAAATTAGACAAATCGAGTGACTGTTTTTAAGACATCGTTTTGCTAACGCCATAAACAACTAACTTGTTTTGTGCAGTAATGGTGTACATTAAGACGCGACAGACAGTGTGCAATGCCGCTATCTTTCAAAGTGGAGGAAGGGGGGTAGTCTGGAATAGGGTTAATATCAGTTTCGTATAAGGCAGGGTGAGTGGATCGATAATTTAGGCCCACTGGTGGTGGGATAGAAAATAAAGGACTGCACATAGCTAGCCTGGGTTAGGGGTGGGGGTTGAGAGGTTGTGGGTTAGAAAATTTGGGGGTGGTGAATCGTGCTTAAATACAAGCTTATATAGATGAACAGGACAAGAGTCAGAGTTAAAGAAAGTTCGAGTGCATACTAGCTTTTCTATCTAATCTTGTACTCGAGAAATGTTTTGATTCGAACCACTGCTGTGCTCCCACTTGCACGAGCTTTGTACTAGTGCTATTAACATCCGAGAAAGAAAAATCCGTTGCGAATGCATAAATTACCAAAAGATGACACTGGCGAAGCGCTGGCAGCAGCTACTGCAGGAGCGTGGATATTGACCTTTATAAACAATTAAATCACGGGGCCTCCGTGTGTTCAGCTTGCACTTTATGGACGAGGCCTACTGCTGCCTTACAAAGTGCCACGGATGTGCAAGACATCTGTTTTCGCTGGGACGCAATCCCACACCAAGAGTTGATGCTGCCTCGGCTCGTTCAAATAGACCAGCTACCCTCTGTGCAAAGGACTGATAAACGATGAAGAGGCAGACGACATGTACCCTCCAGTGCTGGGGCCAATTAGCAATCTATCTGCAGCCGAGCCTGCGACTTGCCTGCTGCCAGTGCTGTGGCAGAGCAACCTTCGGCTACCAGATTCTGCGCCGAGAACAGCTGTTGCGGCTGAAAGCTCTCACCTCTGCAGCCGATTCGCGGGTTCCAAGCGCTAGAGGCAACGATCAAGCGGCTGCAGCAACGATCCCGAGGCCGAAAGTGACAGGCGAATCAAGCGGCTGCAGCGGCAATCCCGAAAGCGACAGGCAAATCAAGCGGCTGCAGCGGCAATCCCGAAAGCGACAGGCAAATCAAGCGGCTGCAGCGGCAATCCCGAAAGCGACAGGCAAATCAAGCGGCTGCAGCGGCAATCCCGAAAGCGACAGGCAAATCAAGCGGCTGCAGCGGCAATCCCGAAAGCGACAGGCAAATCAAGCGGCTGCAGCGGCAATCCCGAAAACGACAGGCAAATCAAGCGGCTGCAGCGGCAATCCCGAAAGCGACAGGCAAATCAAGCGGCTGCAGCGGCAACATTCGATGGTCAAGGCAAGTGCAGCGCAGTCGTGCATCCATGGACTGTGGAGGCGTGGCTAGCGCAGCTTCCAGCGGTCGACTGGGCGGCAGGGCGCTCGCAGTCAGGGGTGCTCTGGTCAAAGGATGTCATCTCATCAGCAGCTCATTGCAGCTGCACCACAAAAGTCCTGCTGCTTATCGGCTGCCTGTTACGAAACCACTGAGGATTGGCTCTCCATCGGATACATCCCTGGACCTTGAAGTGGCGCATTCGCCAGTTTTTTTCATCTGTTGGGCCGTTCTGAATGCTGCCTCTGAACAAGGGCGACTGGCGACCCTGTTCTTCAACAGCACGCTGCGAGTTTCACAAACAGATGAGCTGATTAAGATGAGAAATCTTTCTATTTTGCTACACGAATATGGATTATGGAGTATATGATATAGCTCGTATTTGCTAAATATACAATAGTTGACTGCAATAATATAGCCTTCTATGCAATCTAAAGCATTCACAATGTTGCTTTGAATTGTGGAAAGTATAATTATAAGTTTCTTTTTGCAAAAAAATCAATACAATTGCTGCATTGCATTCATCTGTTTTTTTTATTTTAAAAAAATATAAATAACGCTAAAATGTTTTTACTACTACTAAGCAGAAAGTAGAGTAAACTGTCGTGTTGTGAGGATTGGCTGGAGTGGCCTGTCTAGTGTTTATAGTATCTGTGCTTCTAACTAATTGTACGCTTGCTTACTTTCGACTCAGTAGTATAGTCTCTTGAAGGGGCAAACCTTCAATTTAAAATTATTATGGACGCCAAAGTTTTCAATCAGTGAAGTCATTGCTTGTTTCTATTTTTAGCTACATGTACATAGCCTAAATGTACATTCCCCTGGAGGTCTTGCCGTTAGTTGTACATTTTGCATACGGCCCGCGAAGAGTAACTAAAAATAGCAACAAGTAGGGACACCCAATTATGTACCCTGTACATTTTGTCGTCCTTGGTAAATCTTCCAAACTTCCTTATTGGTTGAATTTTGTCTTTTACTTCTTTCCGTTTTTTTATTGCCCAACACCAACCCCACGCCTGAAGTGACTGTTGATAAACAGATGTACATTATTTCTGACACCGATCTCTCTTAATGTGAACAACTTTATCCAGCCAATTAAATTGCTCTTTCTCATTAAAATAGCTGCCGCATTCTATACTTGCTACTGAATAGGGTGGTGCAAGATCGTGACTGCCATGGATAATGCGCTAACTTAATAAGTATGATTAATGAAAAAAACTTGCCTAAATGTAGTTAAAAAATTTTGCAAAACCTGATATTATTTATTGTGCACTGTATGGCTATTTTTAATTTAATTTTAATACAGGCACTCTTCCTTCGCTACGCTTTAAGCAATATTAAACTGTCATAAAATAAGCGCCACTGTGTAGCAACCAGCGAAATAAATAAATAAATAAGACAAGACACTATACACCACATTTGTCAATGTTTAAACCGATGCCATTGTTATTATCATTGCCATTAATAATATTAATTTGACTGTTAATACATGTTGCGAACAAGCCTCGCACAGACCCATCATACATCGGATTAGCGACATTAATAACAATTGAAAATATATTAATAACAATAGTAATGACAATAGCAACTTTTTTAATAAGCTTTTTGTCTGAACACAGAGTTGGTAACGCTGGGCCTCTATTATTGACGGTCGTGACTCGCTGTAACTCGGGGACGACATGGAGGGGGAGGCTTAATACACAATCCCAAGTGATTTGCCTGCGGCTAGTTACTATAGTTTATTCACTGCTCGGGATGACAGCTCGCTTAGACAACAAAACAAACAAGAATAATTAGAGTCAGATTGGGTTCGCTTTAACCGCGCACTCGCTCAAGCAACACAAATCTTTTCTTTCCCAACCTTTGCGCAACACCAGAGAGAAGTCGGAGCTCCCCTCCGCGGCCTAAATCAGGTTGGCGACGTCCATCGGCATCTCTTCGATAGACGTGTTGTAGTAGGTCTCCAGATCGTGCAGAGTCCGCTGATCGTCGGTGGTGATGAAGTTGATGGCGACGCCCTTCCTACCGAAGCGACCGCCGCGGCCGATTCTGCAAACGACAAAGGAGGAATTCGATATCCATTGCTTCTTTAAAATTCCATGAAACCGAAATGTGATGTTGGCATGATTAAGCAAAAGTGCATGATGTCATTTATCATCTTGACCGTGAAGTAGATCAAAAAGTACCCGATGTCATTTATCATCTTGATCGTGAAGTAGATCAAAAAGTACCCGATGTCATTTATCATCTTGACCGTGAAGTAGATCAAAAAGTACCCGATGTCATTTATCATCTTGATCGTGAAGTAGATCAAAAAGTACCCGATGTCATTTATCATCTTGACCGTGAAGTAGATCAAAAAGTACCCGATGTCATTTATCATCTTGATCGTGAAGTAGATCAAAAAGTACCCGATGTCATTTATCATCTTGATCGTGAAGTAGATCAAAAAGTACCCGATGTCATTTATCATCTTGACCGTGAAGTAGATCAAAAAGTACCCGATGTCATTTATCATCTTGACCGTGAAGTAGATCAAAAAGTACCCGATGTCATTTATCATCTTGATCGTGAAGTAGATCAAAAAGTACCCGATGTCATTTATCATCTTGATCGTGAAGTAGATCAAAAAGTACCCGATGTCATTTATCATCTTGATTGTGAAGTAGATCAAAAAGTACCCGATGTCATTTATCATCTTGACCGTGAAGTAGATCAAAAAGTACCCGATGTCATTTATCATCTTGACCGTGAAGTAGATCAAAAAGTACCCGATGTCATTTATCATCTTGACCGTGAAGTAGATCAAAAAGTACCCGATGTCATTTATCATCTTGATCGTGAAGTAGATCAAAAAGTACCCGATGTCATTTATCATCTTGATCGTGAAAGTTCAACTCGTGAAAAACGAGTTGAACCCTTGGCATTGTGACCATGAATTTTATCAATCATCTTATTTTGGTAAAATGTGTTGACCCACCTGTGGATGTAGTTCTCCCGGTTCGTTGGCAGGTCGTAGTTAATAACCAGTGACACCTGCTGCACGTCGATACCGCGAGCCAGCAGATCCGTGGTGATCAGAACCCGACTGCTGCCGGAACGGAACTCCCGCATAATTCTGTCGCGAACCGCCTGTTCCATCTCGCCGTGCATGAAGCTGACGGTGAAATCGCGGGCGCCCATCTTCTCGGCCAGCCACTCGACCTTGCGGCGAGTGTTGCAGAAGATCACGGCCTGGGCGATGGTCAGCGTCTCGTACAAGTCGCACAGGGTGTCCAGCTTCCAGTCGTCGCGTTCAACGTCGATGTAAAACTGGCGAATACCTTCGAGGGTGAGCTCTTCCTTCTTCACCAGGATCTTGATGGGGTTGCGCATGAACTTGTTGGTCACCTCCAGCACGTCGGCCGGCATGGTGGCGGACAGCAGCACAACCTGGACCTCTTCGGGCATCAGGCGGAACACTTCATAGATTTGCTCCTTGAAGCCGCGGCCAAGCATCTCGTCGGCTTCGTCTAGCACGAACATCTTGATGTGCTTGGTGCGCAGGATGCCCCGGTTGGTCATGTCGAACACCCGGCCGGGGGTGCCGACGACCACCTGCGGCAGGGGGGGAGGGGCGAGGGGGCCATGGGATTTTAAAATCATGTCAGAACTCAGGATTCTTACAGTTGGGGTCAGGATTCTTACAGTTGGGGTCAGGATTCTTACAGTTGGGGTCAGGATTCTTACAGTTGGGGTCAGGATTCTTACAGTTGGGGTCAGGATTCTTACAGTTGGGGTCAGGATTCTTACAGTTGAAGTCAGGATTCTTACAGTTGGTATCAGGATTCTTACAGTTGGGGTCAGGATTCTTACAGTTGGTGTCAGGATTCTTACAGTTGGGGTCAGGATTCCTACAGTTGGGGTCAGGATTCTTACAGTTGGGGTCAGGATTCTTACAGTTGGTGTCAGGATTCTTACAGTTGGGGTCAGGATTCTTACAGTTTGTGTCAGTATTCTTACAGTTGGTGTCAGGATTCTTACAGTTGGGGTCAGGATTCTTACAGTTGGTATCAGGATTCTTACAGTTGGGGTCAGGATTCCTACAGTTGGGGTCAGGATTCTTACAGTTGGGGTCAGGATTCTTACAGTTGGGGTCAGGATTCTTACAGTTGGGGTCAGGATTCTTACAGTTGGTGTCAGGATTCTTACAGTTGGGGTCAGGATTCTTACAGTTGGGGTCAGGATTCTTACAGTTGGGGTCAGGATTCTTACAGTTGATGTCAGGATTCTTACAGTTGGGGTCAGGATTCTTACAGTTGGGGTCAGGATTCTTACAGTTGGGGTCAGGATTCTTACAGTTGGGGTCAGGATTCTTACAGTTGGTGTCAGGATTCTTACAGTTGGGGTCAGGATTCTTACAGTTGGGGTCAGGATTCTTACAGTTGGGGTCAGGATTCTTACAGTTGGGGTCAGGATTCTTACAGTTGGTGTCAGGATTCTTACAGTTGGGGTCAGGATTCTTACAGTTGGGGTCAGGATTCTTACAGTTGGTGTCAGGATTCTTACAGTTGGGGTCAGGATTCTTACAGTTGGGGTCAGGATTCTTACAGTTGGGGTCAGGATTCTTACAGTTGGGGTCAGGATTCTTACAGTTGGTGTCAGGATTCTTACAGTTGGGGTCAGGATTCTTACAGTTGGGGTCAGGATTCTTACAGTTGGGGTCAGGATTCTTACAGTTGGGGTCAGGATTCTTACAGTTGGTGTCAGGATTCTTACAGTTGGGGTCAGGATTCTTACAGTTGGGGTCAGGATTCTTACAGTTGGGGTCAGGATTCTTACAGTTGGGGTCAGGATTCTTACAGTTGGGGTCAGGATTCTTACAGTTGGGGTCAGGATTCTTACAGTTGGGGTCAGGATTCTTACAGTTGGGGTCAGGATTCTTACAGTTGGTGTCAGGATTCTTACAGTTGGGGTCAGGATTCTTACAGTTGGGGTCAGGATTCTTACAGTTGGGGTCAGGATTCTTACAGTTGGGGTCAGGATTCTTACAGTTGGGGTCAGGATTCTTACAGTTGGGGTCAGGATTCTTACAGTTGGGGTCAGGATTCTTACAGTTGGGGTTAGGATTTTAAGTCTTCTGATGGGATCTACTAAGTTCATACTGGAAGCATGAAATAAGCATGGAATTAATCTGTTATTTTCTATCCGCATGGGTGTGCGCTAGAAATCAATACAAGCACATGATTCTCAGGCTCAGAATAGAGAACAGGAAGAGCCACAAATTTCAGAGGTAACACTAATTGCATCGCACGTGTGCAACACGCGACAGCCCCGTGACAGGCTAAACTATTTTTAGCACGCCCAGAAAGCCTTGCCATTTATAGAAATTCTCTCTCACCCCAAGCCCCCCCCTCCTTAGTGTGAATGTACACTGGAAATAAAAATGAGTGTACAGTGAGCAGCAAGGACCTTGATCGGGTAAATTAATAGCTACGTAAATTCATTTTTAAGGTGAGACAGACACGCTAAAGCACGCTGTATGTTTAAAAAATACCACCTTATGTCGTGCAACTTGTTAATATGATTTAATACATCAATTTTAAAGCTAAGCAATTGTAAATTTAGAAAAAAACTTTAGACAAAATCGTTCAGCTCAATTCTGCCAGTTTAAACATAAAGTTCGTTTTATGAAACCCAAAAAATTCAACCATTTTAACTATTGACAGCTTGGAAATTATTTTGAATAGACTATGGACGCCACACCTGATTACTCAGGGGGGGGCAATTAGCTTCCTCACCTGATCCCTCAGGGGGGGGGGCAATTAGCTACCTCACCTGATCCCTCAGGGCCAGGGGGCAATTAGCACCTCACCTGATCCCTCAGGGCCAGGGGGCAATTAGCACCTCACCTGATCCCTCAGGGCCAGGGGGCAATTAGCTTCCTCACCTGATCCCTCAGGGCCAGGGGGCAATTTGCTTCCTCACCTGATCCCTCAGGGCCAGGGGGCAATTAGCTTCCTCACCTGATCCCTCAGGGCCAGGGGGCAATTAGCTTCCTCACCTGATCCCTCAGGGCCAGGGGGCAATTACCTACCTCACCTGATCCCTCATGGGGGCAATTAGCTTCCTCACCTGATCCCTCAGGGCCAGGGGGCAATTTGCTTCCTTAACTGTTCACTCAATTGGCATTTAGCTACCCGAAACAAATTGATTTTAGCTACATTTCCAGTCCTTTTGTTAGAATTTAAGCTATTCGGCCGTTCAACAAGACAAAGTATCCTTGAATAGAACTGCCGCCAACTCACCTGAACTCCACTATCAAACTGCGCCTCGTCCTCCTTGACCTTGGTGCCGCCAATGCAGGCGTGGCACTTGGCCCCCATGTAGTCACCGAGGGACAGCACCACCTTCTGGATTTGCTGGGCCAACTCGCGAGTCGGCGCCAGCACCAAGGCTTGCACATCGCGAATTTCGGTGTTGATGGTTTGCAAGATCGCAATGGCAAAGGTGGCGGTCTTGCCAGTACCAGACTGGGCCTGGGCGATCACGTCGTGCCCCTTGATGCAGGGAATGATGGCCCGCTGCTGGATGGCGGACGGCTTTTCGAAACCGTAGGCATAGATACCCCGCAGCAGCGACTCTTGCAGGTCCATGTCGTCGAACGACTCGCACACCTGATCCCAGTTGGTGTCGATGGTGCCATCAGGGTCCATGCCCTCAGCGCCGGTGATTGTTGGAGCTTTTTCAGCCATGTTTGCAGGTTTTTTTGTATTTTTTATGCTTTTAGCTGTATGTTATTATGGGAAGTTTTTTATACATTGTGCAGCACAGCAATGTTAAAATTCTCAACAAATGACTGATTCAAGTTGATTTTTCAAGTGACAAGCATTTTAAGTTTAGACTTTTTGTTTAAAATTCCCAATTTAGATATTAAAATAAAGCTAGATGCCAAGTTGATTGACTTTTTAGAGTTTGCATTAAATTTGTAGATAAATAGCTGCATTATGACTTGCATAACTTATAAAATGAGTATAGTATATTTTTTAATAGAGTAAATATGCACATTTAATATTTTATGCATATTTAATTTGTAGTATACTAGATCTCATAATTAGTTCAAGAAGATTAGTGAATAAATTAAGTTATTTTTTATACATTATGCCATGATTTATTATCTTCCTCCTTAGACTATATATTAGACCTTCATTGGTCAATTAGACCTCAATGCAATATAAAACTAAATAAAAATCTCTTAATGTTTTGCTTTTGCTTATTAAACAAGGCTTATTGATTTAGGCAAAGCTTATTAATTTAGGTATAACCTTTCAGAACTAGGCCCTACAATAGGCCTATATATAATAGATTATTATCTCTACATATAAAATCAAAACTTTGTGTGTCTATATGTCTGTGGAAAATTTTGCTCACTATAGACTCCCAAACCATTCAACCAAATTATACCAAATTTGGCACCCACCCTAAACTCACTACAGAGAATGTCTTAGGCTACCTTAAAATTTGCTAAAGTCTTTTTCCTACCTAAAAGTGAAAAACTGCTAAAAATGCACAATTTTTTTACTAAATCTTCTATAGTGCCACTCCATTTTTACCAATTCTTTTTAAATTTGACAGAGACAATCTTTAACTATTTTGACACAATCATGTAAAACTTTGAGTCTCAAAATTACTCCTGAAGGGCACTGTGCACTTTTAAAGTTGAGCTGTTTTTGTCAGCGAGATAGCCACTTCAACCTTTGCCCACCTGGCTCTTTTTTTAACTGGGCCCAAATGTTTAAAAGGGGTTTCAAAATTGACTAACTTTTGGCTGCCATAAGTTTGCACCACATAAAGCAATTGACTTCAAACATAACACAATTCTTCATTGACTCATTCTCTGTCTAAATGTAAAGTTTCAACTTTATAATGTATTCAGAACAGAAACTGTAAGCATGTGAAGTTTGTCTGCTTTTTCTGTTGTTTATGCCACTTACTTATTCTCCTAGAGCCAGACCAAGGGTCAGGCAATAGGGCTGAATGTACATGGCAATATACAGTGTTTTTGAATAGCTTTATTTATAGCCTTCCCTGCACCTCTAGGGAGAGGCTACATTTAGCCATAATAGTTTAGTGAGAAATTCTAACTATCGCCCTCTGTATAGGTAACTCTGCAGCAGTTTAACAATGGATGGCAATTGGCAAGTTAAAGGCAGGCAATCCAACATGGTCCAGCATAAAGCAAAAGATTTATGAAAAAATGAAAAGGCGATGCAATGAAATACAACCCTACTAAATTAGTCATCCCATGGAAATTTTAAGTTTTTCTTACTTAAGAGGTACTTACAAACTGGCTTTCCAAGTAGGGATAGGCAGACTTTTACTTCAAAGGCCAGATAAAGAATCTAGCTCATGGCTGAGTGGCAGATGAGAGATGAGTGGAAAGAAAGAATATGCTTGTAGATTATTAGAAAGAGAGGAAAGGCAAGAGGGGATAAGAGAAAATATAGAAGATAATAGGAGATGGGGGGAGAAGAGGGGAGAGAAAAGGGAGAGAGAGGAGGGAGAAGAAAGTAGAGATGAGAGCAAAGAGCTGCAGATGAGAGAGAGGAGATAAAAGAGAGGTGAAAAAAGAGATGAGAAAGTAACTAGGGAAGAGAAAAAAGAAAAGGTTGTAGAGATAAGAGAGGTATAAGGAGAGATGAGAAATAAAGGAAGAGAAAAGAAAGTGGAAAGAGAAGACAGGAGACAAGAGAGGGAGAGAGTATAGAAGAAGGAAGAGAAGACAAGAAAAGAAAGGAGAAAAAAGAGGAGTTAAGAGGGGAAGGAAAGAGTACAGAGAGAGGTGAGAGAACACATAAGAGAAATAAGATTATAGATGAGAGAGGGGAAAGTAGAGAGAATAGAGGAGAGATAAGATTTAAGAGAGATGAGATTACTGATACAAGATAAGAGAGCAGAGACAAAGGGAGAGAAGTGAGTCAGGAGAGAGAAATGAGAGAGTAGAGAGAAGAGAGATGGAAGAGGAAGAGGATAGATGGAGAGAGGAGGGCACCTTCAATCTTGGGCTCTGACTCAGTAAAAAGGACTGAACTATAGGTCAATTCAATTAGATTTGTCAATATTTTGAGTAGATTTATTCTTTGTTAGGGCAGTAAGGAGAGATGGGATAAGAGAGAGCAGAGAGAGAGAGAAATGAGAGAAGATAAGAGAGAAAAGATAAAAGAAGAGAAAAGAGAAATGAAAGAGAGCAAATACAAGAAGATAGGTGAGGGAAAAGACAAGAAGAGGGGAGAAAGAAGAGAGGAAATAAGAGAAGAGATAAGAGGAGAAAGAGAAAGGAAAGAGTATAGAGGAGATGAAAAGGTAGAAGAGAGAGTTGAGAGAAAAGAGAAGAAAGGAGAGAAGAGGGAAGTATTGGGAGAGGGAAGAATGAGGAATGAGAAGAGAATAGAGAGAAGAAAGAGTAGAGAGCAGAGAGAAATGAGAAGAGATAAGAGGAGAAAGGAGAGATGAGAGAGAAGAAAGAAGAAAAGAGAGAAAAGAGTAGAAAGGAGAGAAGAGAGGAAAGAAAAGAAGAGATGAGAGGAGAGACAAGAGACGAGAGAGAAGTTTAGAAGATAGAGGTTTCATAGGATCCAAGGGGTATAGGGAGAGACAGAGACAGAGGCCAGAGTTTGCCAATTTAAATGTTTTAGAGTCATATAGTCATTGCCTAAAATTCTGCATAGCACCCCAGCTAGCAAGATAAATACTTGCCTCAAATCTTAATTTTACACAAATTTACTCCATTTTATGTTTACCTTTATCCTAACTATGAATAAGTTTCAATTTGAATATGACTTTAGATAGTAGAACATACATGCGCAACCTTGGGATTCACCTGGCTGTTTCTATTGGCAACACACATGTAAGTCACTATTGGCTGAGAGCAGTCACGTGACTACTATTCCATCCAATAGCAACTTAAATGTGTATGTTGCCAATAGAAATGGCCAGGTGAATCCCTAGGTTGCGCCCAAGCATGTGGTAGAATATATGAAAAAATAGTTCTAGGGATTGGAATTTTACAGGTTCAAAATCTGCAGGTTTTAACAGCTTATTGCATTATATATTATCTAATATATCTTGGCATATATGCCCAACTCAAAATTTGCCTAGCCAATGTACTTTGGCCACTGCTTGACTAGGGCCTATAGGCTCTATTATAGTCTAGGTTATATTTTTTGCTAGATGTTTTAATAGGCTAGTACCAAAATTAAAAAGATGGCTTTTTTACTAAAAATTCAAGGCAAATTTAGCCTAGGGCAAAGGCAAGGCAAGGGTAGGTTAGGTAGGTAGGGCTGTATTAGGGACAAGCCATTTTTTTGATCATGTTAGATGCATGCCAGAATATACTAGGCCTAGGGAGTTTTTTGTTTGTATGCTATTGCAAGCTATGCTTACTAACTACTGTATATACCATGTATGCCATCAAAATAGTTAACAATAGGCCTACAAACAAAAACAAAGAATGTGTAAACATTAGGCCTTAAATTTGCAAAAAAACAATGCTTTTAAAATTTTAAAATTATAGGCCTTAACATCTAGGCATTATGCATTAGGGAGCCTAAATTATAATTTTTGGTACAAAAATATACTTTTCTTTTTTAGTGAAAATAAACAGGATAAAGTAGATTTACAAGTATTTTAAAAAACTTAAAAAGACTGCCCCACTACAATCATACCATACCATATTTTCCCCACATTATGCCATCAAGGATTCAAGCTTATAAATTATATGGCATAGATAATATGCCAGTAGGCCATATTATATACCCAAATTCATGCACACTAATTTTTTTGGCTAAACCAAAATGCATATCAATGCACACCTCTCTTGGTCATTTTTTTGTTTTGCAGACTTGATATATAAAGTAGGCCCTATATCTTGGCTTGGGGGTCAGGCCAAAATGTCAAATAACTTTTTAAACAAAAAACTTTAAAATGTTCATTTATTAATTTAACAATTGATTTATCGTCATATTCAGGGATACAAATGAGTCCAAGTGACATTTTGTGGTTAGACTCTTTCTTCATGACATAGGCCTAGACCCGAACATAGGCCTGGGGAGCAATGCCAATGGTTTGACAGCTGTTTCAATTAAAAAAATGTCATGGCAATGGCATGCTTGACTTTGACTACTGCTGCGAATAACTGCTTTGCAATGGCTTTTAACTATCGTACCAGCAAAACTTAACAATATATTAGCAAGTAAAGTAACAACGAGATGATTCATTCAGTTCATGATGACGTGCAGTCATAATTTAGTCGCGTAACGCGTAATTTTTTTTGACGTTGTTGCAACAATAATGATGATGATAAATTAAAAATTAGTCAATAAACCAAAACTTATATAAATAAAATGTGAGAACTGTGTATATATATTTTAAACTAGTAGAATTTAAAAATAAATATTTATTTAAAATAAATGTGCATTCTTAGTTATAAGCATTGTACTAAAGTCAAAAGAAGTAATCACTTTCAAAACAACTATTTTCGAGGAAACCGACAAGAATATATTTATTTATTGAATAAAACCTAGATTATGCGTGTATCAGAATTCATGAGTGTTACTGTTGGGTCACATAGACTTTGTAGTATATTTTCCTCTAATATTGTTTTTAACTGAATTTTGCATTTAAAACATCGTGCCACACTGAAAAAATTTATGTTTTTTAAGCCTTAATCAATTCTATGCTGAGACATTTCGGTACGAATTTCACAAATGCCTAAGACTAAGAGTAAATGAAATATCGGTGGACAATAATATTAAGTTTAGCCTAAAGTTCTAGACTACATGACAAGTGAAAAGTAGTTGTAAAGTTGATAGTGATAGATATACTTTTATATATTGTTATTGTTATATAGACATATACGATATACCTGCTTGACTGCTTAACCTGCCTAAAATTTACAGCCCACAGCCACACCATTTTGAATATTGCTACTACTAGAGAGTATGAATATGCCAGCAAAGCCAAAGAGGCAAAGATTAGGTAGTAATATCAATTTCTTTTTGCTAAATTTTGAATAGGCTTAAGAAGCTGAGCTAGGCGTAGAAAAGGATAGAAATCATAAGTATTTATATGGGTAGAGTCTACTTTAGCAAAGGCCAAAAAACAAAGTAAAATGTAATTAGTTGAATTTAGTATTAATGCAATTTAACCTCATAGCTCCTCTCCAATGCATCTTTGTGCCCTCTATTAAATAAATAGTTAAGCAAATGATCTATTAAATAGATAGTTAAGCTAGTAATTTTGTTCATACTATGAAAAAATGATAAGCAATTGAGAAAATTAGGATATAAAAATGGAGACAATGCAATAAATGCAAAAGAGGATTGAAAGAATATATAGTCAAGCCACTGAAATACCAAAATTTAAAATATTTTTTTGAGCTAAGGTTGAGGGTTTATAATTATATAAAAGAAAATTTTATTGATTATACATGAATAACATTGCTTAGAGCTTAATTTATATAACCATAAAGCCAAAGGTGTATGATAGGCATACATGTATTGGTTGTCAGCAATATGCTTTATTAATGATTAAAATTATGTAAATATCAGTAAGTATTTATTATTATAAAAGTCTAGCTAGGTATATATTTACCTATATGTCATAATACCTTTGTGAATAGTGTAGAGGATATATCTGTCTACTCACATAATTTATATATAACATATTTTATGGGTCAATTTTATGGTATAATAGTTAATGAACTATTATAAATAAATGAATAGATTTTCTTGTCAAATTATTGCTAACTTTTCTTTACCAGTGGCCATGAGTATAAGCTTATTAACAAAAATCTTGAGCCTTCAAAAACTTCATTGAAAGCAGTAACTATTGCATGACAATGTCAGCCAGAGCAGGCTCTCAACCTGCCAGCAGGCCTCAGTCAGCTCAGCAGCAGCTGCCACCCCTGCTCACCCAGCCAACCTCAGCTGGCTTTGCTGCCCACAGGCAGCAGCGGGGTGGTTCAAAACGCTGCCAGCACCAAGCTGTTCAAACAGAAGCCAACGGCCCAGACGATCTGCAGAGTCTAATTGGATTCGTGCTGGAAGAGTGCCGTCGCGAATGCCTCGATAGGCGGCGGGTGTTCATGCTGAAATGTCAAATTGTTCAACTGGAGCGCCAGCTGCTGCTCATGTCGGATTCGATCGGACAGAGGCGGGAGTCGACGGTTGCTCTGGCTGACAGGTTTGACTTTTCTGGACATTATTTGAATTAGTTTTTCAGTGTTTTACATCCACGGGCACTAGAATATTTAGATATGCCACTCGCAACTGAAGTTGTTAAAAAGTAAAGCGTCTACTCTTTTTTTCAGTAGTTTGCCTGCGTAGTGTCACTTAAATTTCTTGTGGCAGCTAAATTTTCTTTTCCTTCCTCGTGGCTTGCAGCCTCAGAAGCATATGGGGTTAAGAATTTGACTCGATGTACGCAAATGAACGCAAAAGAGACGAAACTTAGCCTAGGGGCAGGCCAAATCTAGCTCAGTCAATAATAGAGCAGTAGGAAGCAGGCCCAATCGAGCTCAGCCAATGAGAGAGCAGTATGGAGCAGACCCAGTATGAAGCAGGCAATCTAGCTCAGCCAATGAGAGAGCAGTAGGGAGCAGGCCTAATCTAGCTCAGCCAATGAGAGAGCATTTGGGAGCAGGCCCAATCTAGCTCAGCCAATGAGAGAGCAGTAAAATAGGTCAAAGTCAGACACAAGCGGGCAAGAGGAAAGCCAAACTTGGCCTGGCTTCGGTCTGGCTTTCTTTAGATATTGGAGCTGTTTTTCCAGATATTAAATTTGTTTCTCTAGATGTCCCAATTGGTTTCTCTAGATGTCGATCGATTTCTCTAGATGTCTGATTTGTTTTTCTAGATATTGAATCGCTTTCTCTAGATATCTAATTGATTTCTCAAGGTATCGAATCTGTTTTTTTAGATATCTAATTTGTATCTCTAGATCACAGAATATTTATTCTGTGCTCTAGATATCTAGTTGATTTCTCTAGATATGTAAGTTTTATCTCTAGATATTGGATCAGTTTCTTTAGATTCTTTAGATCTTTAGATTCTTTAGACTTTTTTCACTTTTCTCTAGATATCAGATTGGCTTCTTCAGACATTTGACTTGGTGTCTAGCTACATATATCAGGATTCTCTATATGCTAGAATATTAACCACAGCAAGAGTCTGCCTACTCAAATGGCTATTGCTTGAGCAGCTGATTGAGCACGCAGCCCCGCTTCCCCCGTGACAGGCTGGCTGAGCTCACCCAGCTGTGCCAGGCGGCCATCGGCAGCGAGGCGGCTCGCGGTTCTCCAAACGTGTCGGTGTCCCGGGCGGACCTGATGCGGCTCACGCAGGAGGCGTCGCGCCTGCGGCACAGCCTCACCAAGCAGGCGGACAGCGCAATCAATGATCTCCATCATCAGTCGTTTCTAATACCCAATGCGTTTCTACGCTGCGGCAGTGTTACGCTCAAAGAGGTCGCAGAGTCTGCCAGAGGACTGGCGTTTCTCAATTTGGCCAAGTTAGTGAAATCATGATCATGCTGGGTTCCATAGGGGCGGAGCAGCTTTGAGGTGAACGCGTCCGACTCGCGCCTGCACAACCCCCTGGTTCGATTCCGTGCGCAGCCGCATTCCGTGCGTTGCGCAGGCGCAACAAGTCGTTTGAGTCGTTAAAAAGTCACAAGAGTGGCCTCAGAGTCACCAGAGAGTTGTTTGCAACGAGTTCATAGCGATCATTGTCACGGTAGTGCTTTCAACTGGTAGGGCAATCCGCACTCCCCCCCCCCCCCCCAGAGTTGGCCAGCTCGAGGCCGACCTCGCCGACCTTCACGGCCGCTTGTCCGGCCTCCAGCCGCTGCTGGCCGCCGCCCGGCCGCTGCCCATCGCTGGCGGACGCGCCGAGGCCGCCCTGACCGCCGGGCTGATCGCCGCTGAGTCGCGCATCGAAGCCGCTGGCGCGCAACTGATGGAGCTCAGCCTCCTGGCGCCCTGCCTGCAGCAGCGCCGGCCGCTGCCTGAACTCGGCGCCGGCCTCCTCGAAGCCGCCTCTGGCCCGGCCATCGCGCGGCACCTGGCCGACTGCCGCACCGCCGAGTCGCGCGCCGCCCTTGAAGCCGCCCTAAAAGCCCTGCGAAGTCGCCTGTCGGCCGTCGACGCCGAACGCGTCGCCCTGCGTCGTTCAATCGACGAATTGTCGACAAATCAACGAAAGTTGGACGATTTTTTGGCCTCGACGCTGGCCGGTCTGCGCGCCGGGGCGCGGCAGTTTGGCGCGCACGCCCGCAACAGCTTGGCGCCGCCGCTCGACCGCGTGCTCGCCGCACACGACCGCCTGCTGCGCCACCCGTCGGAGGCCTGTCGGGACGCCTTCCTCCGCGTCTGCCGCGACGACCTGCCATTGGCGCGGGCGGCGCTGGACGCTTGCCGACTGCCGCCGCCGTCGCAAGACGATGGCGAGGCGGAGGACACCGTGCAGGAGCGGCGTATCCGGGAAGCATTCGACGCTGCGATGCGCGACGATTGGCTGCAGAGAGCGGAGGCTGCGAGGGACACCGAGACGGAGGATGAGGCAGCCGGGGATCCTGACGGGGATAAATGGTAAAGAGAGCTCACCTGTTGATGAGGCTGCGTGGGATGCTGACCGTTGCTGTTTGTGTCTGTTTACTCACTGTACATTGTGTACATGTACAAAGTGGCCAACCCCGCTAACTTTTGCACCAGAGTGCATTTCTAAATAATTACAGCAAATAGTAAACTCCGTCCATATTTCATTATCTGTTTTTGTCGAATTTCTACTACTACTACTAATAGTAGCTTCACGCGTGTTGTTTAAATAAAAAACAAGAAAAAACTGAATGTTTAGATGAACATTGCACAGTTCCCATATAATGATTGGGGTTGGAATCAATTTGCATTGTTGAAATTTTTCATTTAAATAATTAATAATAATAGTTACTATTATGCACATTTAGATTTTGCAAGTACACATGAGACAGGCAGATAACACAGGGCGTTCAATATTATAATCGTTGATTTGGGCAGCGCTCGCTCGCAGACAAAGGTCGAAATCGACAAGGAAAGACACTGAACACGAGATGAATTATCAATTGCTAGAGGCTATAATCGCATATCCACGGACAAAGAGTTCACTTTCAGCTGTCTATGGCCAAGACAGAAGTCAGTCAAGTTGATAATTCTGATCTTTACTGCTTGGAAGTTGATGTTTAAACATGATTTCTATGAGAGGTTGCTGCTGGCATCATTCTTTGTGCTGATGTCTATGGGCAAGACCCACACTACCGCTGCTAAAGGGATACTGTGACTTAACTGAAAGCAACTTGTGCCTAGCCTAGCTCGCGCTCCCAGTTCTTGGGAGTATTGGGGGCTTCTCCAAGCCAGTCCAAAGTTCTAGCAAACTGGCTGACTGAGCAGCCCCCCCGTTGGCCAAGCAACAAATAATGGAATGATTTTTTGAATAAACTAAATGTCGGCAAGCTGATAGGGTTTGTCAGCCTTGACATCTCAGCATCAGCAATTCTCTCAGTAAGCGTACGAAACCTACCAAATATGCAGTTTAATAGCCTGAACGACAGCTGGGATTTAAGAAAACGCCAGAGGTGAAAATAAAATTAAAAAAAATATGGAAACTTTCAGTAGGAACTTAAAGACAGTCTTTATTAGAATTAAAATAGCTGCAAAAATAACAAAAAACCGATCCTGCATTGCTTTGAATTTGCAGTTCGATGTTGTACAAACAAAAAGAATATAACAATATAGCAATGGACGAATGATTCAGCCAACACGCTTCCCTGCGAGATAAGAATATTGCACTAGCGAGGATTGCTGTCGCTTAGAACACTTCTGAATACTGTAAGTAATATATTCACCTATTTAAACTACCTTAATAGTAGATAAGCTCCTATTATTGACTTTTCGCACGATACTACTTAATAAACTGTATAGTAGCACAGTGCGCCAATTTCATAAATATAATTTTATTGAGCCAAGTACTGTTAGTATTGACGCTATTGACAAAGTGAGGACAAACATGTTTCACGCGATATTGAGAATGGAGCATTTAATAGCTAGCAACTAACACTAACTGTTATAGTTTTAAAATCCCCGTTTCCATGGATACGCAGCCAGAAAGCGACTCAACAACGATGCAACAGACGGGGGGAATTGAGAATATAGGACAAAAACTCGGCACAGCTTGTTAGTTTGATCTGCATGAAAAATTCCCCACTAATGATGATCAGCAGCTCTTCTGAAGGTTGCATTTGAGTAGGGTGGGAATGAGGATTATTGAGTTGGGATGAGGAGAGGGTGAGACAAATATTCGAGGTGCGAGGATTGAGAGACAAAGGACCGACAGGTTGCAACAAAGAACCGATAAGGTGAGACAAAGAGCTGATAGGGTTTGACAAAGACCCAATGGGGTGAGACAAAGAGTTGATAGAGTGAGACAAAGAGCTGATAGAGTGAGACAAAGAGCTGATAGAGTGAGACAAAGAGCTGATAGAGTGAGACAAAGAGCTGATAGAGTGAGACAAAGAGCTGATAGGGTGAGACAAAGAGTTGATAGAGTGAGACAAAGAGACGATAGGGTGAGACCAAGAGTTGATAGGGTTTGACAAAGACCTAACAGGGTGAGACAAAGAGCTGATAGGGTGAGACAAAGAGTTGATAGAGTGAGACAAAGAGACGATAGGGTGAGACCAAGAGTTGATAGGGTTTGACAAAGACCTAACAGGGTGAGACAAAGAGCTGATAGGGTGAGACCAAGAGTTGATAGGGTTTGACAAAGACTGACAAAGACCTAACAGGGTGAGACAAAGAGCTGATAGGGTGAGACAAAGAGTTGATAGGAATGATAGAATGAGACAAAGAGACGATAGGGTGAGACCAAGAGTTGATAGGGTTTGACAAAGACCCGACAGGGTGACACAAAGAGCTGATAAGGTGAGACAAAGAGCTGATAGGGTTTGACAAAGACTGACAAAGACCTAACAGGGTGAGACAAAGAGCTGATAGGGTGAGACAAAGAGTTGATAGGAATGATAGAATGAGACAAAGAGACGATAGGGTGAGACCAAGAGTTGATAGGGTTTGACAAAGACCCGACAGGGTGACACAAAGAGCTGATAAGGTGAGACAAAGAGCTGATAGGGTTTGACAAAGACTGACAAAGACCTAACAGGGTGAGACAAAGAGCTGATAGGGTGAGACAAAGAGTTGATAGGAATGATAGAATGAGACAAAGAGACGATAGGGTGAGACCAAGAGTTGATAGGGTTTGACAAAGACCCGACAGGGTGACACAAAGAGCTGATAAGGTGAGACAAAGAGCTGATAGGGTTTGACAGACCCGATAGGGTGAGACAAAGAGCTGATAGGGTTTGACAAAGACCCGACAGGGTGACACAAAGAGCTGATAGGGTTTGACAAAGACCCGATAGGGTGAGACAAAGAGCTGATAGGGTAAGACAGAGGCCGAGCGACCGTAGGACAAGGGCAGAACGAACAGACAGAAGTGTCAGCCAGCAGGAATCCGGTCACCGCGCCCCGGCAATCATGTACAGATTGTTGGTGGCCGCCAGAGCCAAGCAGCTGTCGCCGGGATGGCAGGCCAGGTGGAGAATCTTCTTCTGCAAGTCGAGACTGTCGGCTGAGACTGGCTCGGCCAGGCCGCCCGGGTTCTGCTGGGCGCCTTCGAGCCCGACTGGACAACCCGGCGAGGGCGCAGCTCCGTGCCAGGCGACATGCCGTCTCGGCTGGCCTCCAGGGTGAGCTCGGAGCCCTGCTGCCGGTTGAACACGCGCCACAGGTTGTTGTAGGAGCCGGTGAACACCAGCCTGGATAGGGTGGCGGCGGGTCAGCCAAACACATTTGATATCCGCCATGGTCCTCCAGACGGTGATCTGCTCCCTGCATCCTGTTAGTCTGCTCCCTGCATCCTGTTAATCTGCTCCCTGCATCCAGTCTAGTCTGCTCCCTGCATCCTGTTAGTCTGCTCCCTGCATCCTGTTAGTCTGCTCCCTGCATCCAGTCTAGTCTGCTCCCTGCATCCTGTTAGTCTGCTCCCTGCATCCTGTTAGTCTGCTCCCTGCATCCAGTCTAGTCTGCTCCCTGCATCCTGTTAGTCTGCTCCCTGCATCCTGTTAGTCTGCTCCCAGCATCCAGTCTAGTCTGTTCCCTGCATCCTGTTAGTCTGCTCCCTGCATCCAGTCTAGTCTGCTCCCTGCATCCTGTTAGTCTGCTCCCTGCATCCTGTTAGTCTGCCCCCTGCATCCAGTCTAGTCTGCTCCCTGCATCCAGTCTAGTCTGCTCCCTGCATCCTGTTAGTCTGCTCCCTGCATCCAGTCTAGTCTGCTCCCTGCATCCTGTTAGTCTGCTCCCTGCATCCTGTTAGTCTGCTCCCTGCATCCTGTTAGTCTGTTCCCTGCATCCTGTTAGTCTGCTCCCTGCATCCAGTCTAGTCTGCTCCCAGCATCCAGTCTAGTCTGTTCCCTGCATCCTGTTAGTCTGCTCCCTGCATCCAGTCTAGTCTGCTCCCTGCATCCTGTTAGTCTGCTCCCTGCATCCTGTTAGTCTGCTCCCTGCATCCTGTTAGTCTGTTCCCTGCATCCTGTTAGTCTGTTCCCTGCATCCTGTTAGTCTGTTCCCTGCATCCTGTTAGTCTGCTCCCTGCATCCTGTTAGGCTGCTCCCTGCATTTTGTCTATTCCTTTACTCCTACCCGCTCTTCCCACTCTCCCCGCTGCACCTGAGCATAGTATTCGCCTTCAAATAAATTTAAACGAAAGCCGGCAAAGCCAAAGCCTACTTGTCATCTCCAGACCAGCAGCACTCGAACTTGTCAAATATGCAGTCGTTCTCGTACAGGGCGCACAGATTCCGCCTGAAATGCTCGTGCACCGGATAGACCTCGATTGGCTTCTTGCACATGTTCATGTCCCACACTGAAAATGGCGACGAGGCAAAAGCGGATCCTTAGAAGCTAGAAGATGACCGTTCTAATTAAAAGGCGAGCGAGAGGGGAGAATTGAAATAATCCTCAAAGCAGATACATGCAGACAAGTAAAGTGGAAACTCGAATCTGCTTTGCAGAAGAAGCAAATTACGAGCACTCCCCACCTGCTGCCCTGTTTTTTCCCTGTCTTTTTTGTCGAAATCCCACATCGATTCAGGCAAGGGTGAGGATAGATAGTCACTTTGCACCTGCCCTAACTAGTCATTATATATTCTACAAATCCTCTCGATTCTTCTCGAGAGGGAAATCCTCTCGATCTCAGAGCTGTCTCAACCCTGATCTCAGAGCTGTCTCAACCCTGATCTCAGAGCTGTCTCAACCCTATTCTCAGAGCTGTCTCAACCCTATTCTCAGAGCTGTCTCAACCCTGATCTCAGAGCTGTCTCAACCCTGATCTCAGAGCTGTCTCAACCCTGATCTCAGAGCTGTCTCAACCCTGATCTCAGAGCTGTCTCAACCCTGATCTCAGAGCTGTCTCAACCCTGATCTCAGAGCTGTCTCAACCCTGATCTCAAATCTGTCTCAACCCTGATATCAAATCTTGATTCCGAAGCTATCAATCTTGATTCCAAAGCTATCAATCTTGATTCCAAAGCTATCAAATCTTGATTCCAAAGCTATCAAATCTTGATTCCAAAGCTATCAAATCTTGATTCCAAAGCTATCAAATCTTGATTCCAAAGCTATCAAATCTTGATTCCAAAGCTATCAAATCTTGATTCCAAAGCTATCAAATCTTGATTCCAAAGCTATCAAATCTTGATTCCAAAGCTATTCATTTTGACCGCAAATCTACTAGCTAAAAAAGCAACACAACTCACCTTTAAGCTGCAAATAATCCCTACTAAGCAGGTACCGACCGGAATGTGAAAATTTCACATCGCTAATAGAGGAGATAATCTCGGAGAAGAAGGACCGATTAGCCGGGTCGTCAGCCTCCTCGTAGATGGCGGCGTGCTGGTCGCAGAGGGCCCGCTGTCGCATGTCGCACAGCCGTACGGAGCCCTTGCTGCTCGAGTACACAAACAGGTGGCAGTGGCTGGGATGGAACTCGGCCGCGGTGATCACCTCTGTGAGATCTTCCATGTTAGCCGGCTTGATGTCGACTATGTTGTAGCTCTGGTCCGTGATCTGGTGGGCAGGTGGGATCAAATTCCAGAATAAGATTTGAAACATTAAATCCCAATTCTAGGAATTGAACGACAGAATCTCTCAAGTTCAGGGATCTGAATCCCAAAGTCCCTATCTGAATCCTAGAATCTCCTAATTCCGGGGATCTGAATGCCAGAATCTCCTAATTCCGGGGGTCTGAATGCCAGAATCTCCTAATTCCGGGGGTCTGAATGCCAGAATCTCCTAATTCCAGGGATCTGAATGCCAGAATCTCCTAATTCCGGGGATCTGAATGCCAGAATCTCCTAATTCCGGGGATCTGAATGCCAGAATCTCCTAATTCCGGGGATCTGAATGCCAGAATCTCCTAATTCGGGGATCTGAATGCCAGAATCTCCTAATTCCGGGGATCTGAATGCCAGAATCTCCTAATTCCGGGGATCTGAATGCCAGAATCTTCTAATTCTGGGGATCTGAATGCCAGAATCTCCTAATTCCGGGGATCTGAATGCCAGAATCTCCTAATTCCCTAGGATCTGACCTAGGACCCTATGGATCTGAAACTCATAATCCCAATTCCAGGGATCTGAATCCCATAATCCCATTTCCAAGGATCTGAAACCCATAATCCCAATTCCAGGGATCTGAATCCCATAATCCTATTTCCAAGGATCTGAATCCCATAATCCTATTTCCAGGGATCTGAATCCCGATATATAAACAATCTAAATTACAATTTAATCAACATAGATTCCCATTCAAGGGATAAAAAGTTGAAATCAAATCATCACAGGGAGCTAAAATCCGACTAAAACAGATACAAACCCACCTGCAAATGCCAGAGATTCACTCGCAGATCGTCAGCGCTAAGAAAGGTTTCCTGGTCGCTATTAACCGAGATAGCATTGATATGGTAGGTGTGAGCATTGGCAAACACCCTTCGAGGCGCCGCTTCCACAACTAACTCGGCCGGAGCATAGCGAGGCAGCCGAAGCTCGGGCCCCTCCGGGTCAGCCTCCGGCGGCTCCATCACCCGGTCCTTCTCGCTGACGCGCCAGAGTTTAACAGTTTTATCATTGGTTGACAATAAACAGTGCGCGGCATTCTGACGGGTAGCCAACGAATTTTATTGATTTTCTCTTCGATCTCCAAGGATTTTAAATAGTCGAACTCGGGCTCGTGGCTAGTGAAAGTGGAATAGACATTGTAGAGACCGTTGGAGGCTCGCTGGAACACCACTATCCTGCCGCCTTTGTCCCCGGTAGCCAGCAGCTGGCCGGTGTGGTTGAACTCAACGCATGAGATTATATCCTGCTCACTGACCTCCTCCCAGGCGGTGCCTTTCACCTGCGAGAACAGCCAGCGCTGCGGCGGCCCGGCCTCAGTCGGGGAGGTGCCGTTGGCACTGTCGGCCGGCTGCGATGCAGGCAAAACCGGCTGCTGTCGCCGGCTGCTGCTGTCGCTTGAAGAATCTGCCGGATTGCAATGCGGTGGCTTCCATCGGTGCTTGTTGAAGGGCCACATTGTTTTGTGTGATTGTCAAATTTCCTGGCACCTATATATATTTATATTAGTTCTAAACTAATCTTGCTAGCAGCGCCATATCTCAAGGAAACATATCTTATACTTGCACAGTGCGAATGAGCTGCCTTCATAAATTTTGCACGGCAACAGAAGCAGACACCTCTAGCCTTCCCCACCCTACTCGCGGCAGCCTTGACCAAGCGTGCGGCCTCAAAACGAGCGAACGAATCGAAGAATGGCGCGGATGTCCTCACTCTCTTAACCAGAGTTCACCCCCTCCCCCCGTCCAGACATCCTGCTAGGCGCCTCCTCTTACTCTCGGCACTGGAGCATTTAGCTCGCCTTCTCGACCCACCTTCCCGCTGCTGGCAGTGGCGCCCAGTGTCCAATTGCTGAGAAGAGGGAGTGAGCGCGAAGCCGAGTGAGCACTACCCATCCCATATTTTGCGCTGCCCTCTCCTTTGCATCTCATGAGGGCAATGCAGTATTCTTAGTGCTATTAGTAGGTTGTAATTATTATCGAACATGTGTAGGTGGGAGACCTAACAGCAGGATTAGTGGGGGAAGAGGATTAATTTTTGAAACTTGATGACAGGCTGCATAAAAACTTTATTCCAAATTAGAATATATTTTTGTTTTATATAATCGATTTTTGGAAAGCTTAATGCAATTTACCTGAGTACCTTTTGCAGTCTCTAAAATGCTAAATATTTATTAAGCTAAATAATAGAATACAAAATTTGTTATTGAGTGACTAACTTTTACATCTGCAATTTTATAATTATTGTTGTTTTATGGACTATTGAAAGTAGTATGACATTAATATAGTGCACTTTTTTGTATAATAAAGTGTTTCAATGATATTTGCTTCAACCTTAGAAGCTTTGTATAAGCATTTCGTTAATAATTCAATTGGTATAAGATTTCAAAATTTGTCTAATATTGAGAATTTTGTAAATGAATCAAGTAAGGCTAAATATTAATATAGCCTTAAAATTAGTGATCTATTCACTATCTAGTAATGCCTAAATGTGCTAGAAAGTTAGATGCTTTAGTTTTGGACAAAACTTTTAATATATATAGGTCTTATATATATTATTATATTGTTTGCAAGAATTTAATTTATAGAATAATTACTTTTTATACCCTTTTATAAACACTAACTGATGTAGTTTTCAATTTTAGCTTTAGTGCAATATATAAAATCTTTGAATATGACCACCTTCTGGTAAGTGGTCTGTCTACAAAGGCAATTTTCTCTGATTCTAAATCTGGATATCTTATTCTTTAAGAATGGATTGAATTTTCCCAATCTTAAGGCTTTTGCAGTTGCTATCTACTATTCAAAATAAATAATGCAAGAAACTTCCTGAGCCTAATTGATTTTGTTTCAACTTAGTAAGTTGAGTGAGTTAAAAGCTCAAAGGCAAGGACTGAGAAGAAAATGAATTATTTTGCTTAGCCTTCAGCTGCCTTATAGTTGTACTAAAATTTCCTTCATTATTTAAAACAAAACTTGGACACTATATATAATATACAGAGCACGCAAAGTATTTTTAATATTTATACAGAATAACAAAATGGTGTAATTTTGAACCATCATTTATGGGAAAAAAATTCACTAAAAACAAAGCCTATTTCACTACTTAACAAAACTTAACTTAAATACTTAGCTTGAACCCCCAAAGTTTGGTCAAGTACTCAACTAGACCAAAACCCAAGTTTGTCTAGATTCAAGGTCAATTTAAGACTTATCAAAATACAAGGCTTCAAAAAATCAAATAAACTTATTTCTTTTAAAAAATAGGAACAATAAGAAACAATAAAGTCCAATCCAATACATGATATTGCCAAATGCATTTTGTAGATACATCTTGCATCAGAGTAATTCTTCAAGATGCAACTTGAAGAGTATAGCACTTGTGCCATGCATAGTATGAAGTGAGTTTTGGAATGAGCTTATATGCTTCTAATAAGATTTCTATGAATTGTTACATCTTGCAGGTTTACAAAGTGTAGCCAATAGTTAAGCAGCTGGTTGTATATTTGCCAACAATTTGTCAAGATATAAATACTGAGATCAACATACTATATGATAATTGGCAGTAATGTTGCCATAGTTCAATTCTCAACTAGCATATTATCATGAATTTTTGGGTGTCACACTCTATCATTCTTAATACCCATTGGCATACATGCGCAACAGTTGGCCGAGTCTTCCAATCTGGCCAACTGATTTGGTGGCCAACTCAACTCAAAATTCCCACCCGAATAAATACCCAAGTATACTAAGTAGATAATGAGGCATTTTGCCTTGATAAGACAGTCATAGTTACTCCTGCCGTTTACCCAAAGTTGCATTAATTTGCTTTAGGGTTTCTTTTACATGTAGGTCACATTTTTTGGCCAAAAACTATGTCGTATTTTTTGTTAAAACTAAGTTGCATAGCTGACTGAATTTTGGAGGTTGCACATGTATGCCTAGTGACCAGGCTAGTGTGCATTCTGATAAAATTTTTGGTGCATAAAATAGGAGTTATCTATTTTAACCTTTCAACTAGGGCCTCCCAATTTCATTGGATGGTCAATAAATAATTGGACATAGATGTCCTCAATAATGTCCTCAGTAATCAATGAATATAAATAAAATCAACCAATGTCAATAAATGAATATTTGTGGGCTTGTATGCACCTAGTGATCAGCTTCTCCTAGCTATACCTCAATTGACCATTAGTAGATGAAGCTAGACTAGGTATGCTAGGCTGAGCTTAGTTTAGGGCCTCAAAGAATAAGTATTTATGAATAAAAAATTACAAGTAATAATCTTTGCAATCCAGGCAAACCATCAATATACTAATTACTTGCTCAATATTAAAAGTGCATAATTCTGTCACTAGCTAGACAAGCATTCTAAGATTAGTTGTTTTGGTGACAAAAGGTTTTGGTGACAATCTTTTGGTAACAAGCAAAATTCATTTTAGTGATTAGAAAAATAACCTTATAGTGATAGCCATTCTGTTTTTAAACAGAAAATTAACTTGCAAATCTTAAGGGATATTGAACCTAAAGTTTTATAACTTTTAGAAAAGGTTAAGTTCTGCTTTCTTTAATTTTGTTTATTTACAATTACAGAGTTGTGTTCTTTTGAATTGTTTTTCAATCCAAACATTTAGCATAAATTTCTGCTTTTTTGTGGTTGGCATTTCATGAGGATTCTTTATATAGGTTTCTGGTTTACATGTATATGTCTAAAAACTCTGGGACAATTCAAAATGATCTATACAGGAAAAAAAACAATAATTAGTTTTATTTGTTTTCTTAAATATATTAATCTTTTAAGGAAAATTTTTAAATATATGTACAAAACATAAATCTTAACAAATGTCCTAGGGCTTGCTTCTGTCCTCCAACTATCCCACTAATCGCCACCAAAGTTGTAACAGGGCTAATTTACTATTCTCTTAAGTGTTCTCCTTAGGTTGGTAGCTGCCACCAAGATTATTCTATTAATAAATTATGAGTTTATCAATAATCTGAAAAAAAATGTTTCTTAGAATAGGTCTGAGTATTTAATCTGAGGATTTAGTCTGAATATTTAGTCTGAGTATTAGTCTGAGTATTATTCTGAATATTATTCTTAGAAAAACTGTTAGCCCTGAAAGGTTTACTCTTCTGATTATTCTGGTAGCGTTCTATTATTCTGGTAGCGTTCTATTTAATAATGGCCTGAGCGGTATTTTGGCTTACTGGTATATGTATTTCATGCACTTTGCAAGTCCTTGGGCGTTACCGAGATCAGAGGGTCACAGCCTCCATTATTCTTACGTCTTACTTCAGATCTACTTCACAACTTTTTACTACTCAACACTTTCCTTCTTAGTAGTATATATGGTACACACCTCTGTCTATTTCACTCTTACTTCTTAAAGGAATGAATATAGAAAACACTTCTTCAATTCTTATTTTCTCGGAACTCTTATTAATTGCTATCAACTGTTTTATTGAACCGCGATGCACGAGGTTGCTTCTTCCTCCGCCAAAATTGCCTCTATTTATACCATTTTTTACTCGTAGATTTAAAACAAAAAATTATATTTGTAAAATATTATGAGAAAATTGTACAGTATAACAAACTATTTACTTAGTGTTTAGGCACGAATTTGAAAACATTATTACTCGTACAATTATAGATTGCCCTGCACACAAAGTAACTACAAGCTAATATTATAAAGCGCCTCTTATCACTAAAATGACAATACTTGTTATATCAAGTAGTTATATCAAGTATTATTACATCTATAACCAAAACATCTATCACCAAATGACTTGTCACTGTAACAACTGGTACCTGCATTTTAGTAGTACTAGTTCCAAATTAAATGATACGTTGCCAGCCAACTGATTGTTCACTATGTATCTTGTAGCTTACTACTAAACTTGTAAAGAATATATAGTTTTTGTTTGTTAGGTTGAAAATATTCTAAAGCAAAAATTTGTTGGTTAGACAATAAAACTAGGGGTTGGACAATATTGAATTTTTAGACTTGATCAAGATTTTGAGATATTTAAAACTAAACTGAAAAGAGAAATTATTTTTATATAATTTTTTATATAGAGGCCTATTTTAAAAACAAATATGAACTTTATGCACTTTTGTTAAAAATCAAACTTTTAATTAGTAATAATAATTATCAGTAGCAAGAATTTGAAGCTTCTTTGTGCCCCCCTCTTTAGTATAGTAATTTAATTTAGTTTACCACAGATATTCATTTTTTTATTTTCTTGGGAATCTTGCTTTTTGTCTTGACTTGACTGTGCAGCTTTTTGTCTTATAGACATTGTTTACATGTTTCCTACCATAATTTAGCACAAATTACGCACAAATTTGAGTTTAGCAAAGGATTCTTGAAGATTGCCAGTACCAAATGGAGTAAGTCTATAGGCCCCTAGAGCCTAGACACAGTCTATTAATTGCTATAGCCTATAGGCCTTAGCAAAACACTAGGCCTATGCAGTCTATGGTATTTTTATTATTTGAAAATGATTGGTGCAATATAATTTCTATTATTACAAAGACATTTATTATATTAGAAAATAAAGCATAGGCCGTAGCATTCATTGGTCAACAAAAATATCTTGAGCTAGGCTAGGTCTAGCATGGCAAGCATGCCATGTAGTGTAGGGTCTATGGTGACTTGTAGTAATCTGAGCCAAGGAAGCCTAGCAAAAGTAGATAAAATGTGACAGAGCGTTAAGGGAAGATTTACCTGCGATTCTATACTTTAGATCATTTCCAAGACTATTCGAAACTGAAGAAGTGGATGCTCGCAAATTATTTTTATCACTAGAATTTATATCCATGCTGACATCGTTTTTTACACTACTTGAATCTTCCATTAATTTCATTTACTAGCTAGAGACAGAGCTGCTTATAACCAAGGGCAGTATAAGATTTGGATAATTTTATGAACTATGTAGCAAACACAAACACAAGTTCCTTTAATAAGAGATAGACTTCGACATGACCTTGACCTTGACGTAAAAATCTTATAAAGGTAACGAACAAATTCTAATTCAAATTATCCAGACAGATAATACAGACATCTTACTTAGCTTAATACAAAGAAAAACTAGAATCCTTATACTGCAAAATAAGCTGCTTTATTACTTTGTATAATTTTAACTTAAAAGTAAGATTTTTGTTATAACATTTAAATTTTATCTTACTTATTAGACATCCGTGTACGGTAATACAGTAGATTTTAGTTTTTGCATTATATATTTTACATACTACCGGCTAACAAAAAACTTAAGACTTCAATTTTAAAAGTATTTCTTTTTAATTTGTTGTTGACGTCTATATTCACGATAGACGCTTTGTATATAAAGAGTAAATACATGCAATGACCACTGAATATAACAGAAGTGGTCCTTGAATGTACATGTACGTTAGTCATTCCGTAAAATTTTAAGCAGCTGCGAGAGTAGAATCCTGATACACGGTTGTTGCGCGCGACTGGTATGAACTAAAAAATGCACACACCAAGAGCTATACGCATAATGTAGAAGCACAGCTTATAAATAAAATTTATTTAGTGCTCGTGATTTTATCAATTAATTGCTAAACAGAAGTCACGTCTATTTGCCCAACTCGTTATGACGGTATTTTATCAGACGTTTAACCTGAGCGAGCCGCCTGTTATTGTAGCTTCCTCATTTGTATACATTTACATCTAATATGCATATTCCGTTTCAAACAAGGCTCAAATATACTGTAGTCCAAAGCTGGACTCGTCAATTCACAATATTTATAACAGCACGAGGAAAATAAACTGTTTGCCTGAGTAACAGGTATATTATATGTACAAGTATATTTTGTGAATTCCGAAAGATTACCAATAAAAAGCGATAGTGGTCAATATAGCACAGCAGCCCAGCTATGTCAAAAAGCGCCACAAAAATGGAGCAATAAAAATGAAGGCATTGCCAAATTGTTCGAATTGGCTAGTGCAGTGGCTGAATTTGAGAGAAAAAATATCAGAACAAATAAAATAAAATACAATGAAATAAAAAACCCTTTTGTTAAAATGCCGTGCTCATAAAAATTTCACAGTCAAGTGAGTCGATTTGTGCATACATTCTGGAATGCAAAACAGATAAGTGTTTACTGAGGTCGCTTTCGATAAAACAACCAGCTCAAGTTTTAGACTGGCGCATAATCAGATCGTTAAGCAGTGCCAGCCAGCTGCAAGCTTCATCTGGAGTAGCAAATTTGAAGGCCAGATTGGTTTCTAGGCACGCGCTAGTGATTCGCAACTCGTCTGTTCGCCTAAAATATTTTTTTAATTTTAATTTAAATCTAAAATAATGTGCAAATGCAAAATCTATCCGGTTGTACAAAATTGAAACTCACTCTTTCGGGACAAGGTAGGCGGCAGCCAGCCTGTGCAATGGAACGGATACGCCAGACACCTGCGATTTAATGGTGCTTTTGATCGTCAATGGTTGTGGTAGAATGGTTCTAGACAGACAGACAGACAGACAGACAGACAGACAGACAGACAGACACACACAGACACAGACAGTCAGGGACAGAACTCACAGACAGGGCACGCCGATCCTCAGAGCAGTACCCAAGGCAGTCCTCGGTAACCAGCAGCAGTTTGCGCCGCCAGATGCCGCGAAGCCGCCGGCCCCGCTTCAGCACCCGAGCGGAGCGCAGCGGCCGCTTGCCGGCCAGAAAGCTGGCAGTGGCAGCCGTCGAATTGTCGGCCGGAAATCCAATGGCCGATTTCAGCAGGTCAAGCGCTGACGCCGAGCGCCAGAGACTGGCGTGCCCGTCGCCGCAGACGGTGCCGCACTGGCGTAGCGAGTTGCCGGCCGGCATCAGCGGCTGCTGCTGTGGTGCCAACAGCAGCCACCAGTTGACACTCGGGGCGCTGGACTCGCTGAGCTTGTAGGACATCGCGTACTGCTGGCCGCTGTAGTTAAACACTGCGGGTTATACAGCAGATTATCCCATAAACAGCCCAGATACAGCAGATTATCCCATAAACAGCCCAGATACAGCAGATTTATCCCATAAACAGCCCAGATACAGCAGATTATCCCATAAACAGCCCAGATACAGCAGATTATCCCATAAACAGCCCAGATACAGCAGATTATCCCATAAACAGCCCAGATACAGCAGATTATCCCATAAACAGCCCAGATACAGCAGATTAAGCAATAAACAGCTTAGATAGAGTTTTTTTATTCTTGATTTTGAATTTCTCACCAATCAGGTTGCACTTCTTCTTAGCCATTGACACCTGGGAAGGCAATGCGGTGAGGATTCAAATGAAATTGGTAGAGAAGTCACGGTTCTTTAATAATCTTTATTGCAACATGTCATAAAACTTACATTTAGCATGCGGTGGATTATAAACCTGTCAATCAGAGTCTCTTCTGTCAGATTGGCCTGAAATGCAATTTGATAAACATTTAACTAGAACTTTTACATAGATGCAAAAATGGTAAAATTGTACATAAAATATATTAGCACTAACAATCTCGCACATAATAATAATTATTGATTACACCTGCCCTAATGGCCAGATGTGCAACCGACAGCTCAGCTGCAGCTATTGCGCGGCGCATCTGAAGGCTGCGTACGGCTGCTCGGTCCAAGGACTGGGGGGTCGCCATCGTGTCTGGGGGGAGAACAGTGGCGACTTTCTCCCAGCACACCGGCACCTGCTCTACCGTCTTCCAGAACGAAGTTCTCGCCATCAGCTCCCGCACCATGGAGCTGTACAATCAGCGCGAGATTACCCTCCACTCAAACAGTCAAGCGGCGATATACGGCCTTGAGCGCAACACCACCTGCTCGCGTACAGTCCTCGACTGCATCGGGAAGCTCAACCGCTTAGGCGCCTTGCCTCTAACAAGCTGTCCCTAAGGTAGATCCCCGGGCACTCGGACCACCCCGGCAACGAGTTGGCCGATCGCCTGACCAAGCCTGGCTCGACCGGTTCTTTTACTGGTCCCCTGCCATACATTTCACCACTTTTAACCACTCGGATCAACCAGTGGGTGGCTTCAAAGCACAGGGAGAGGTGGGCTAACGCCCCCGACTGCCGGCAATCTTGTGCGGCTGTCCCCTGTCCTTCCTCTGCCATGCGCAGGGCCCTGCTTGGACTCAACCGCAGGGACATCAGGGCGATGACCATGGCCATCTTGGGTCATGGCTGCTTTGCCAGGCATCACCAACCACAGGGAAAATCCGTAGCGAGGAATGCCCATTCCGCCTCTCCGGTGTCGAGAATGCGGAACACTATCTGTGAATGCCCCGCCTTTACTCAGGACAGGCTCACCTAGCTCAGCCCCCACCTGGACCTCACCGATGTTTTCAGGAACTTTCAGGAACCTAAGGGCTACCGGGCGAGCGACAATCCACCTCCTGGACTCTCCGGAGGGGGACCGCGCTGCGAACACCGGCACCACCGGAACTCCCTACGCGACACCGCAGCACTAGCTGCCCTTGGTCGCCAGGGGTTAGCGAAATGGGAGCCACGCCTCCTCGATGCACCCGGACGCACGGAGCCCCCTGCAGCTGAGTCAAGTCAAAGGGGAGTCGCCAGACACACCCTCAATTACCCCCCCCCCCAGCTGGCACCCATTTTACAGCTGGCTGAACTGAAGCAATGCAGAGTTGTTAAGTGTACTGCTCAAGGACATAAATTATTCCAACGAGGTCAGGAATCGAACCCCCTACCTTCAAGTTGAGTCCGACTCTCTAAACACTGGGCACATTCCCTAGATTTCCTAGATTGCGAAGGGTTCAGTAGTTTAAGGTACATATTTTTTGTTAAGCGCAGTCTACATGGATTGGCAAGATAGAAAGTTTTCAGTTTCTCTAGCACTAAATTTCCAATATCTCAACTTCTGAACTTCAGAATTTCAAATGCGAAAGCAAGCATGCGCTTCGACAGTGTGGAAATACTTGTGGCATTTTCTAAATGGATTGTGGAAAGATTTTTTGCTTTTTTGCTGGGGTATTGCCATAGACAAAGTTAATTGATAAAATGAATGAAAACAATCAGATTGATAAATTTGCAACGTTGGCCGAAACACACAATTGCTTTATTTGGTATTGTACCATGACCTTTGTGTCCGCTGGGCACTTATTCTTGCCTTTTAATGCCATAGACTACATCTAAGCCTGCTTGCAGGACTTTAATGCTTTAAACTTACTTTAATGCAAATTAGCGGGCAGTTAATGACATTTAACAACCGATTATTCTGTCCCAATTTGTCAAGGACACTAATGTCTATGGCACAATAATAGTAATACCCAACGGCGCCCTCTGATTTTCCCATTAACGCCCTTAAAGCGTGCGTATTAATGTACTATTGGAAAGTCCAGAAGGTGAGATATTGGGAGTTTTGAACGTTTAACTCCTAGTGGTTAGGGCGTCCGACTCACGACTGGAAGGTCGGGGGTTCGATTCTAGACCTATATTTGGAACAATCTGGAAGGATGAGCAAGACAATTAACTCTGCATTGCTTCAGTTCACCCAGCCGTAAAATGAGTGCCAGCATTAGCTTGGGGTAATTGAGGGTGCGTGTGGCGACCTCGCGACCCCCCAGTCCCTGGGCCGAACAGCCGTATGCAGTCCTCAGACGCGCCGCGCAATAGCTGCGGCTGAGCTGTCGGTTGCACATTTAGCTCATTACATTAGGGCAGGTGTAATCAATTATTATTATTGTGTTCAAAAAAAAACTAAAACGCATAAGGAAACGAAAACTGATCAAGATTCTTAAGCCTCTTAAGATTCCTAAAGGCACACATAATTAATCACTCGCCAGATTCAACTCGCCGCCATCAGCCAGCCGATGCAGTGTCAGCAGGTCATTGCCAAGTCGGGCAACGCACCGCTTCAAGTCGAAGCAATCGCAGCAGTAGCCGCCGTTCTCACTGCTTGATGCGGTGCTGATAGAAGCCACGTCGCCAGCTGAACGGCTAAGCCGGCGACAATGACAGGGCCTTCGACGTAGCTGTCCAAATCGGACGCGTCCAATGATGTCGGAGTCTGGAGGCTGCGGGCGCCGATGCACATCGGCAAACTCAAATCGGTTAATATGAGGGTATGAACGGGTAGTTGCTTAACCTGATGATCCGGAAGATTAGTCTTAACCTGAGGTTCTGGATGGTTGCTTAACCTGAGGATCTGGGAGGTTAGTCTTAACCTGAGGTTCTGGATGGTTGCTTAACCTGAGGATCTGGGAGGTTAGTCTTAACCTGAGGTTCTGGATGGTTGCTTAACCTGAGGATCTGGGAGGTTAGTCTTAACCTGAGGTTCTGGATGGTTGCTTAACCTGAGGATCTGGGAGGTTAGTCTTAACCTGAGGTTCTGGATGGTTGCTTAACCTGAGGATCTGGGAGGTTAGTCTTAACCTGAGGTTCTGGATGGTTGCTTAACCTGAGGATCTGGGAGGGTAGTCTTAACCTGAGGTTCTGGATGGTTGCTTAACCTGAGGATCTGGGAGGTTAGTCTTAACCTGAGGTTCTGGATGGTTGCTTAACCTGAGGATCTGGGAGGTTAGTCTTAACCTGAGGTTCTGGATGGTTGCTTAACCTGAGGATCTGGGAGGTTAGTCTTAACCTGAGGTTCTGGATGGTTGCTTAACCTGAGGATCTGGGAGGTTAGTCTTAACCTGAGGTTCTGGATGGTTGCTTAACCTGAGGATCTGGGAGGGTAGTCTTAACCTGAGGATCTGGGAGGTTAGTCTTAACCTGAGGATCTGGAAGGTTAGTCTTAACCTGAGGATCTGGGAGGTTAGTCTTAACCTGAGGATCTGGGAGGTTAGTCTTAACCTGAGGATCTTGGAGGTCAGTCTTAACCTGAGAATCTGGGAGGTTAGTCTTAACCTGAGAATCTGGGAGGTTAGTCTTAACCTGAGGATCTGGGAGGTTAGTCTTAACCTGAGGATCTGGGAGGTTAGTCTTAACCTGAGGATCTGGGAGGTTAGTCTTAACCTGAGGATCTGGGAGGTTAGTCTTAACCTGAGGATCTGGGAGGTTAGTCTTAACCTGAGGATCTGGGAGGTCAGTCTTAACCTGAGAATCTGGGAGGTCAGTCTTAACCTGAGAATCTGGGAGGTCAGTCTTAACCTGAGGATCTGGGAGGTTAGTCTTAACCTGAGAATCTGGGAGGTCAGTCTTAACCTGAGGATCTGGGAGGTCAGTCTTAACCTGAGGATCTTGGAGGTCAGTCTTAACCTGAGAATCTGGGAGGTCAGTCTTAACCTGAGGATCTTGGAGGTCAGTCTTAACCTGAGGATCTGGGAGGTTAGTCTTAACCTGAGGATCTGGGAGGTTAGTCTTAACCTGAGGATCTGGGAGGTTAGTCTTAACCTGAGGATCTTGGAGGTCAGTCTTAACCTGAGAATCTGGGAGGTTAGTCTTAACCTGAGGATCTGGGAGGTTAGTCTTAGCCTGAGAATCTGGGAGGTCAGTCTTAACCTGAGGATCTGGGAGGTCAGTCTTAACCTGAGGATCTTGGAGGTCAGTCTTAACCTGAGAATCTGGGAGGTCAGTCAAAAACCTGAGGATCTTGGAGGTCAGTCTTAACCTGAGGATCTGGGAGGTTAGTCTTAACCTGAGGATCTGGGAGGTTAGTCTTAACCTGAGGATCTGGGAGGTTAGTCTTAACCTGAGGATCTTGGAGGTCAGTCTTAACCTGAGAATCTGGGAGGTTAGTCTTAACCTGAGGATCTGGGAGGTTAGTCTTAACCTGAGGATCTTGGAGGTCAGTCTTAACCTGAGAATCTGGGAGGTTAGTCTTAACCTGAGGATCTGGGAGGTTAGTCTTAACCTGAGGATCTTGGAGGTTAGTCTTAACCTGAGGATCTTGGAGGTTAGTCTTAACCTGAGAATCTGGTAGGTTAGTCTTAACCTGAGGATCTTGGAGGTCAGTCTTAACCTGAGAATCTGGGAGGTTAGTCTTAACCTGAGGATCTGGGAGGTTAGTCTTAACCTGAGGATCTTGGAGGTTAGTCTTAACCTGAGAATCTGGGAGGTCAGTCTTAACCTGAGAATCTGGGAGGTTAGTCTTAACCTGAGGATCTGGGAGGTTAGTCTTAACCTGAGGATCTTGGAGGTCAGTCTTAACCTGAGGATCTGAGAGGTTAGTCTTAACCTGAGGATCTGGGAGGTTAGTCTTAACCTGAGGATCTGGGAGGTTAGTCTTAACCTGAGGATCTGGGAGGTTAGTCTAAACCTGAGGATCTTGGAGGTTAGTCTTAACCTGAGAATCTGGGAGGTTAGTCTTAACCTGAGGATCTGGGAGGTTAGTCTTAACCTGAGGATCTTGGAGGTTAGTCTTAACCTGAGAATCTGGGAGGTTAGTCTTAACCTGAGGATCTTGGAGGTCAGTCTTAACCTGAGAATCTGGGAGGTTAGTCTTAACCTGAGGATCTGGGAGGTCAGTCTTAACCTGAGAATCTGGGAGGTCAGTCTTAACCTGAGAATCTGGGAGGTCAGTCTTAACCTGAGAATCTGGGAGGTTAGTCTTAACCTGAGGATCTGGGAGGTTAGTCTTAACCTGAGAATCTGGGAGGTTAGTCTTAGCCTGAGGATCTTGGAGGTCAGTCTTAACCTGAGAATCTGGGAGGTTAGTCTTAACCTGAGGATCTTGGAGGTTAGTCTTAACCTGAGGATCTTGGAGGTCAGTCTTAACCTGAGAATCTGGGAGGTTAGTCCTAACCTGAGGATCTGGGAGGTTAGTCTTAACCTGAGGATCTTGGAGGTCAGTCTTAACCTGAGGATCTGGGAGGTTAGTCTTAACCTGAGGATCTGGGAGGTTAGTCTTAACCTGAGGATCTTGGAGGTTAGTCTTAACCTGAGGATCTTGGAGGTCAGTCTTAACCTGAGGATCTTGGAGGTCAGTCTTAACCTGAGAATCTGGGAGGTTAGTCTTAACCTGAGGATCTGGGAGGTTAGTCCTAACCTGAGGATCTTGGAGGTTAGTCTTAACCTGAGGATCTTGGAGGTTAGTCTTAACCTGAGAATCTGGGGGGTTAGTCTTAACCTGATGATATGAGAGGTTAGTCTTAACCTGAGGATCTGGGGGGTTAGTCTTAACCTGAGGATCTGGGGGGTTAGTCTTAACCTGAGGATCTGGGAGGTTAGTCTTAACCTGAGGATCTGGGAGGTCAGTCTTAACCTGAGGATCTTGGAGGTCAGTCTTAACCTGAGGATCTGGGAGGTTAGTCTTAACCTGAGGATCTTGGAGGTTAGTCTTAACCTGAGGATCTTGGAGGTCAGTCTTAACCTGAGAATCTGGGAGGGTAGTCTTAACCTGAGGATCTGGGAGGTTAGTCTTAACCTGAGGATCTGGGGGGTTAGTCTTAACCTGAGGATCTGGGAGGTTAGTCTTAACCTGAGGATCTGGGAGGTTAGTCTTAACCTGAGGATCTGGGAGGTTAGTCTTAACCTGAGAATCTGGGGGTTAGTCTTAACCTGATGATATGAGAGGTTAGTCTTAACCTGAGGATCTGGGGGGTTAGTCTTAACCTGAGGATCTGGGGGTTAGTCTTAACCTGAGGATCTGGGAGGTTAGTCTTAACCTGAGGATCTGGGAGGTTAGTCTTAACCTGAGGATCTTGGAGGTCAGTCTTAACCTGAGGATCTGGGAGGTTAGTCTTAACCTGAGGATCTTGGAGGTCAGTCTTAACCTGAGGATCTTGGAGGTCAGTCTTAACCTGAGGATCTTGGAGGTCAGTCTTAACCTGAGGATCTTGGAGGTCAGTCTTAACCTGAGGATCTGGGAGGTCAGTCTTAACCTGAGGATCTTGGAGGTCAGTCTTAACCTGAGGATCTGGGAGGTTAGTCTTAACCTGAGGATTTTGGAGGTCAGTCTTAACCTGAGGATCTGGGAGGTCAGTCTTAACCTGAGGATCTTGGAGGTCAGTCTTAACCTGAGAATCTGGGAGGTTAGTCTTAACCTGAGGATCTTGGAGGTCAGTCTTAACCTGAGGATCTTGGAGGTCAGTCTTAACCTGAGGATCTGGGAGGTTAGTCTTAACCTGAGGATCTGGGAGGTTAGTCTTAACCTGAGGATCTTGGAGGTCAGTCTTGACCTGAGAATCGGGGAGGGTGGTTGCCTACTTCTGAAGACCAAATACTGTACAAAGAAGTAACTGAAATCGCAGATAAAAGCGGACAATTTTGACCACAAAGCGAGCGACCGGCTGCATTAGAAATGTAATATCCAACGCACAATGTTCTCTTAACAATTGGCATTGACAAACCGAGAAAAATAGCAGTTTGAATTCTGTTGAAGACGGTCCAACTGTGTCAACTCGAACATTGCAAACAGGTTAAAGTTTAAACTGGCATCGAATAGCCTTAACTCCAGACCCAACAAAACTAGTGCTTAATATAGACGCGCCCACAAGACAGTGAGGAACTCCGCAATTAAGTTACAATAAGTTGTTTTTATTATAAAAAACCTGCTCAAAAAGATAGGAAGAGAATGGGTGGGATAAGAGTTCAAGCACGCGCACACACGAGCGCAGAGAGTCACAGAGCGGGGGCGCTATTGGAACTAAATAAAAAATGCGACCTTTGGTAATTAAAGCCCAGTGTTCAATAGTAGTCAATCGGGTTTGCGCTTGGGTAAAAACACAATAGCAAAATAGTAAATATTTTCAGCTTGACAAAAACATTAATAGCCGCTGATAGTAGTAGTTTATTATAACAAAATACAGAGTTGACTCGATTGAAAAATAGTGCTGCTTGATGCTACTATTAGTAGAAATAATGCTTTTTATGTTCACTTTAGCGTAGAAATCATTTAAATTCATTTCCCCATACTACTGCTAAGTAGAATATTACATAAATTAGTCTCAACTGTAGCCAAAAATACAATTAAGGCAGGAGTTATTATCGACTCTCCCCAAAGAGTTTGACAGCGAAACGATGACTGGGCTTCGTTCTTGTCATACCGGTATTGATTTTAGCTCAGATGTTGCCTGGACTCACTGCTGCTTGCACTCCTGCTTGGGCCCGTTCTGCGGCACAAAAGATGATTGTAATAAGTATAATTATTGTAGTATGTATCAATATTAAATAAAAGTTAGATTCGAAACCTCTTAGCCATAAAATGAAAGAAACTGGCCTAAAAGCAGAAAGGGACAAAGAAGGGCATTGGTTTGTTTTGATTAGAGGCAGGAGGCTGTGTACACACTGGCGCACTTTAAGAGAGGCAGTACAGCCCATTGAGCAGCACACATCGTTAGGCATGTACACTTCACTGTGCCTTGGGGGTTGATTCCAATTCAGCCCCAAATTAATGCGGACTGCACTTGGAATCGAGCCTGGGCCGCTAGCGCATCAGAGCACTGGGCTACGGCCCCCCAGGAACCATTGTTAGAAACTATGGGAAACTCACAGCCCCTCCGGCCCCGCGTCCTTCTCCGTCTTCGCCGTCGTCTTCGTCGTCTTCGTCCTGGAATAAAAGTACAAAGTGGCCAGCATAATCACCAGGGGCAAGGTTGCTAGACATGCAAACCACATCAGATTAACAGCGGAAATTTTGTCTTACATCTTCGTCATCCTCATCGAACTGAAACAGTAAAAATTAGCAAAAAACAGTTGTTAACAAAATCAGCTTCAAAGCAAGCTTTACAACTGAAAACAATAAATTGTTAAATAACATTGAAAAACAAAATTATTTAATTGTGAAACAGTACAGAGACTTGATATAAACGGATAAATGAAGGTAAAAAACATATATAATAATCCCTGGTCTGACGTTATGTAGCCTGCGATAACTATGACCAAAATAGAGACATAACTATGACCCAAATCATCAGAGATATACCTATGACCCAAGTCATAAGAGAGATATAAATGTGACCCAAGTCATAAGAGAGATATAACTATGACCCAAATCATCATAGAAATATAACTATGACCCAAATCATCAGAGATATACCTATGACCCAATTCATAAGAGAGATATAACTATGAACTAAATCATCAGAGAAATTAACTATGACCCAAATCATTAGAGATACAATTATGACCCAAATCATCAGAGTCATCAGAGAAATATAACTACGAAACAAATCATCATGGATATAACTATGACCCAAATCATCACAGATACAACTATGACCCAAGTCATCAGAGATAACTATGACCCAGGTCATCAAAGATATAACTATAGCCCCAGCAAAGCTGATCCATGGTAACTAATACAAAAGACAGGCAGCTCAGGAAATGGCAAAACTACGAGAGAGGCTCGCTTGACTCGAGGCTGCACTCACATCTTCTTCATCCTCGTCGTCATCTTCAAGCGCGTCGCCAGTGAAGTACAGCACAGCGCGTGGCACGAATCGGTCGCGAAGGAAATGCCCGATTTCGAAATCGGACTGCAGGATATTTTCAACGTCTTCGTCGTTCTAAAAGATTCATATTTTAAAGTTGCAAACTTAAACAACCGATGTGGAGCCAATCAAATAACCAGCAGATACATTCGAATACAACGGCTTACATCCTCCAACTCATCCACAGCTGAAAAATGATAAGGAAGCAGGTGTTTATGTTTTATCAACTGAGCTGTTTGCTTTTTACGGGTAATACAGAAAATTGGCAACAAAGGAAAGCGATAGCGGACAGGCATACATAGACAGATAGATAGACAGATAGATGGACAGATAGATAGATAGATAGATAGATAGATAGATAGATAGATAGATAGATAGATAGATAGATAGATAGATAGATAGATAGATAGATAGATAGATAGATAGATGGACAGATAGATAGATAGATATATATAGATAGATAGATAGATAGATAGATAGATAGATAGATAGATAGATAGATAGATAGATAGATAGATAGATAGATAGATAGATAGATAGATGGACAGATAGATAAATAGATAGATAGATAGATAGATAGATAGATAGATAGATAGATAGATAGATAGATACATAGATAGATAGATAGATAGATAGATAGATAGATGGACAGATAGATAGATAGATAGATAGATAGATAGATAGATAGATAGATAGATAGATAGATAGATAGATAGATAGATAGATAGATAGATAGATGGACAGATAGATAGATAGATAGATAGATAGATAGATAGATAGATAGATAGATAGATAGATAGATAGATAGATAGATAGATAGATAGATAGATAGATAGATAGATAGATAGATAGATAGATAGATAGATAGATAGATACATGGATAGATAGATAGATAGATAGACAGACACACACTATCGTACATAAATAGGAAAGCTTACATTGACTAGGCGGGCTGAAGAAGTTAAAGAACGAGTCGGTTTCCACAGTCTTCGTCACTGTTCGCTTCTGCCCGCCGGACTTGTGCTTCTGCACTTTCTTCACCACCTTGACCGTGACATTCTTGCCCTTGCGCCAGTAGATGTCGCAGCCTTTGCAGCGGATAATCTCCGGGCCCTCGTAGCTCCACGGCTGGTCGCGGGTCGGCCCCATGCGCAGATAGTAGGTCTTGGTTAGAGTCTCGTTAGTGAACCAATCGTTTGGCGCGAATTTAAACGTCAGTTCGAATCCATTCTGCAACAATAATAATACTCAGTAGCTTAAAATGAAAGCCCGTTTATATTGCTAACAGAGGCCCAGCAACTGGGGATCTGGGAGGCTGGCCCAGCAACTGGGGATCTGGGAGGCTGGCCCAGCAACTGGGGATCTGGGAGGCTGGCCCAGCAACTGAGGATCTGGGAGGCTGGCCCAGCAACTGGGGATCTGGGAGGCTGGCCCAGCAACTGGGGATCTGGGAGGCTGGCCCAGCAACTGAGGATCTGGGAGGCTGGCCCAGCAACTGGGGATCTGGGAGGCTGGCCCAGCAACTGAGGATCTGGGAGGCTCGCACAGCAACTGGAGATCAGGGAGGCTGGCCCAGCAACTGGGGATCTGGGAGGCTCGCACAGCAACTGGAGATCAGGGAGGCTGGCCCAGCAACTGGGGATCTGGGAGGCTCGCACAGCAACTGGAGATCAGGGAGGCTGGCCCAGCAACTGGGGATCTGGGAGGCTCGCACAGCAACTGGAGATCAGGGAGGCTGGCCCAGCAACTGGGGATCTGGGAGCCTCGCACAGCAACTGGAGATCAGGGAGGCTGGCCCAGCAACTGACACTGGGAGGCTGGCCCAGCAACTGGGGATCTGGGAGGCTCGCACAGCAACTGGAGATCAGGGAGGCTGGCCCAGCAACTGGGGATCTGGGAGGCTGGCCCAGCAACTGAGGATCTGGGAGGCTCGCACAGCAACTGGAGATCAGGGAGGCTGGCCCAGCAACTGGGGATCTGGGAGGCTCGCACAGCAACTGGAGATCAGGGAGGCTGGCCCAGCAACTGGGGATCTGGGAGGCTCGCACAGCAACTGGAGATCAGGGAGGCTGGCCCAGCAACTGGGGATCTGGGAGGCTCGCACAGCAACTGGAGATCAGGGAGGCTGGCCCAGCAACTGGGGATCTGGGAGGCTCGCACAGCAACTGGAGATCAGGGAGGCTGGCCCAGCAACTGATCTGGGAGGCTCGCCAGCAACTGAGATCAGGGAGGCTGGCCCAGCAACTGAGGATCTGGGAGGCTCGCACAGCAACTGGAGATCAGGGAGGCTGGCCCAGCAACTGACACTGGGAGGCTGGCCCAGCAACTGACACTGGGAGGCTGGCCCAGCAACTGAGGATCTGGGAGGCTGGCCCAGCAACTGAGGATCTGGGAGGCTGGCCCAGCAACTGAGGATCTGGGAGGCTGGCCCAGCAACTGAGGATCTGGGAGGCTGGCCCAGCAACTGAGGATCTGGGAGGCTGGCCCAGCAACTGAGGATCTGGGAGGCTGGCCCAGCAACTGAGGATCTGGGAGGCTGGCCCAGCAACTGAGGATCTGGGAGGCTGGCCCAGCAACTGAGGATCTGGGAGGCTGGCCCAGCAACTGAGGATCTGGGAGGCTGGCCCAGCAACTGAGGATCTGGGAGGCTGGCCCAGCAACTGAGGATCTGGGAGGCTGGCCCAACAACTGAGGATCTGGGAGGCTGGCCCAGCAACTGAGGATCTGGGAGGCTGGCCCAGCAACTGAGGATCTGGGAGGCTGGCCCAGCAACTGAGGATCTGGGAGGCTGGCCCAGCAACTGAGGATCTGGGAGGCTGGCCCAGCAACTGAGGATCTGGGAGGCTGGCCCAGCAACTGAGGATCTGGGAGGCTGGCCCAGCAACTGAGGATCTGGGAGGCTGGCCCAGCAACTGACATCTGGGAGGCTGGCCCAGCAACTGAGGATCTGGGAGGCTGGCCCAGCAACTGGAGATCAGGGAGGCTGGCCCAGCAACTGGGATCTGGGAGGCTCGCACAGCAACTGGAGATCAGGGAGGCTGGCCCAGCAACTGGGGATCTGGGAGGCTCGCACAGCAACTGGAGATCAGGGAGGCTGGCCCAGCAACTGGGGATCTGGGAGGCTCGCACAGCAACTGGAGATCAGGGAGGCTGGCCCAGCAACTGGGGATCTGGGAGGCTCGCACAGCAACTGGAGATCAGGGAGGCTGGCCCAGCAACTGATCTGGGAGGCTCCCAGCAACTGAGATCAGGGAGGCTGGCCCAGCAACTGGGGATCTGGGAGGCTCGCACAGCAACTGGAGATCAGGGAGGCTGGCCCAGCAACTGACACTGGGAGGCTGGCCCAGCAACTGAGGATCTGGGAGGCTGGCCCAGCAACTGAGGATCTGGGAGGCTGGCCCAGCAACTGAGGATCTGGGAGGCTGGCCCAGCAACTGGAGATCAGGGAGGCTGGCCCAGCAACTGAGGATCTGGGAGGCTGGCCCAGCAACTGAGGATCTGGGAGGCTGGCCCAGCAACTGAGGATCTGGGAGGCTGGCCCAGCAACTGAGGATCTGGGAGGCTGGCCCAGCAACTGAGGATCTGGGAGGCTGGCCCAGCAACTGAGGATCTGGGAGGCTGGCCCAGCAACTGAGGATCTGGGAGGCTGGCCCAGCAACTGAGGATCTGGGAGGCTGGCCCAGCAACTGAGGATCAGGGAGGCTGGCCCAGCAACTGGGGATCTGGGAGGCTCGCACAGCAACTGGAGATCAGGGAGGCTGGCCCAGCAACTGGGGATCTGGGAGGCTCGCACAGCAACTGGAGATCAGGGAGGCTGGCCCAGCAACTGGGGATCTGGGAGGCTCGCACAGCAACTGGAGATCAGGGAGGCTGGCCCAGCAACTGGGGATCTGGGAGGCTCGCACAGCAACTGGAGATCAGGGAGGCTGGCCCAGCAACTGATCTGGGAGGCTCGCACAGCAACTGAGATCAGGGAGGCTGGCCCAGCAACTGAGGATCTGGGAGGCTGGCACAGCAACTGAGATCTGGGAGGCTGGCCCAGCAACTGAGGACTGGGAGGCTGGCCCAGCAACTGACACTGGGAGGCTGGCCCAGCAACTGAGGATCTGGGAGGCTGGCCCAGCAACTGAGGATCTGGGAGGCTGGCCCAGCAACTGAGGATCTGGGAGGCTGGCCCAGCAACTGAGGATCTGGGAGGCTGGCCAGCAACTGAGGATCTGGGAGGCTGGCCCAGCAACTGAGGATCTGGGAGGCTGGCCCAGCAACTGAGGATCTGGGAGGCTGGCCCAGCAACTGAGGATCTGGGAGGCTGGCCCAGCAACTGAGGATCTGGGAGGCTGGCCCAGCAACTGAGGATCTGGGAGGCTGGCCCAGCAACTGAGGATCTGGGAGGCTGGCCCAGCAACTGAGGATCTGGGAGGCTGGCCCAGCAACTGAGGATCTGGGAGGCTGGCCCAGCAACTGAGGATCTGGGAGGCTGGCCCAGCAACTGAGGATCTGGGAGGCTGGCCCAGCAACTGAGGATCTGGGAGGCTGGCCCAGCAACTGAGGATCTGGGAGGCTGGCCCAGCAACTGAGGATCTGGGAGGCTGGCCCAGCAACTGAGGATCTGGGAGGCTGGCCCAGCAACTGAGGATCTGGGAGGCTGGCCCAGCAACTGAGGATCTGGGAGGCTGGCCCAGCAACTGAGGATCTGGGAGGCTGGCCCAGCAACTGACATCTGGGAGGCTGGCCCAGCAACTGAGGATCTGGGAGGCTGGCCCAGCAACTGAGGATCTGGGAGGCTGGCCCAGCAACTGAGGATCTGGGAGGCTGGCCCAGCAACTGAGGATCTGGGAGGCTGGCCCAGCAACTGAGGATCTGGGAGGCTGGCCCAGCAACTGAGGATCTGGGAGGCTGGCCCAGCAACTGAGGATCTGGGAGGCTGGCCCAGCAACTGAGGATCTGGGAGGCTGGCCCAGCAACTGAGGATCTGGGAGGCTGGCCCAGCAACTGAGGATCTGGGAGGCTGGCCCAGCAACTGAGGATCTGGGAGGCTGGCCCAGCAACTGAGGATCTGGGAGGCTGGCCAGCAACTGAGGATCAGGGAGGCTGGCCCAGCAACTGGGATCTGGGAGGCTCGCACAGCAACTGGAGATCAGGGAGGCTGGCCCAGCAACTGGGATCTGGGAGGCTCGCACAGCAACTGGAGATCAGGGAGGCTGGCCCAGCAACTGGGATCTGGGAGGCTCGCACAGCAACTGAGATCTGGGAGGCTGGCCCAGCAACTGGGATCTGGGAGGCTCGCACAGCAACTGGAGATCAGGGAGGCTGGCCCAGCAACTGAGGATCTGGGAGGCTGGCCCAGCAACTGAGGATCTGGGAGGCTGGCCCAGCAACTGAGGATCTGGGAGGCTGGCCCAGCAACTGAGGATCTGGGAGGCTGGCCCAGCAACTGACATCTGGGAGGCTGGCCCAGCAACTGACACTGGGAGGCTGGCCCAGCAACTGAGGATCTGGGAGGCTGGCCCAGCAACTGAGGATCTGGGAGGCTGGCCCAGCAACTGAGGATCTGGGAGGCTGGCCCAGCAACTGAGGATCTGGGAGGCTGGCCCAGCAACTGAGGATCTGGGAGGCTGGCCCAGCAACTGAGGATCTGGGAGGCTGGCCCAGCAACTGAGGATCTGGGAGGCTGGCCCAGCAACTGAGGATCTGGGAGGCTGGCCCAGCAACTGAGGATCTGGGAGGCTGGCCCAGCAACTGAGGATCTGGGAGGCTGGCCCAGCAACTGAGGATCTGGGAGGCTGGCCCAGCAACTGAGGATCTGGGAGGCTGGCCCAGCAACTGAGGATCTGGGAGGCTGGCCCAGCAACTGAGGATCTGGGAGGCTGGCCCAGCAACTGAGGATCTGGGAGGCTGGCCCAGCAACTGAGGATCTGGGAGGCTGGCCCAGCAACTGAGGATCTGGGAGGCTGGCCCAGCAACTGAGGATCTGGGAGGCTGGCCCAGCAACTGAGGATCTGGGAGGCTGGCCCAGCAACTGAGGATCTGGGAGGCTGGCCCAGCAACTGAGGATCTGGGAGGCTGGCCCAGCAACTGAGGATCTGGGAGGCTGGCCCAGCAACTGAGGATCTGGGAGGCTGGCCCAGCAACTGAGGATCTGGGAGGCTGGCCCAGCAACTGAGATCTGGGAGGCTGGCCCAGCAACTGAGGATCTGGGAGGCTCGCACAGCAACTGGAGATCAGGGAGGCTGGCCCAGCAACTGGGGATCTGGGAGGCTCGCACAGCAACTGAGATCAGGGAGGCTGGCCCAGCAACTGGGATCTGGGAGGCTGGCCCAGCAACTGAGGATCTGGGAGGCTGGCCAGCAACTGAGGATCTGGGAGGCTGGCCCAGCAACTGAGGATCTGGGAGGCTGGCCCAGCAACTGAGGATCTGGGAGGCTGGCCCAGCAACTGAGGATCTGGGAGGCTGGCCCAGCAACTGAGGATCTGGGAGGCTGGCCCAGCAACTGAGGATCTGGGAGGCTGGCCCAGCAACTGAGGATCTGGGAGGCTGGCCCAGCAACTGAGGATCTGGGAGGCTGGCCCAGCAACTGAGGATCTGGGAGGCTGGCCCAGCAACTGAGGATCTGGGAGGCTGGCCCAGCAACTGAGGATCTGGGAGGCTGGCCAGCAACTGAGGATCTGGGAGGCTGGCCCAGCAACTGACATCTGGGAGGCTGGCCCAGCAACTGAGGATCTGGGAGGCTGGCCCAGCAACTGAGGATCTGGGAGGCTGGCCCAGCAACTGAGGATCTGGGAGGCTCGCACAGCAACTGGAGATCAGGGAGGCTGGCCCAGCAACTGGGATCTGGGAGGCTCGCCAGCAACTGAGATCAGGGAGGCTGGCCCAGCAACTGGGATCTGGGAGGCTGGCCAGCAACTGAGATCTGGGAGGCTGGCCCAGCAACTGAGGATCTGGGAGGCTGGCCCAGCAACTGAGGATCTGGGAGGCTGGCCCAGCAACTGAGGATCTGGGAGGCTGGCCCAGCAACTGAGGATCTGGGAGGCTGGCCCAGCAACTGAGGATCTGGGAGGCTGGCCCAGCAACTGAGGATCTGGGAGGCTGGCCCAGCAACTGAGGATCTGGGAGGCTGGCCCAGCAACTGAGGATCTGGGAGGCTGGCCCAGCAACTGAGGATCTGGGAGGCTGGCCCAGCAACTGAGGATCTGGGAGGCTGGCCCAGCAACTGAGGATCTGGGAGGCTGGCCCAGCAACTGAGGATCTGGGAGGCTGGCCCAGCAACTGAGGATCTGGGAGGCTGGCCCAGCAACTGAGGATCTGGGAGGCTGGCCCAGCAACTGAGGATCTGGGAGGCTGGCCAGCAACTGAGGATCTGGGAGGCTGGCCCAGCAACTGACATCTGGGAGGCTGGCCCAGCAACTGAGGATCTGGGAGGCTGGCCAGCAACTGAGATCTGGGAGGCTGGCCCAGCAACTGGGATCTGGGAGGCTCGCACAGCAACTGGAGATCAGGGAGGCTGGCCCAGCAACTGGGATCTGGGAGGCTGGCCAGCAACTGAGATCAGGGAGGCTGGCCCAGCAACTGGGATCTGGGAGGCTGGCCCAGCAACTGAGGATCTGGGAGGCTGGCCCAGCAACTGAGGATCTGGGAGGCTGGCCCAGCAACTGAGGATCTGGGAGGCTGGCCCAGCAACTGAGGATCTGGGAGGCTGGCCCAGCAACTGAGGATCTGGGAGGCTGGCCCAGCAACTGAGGATCTGGGAGGCTGGCCCAGCAACTGAGGATCTGGGAGGCTGGCCCAGCAACTGAGGATCTGGGAGGCTGGCCCAGCAACTGAGGATCTGGGAGGCTGGCCCAGCAACTGAGGATCTGGGAGGCTGGCCCAGCAACTGAGGATCTGGGAGGCTGGCCCAGCAACTGAGGATCTGGGAGGCTGGCCAGCAACTGAGGATCTGGGAGGCTGGCCCAGCAACTGACATCTGGGAGGCTGGCCCAGCAACTGAGGATCTGGGAGGCTGGCCAGCAACTGAGATCTGGGAGGCTGGCCCAGCAACTGAGGATCTGGGAGGCTGGCCAGCAACTGAGATCAGGGAGGCTGGCCCAGCAACTGGGATCTGGGAGGCTGGCCCAGCAACTGAGATCAGGGAGGCTGGCCCAGCAACTGGGATCTGGGAGGCTCGCACAGCAACTGAGATCTGGGAGGCTGGCCCAGCAACTGACATCTGGGAGGCTGGCCCAGCAACTGAGGATCTGGGAGGCTGGCCCAGCAACTGAGGATCTGGGAGGCTGGCCCAGCAACTGAGGATCTGGGAGGCTGGCCCAGCAACTGAGGATCTGGGAGGCTGGCCCAGCAACTGAGGATCTGGGAGGCTGGCCCAGCAACTGAGGATCTGGGAGGCTGGCCCAGCAACTGAGGATCTGGGAGGCTGGCCCAGCAACTGAGGATCTGGGAGGCTGGCCCAGCAACTGAGGATCTGGGAGGCTGGCCCAGCAACTGAGGATCTGGGAGGCTGGCCCAGCAACTGAGGATCTGGGAGGCTGGCCCAGCAACTGAGGATCTGGGAGGCTGGCCCAGCAACTGAGGATCTGGGAGGCTGGCCCAGCAACTGAGGATCTGGGAGGCTGGCCCAGCAACTGAGGATCTGGGAGGCTGGCCCAGCAACTGATCTGGGAGGCTGGCCCAGCAACTGAGGATCTGGGAGGCTGGCCCAGCAACTGAGATCTGGGAGGCTGGCCCAGCAACTGGGATCTGGGAGGCTCGCCAGCAACTGAGATCAGGGAGGCTGGCCCAGCAACTGGGATCTGGGAGGCTCGCCAGCAACTGAGATCTGGGAGGCTGGCCCAGCAACTGGGATCTGGGAGGCTGGCCCAGCAACTGAGGATCTGGGAGGCTGGCCCAGCAACTGAGGATCTGGGAGGCTGGCCCAGCAACTGAGGATCTGGGAGGCTGGCCCAGCAACTGAGGATCTGGGAGGCTGGCCCAGCAACTGAGGATCTGGGAGGCTGGCCCAGCAACTGAGGATCTGGGAGGCTGGCCCAGCAACTGAGGATCTGGGAGGCTGGCCCAGCAACTGAGGATCTGGGAGGCTGGCCCAGCAACTGAGGATCTGGGAGGCTGGCCCAGCAACTGAGGATCTGGGAGGCTGGCCCAGCAACTGAGGATCTGGGAGGCTGGCCCAGCAACTGGGATCTGGGAGGCTGGTCCAGCAACTGAGGATCTGGGAGGCTGGCCCAGCAACTGACACTGGGAGGCTGGCCCAGCAACTGAGGATCTGGGAGGCTGGCCCAGCAACTGAGATCTGGGAGGCTGGCCCAGCAACTGGGATCTGGGAGGCTGGCCAGCAACTGAGATCAGGGAGGCTGGCCCAGCAACTGGGATCTGGGAGGCTGGCCAGCAACTGAGATCAGGGAGGCTGGCCCAGCAACTGGGATCTGGGAGGCTCGCACAGCAACTGAGATCAGGGAGGCTGGCCCAGCAACTGACATCTGGGAGGCTGGCCCAGCAACTGAGGATCTGGGAGGCTGGCCCAGCAACTGAGGATCTGGGAGGCTGGCCCAGCAACTGAGATCTGGGAGGCTGGCCCAGCAACTGAGGATCTGGGAGGCTGGCCCAGCAACTGAGGATCTGGGAGGCTGGCCCAGCAACTGAGGATCTGGGAGGCTGGCCCAGCAACTGAGGATCTGGGAGGCTGGCCCAGCAACTGAGGATCTGGGAGGCTGGCCCAGCAACTGAGGATCTGGGAGGCTGGCCCAGCAACTGAGGATCTGGGAGGCTGGCCCAGCAACTGAGGATCTGGGAGGCTGGCCCAGCAACTGAGGATCTGGGAGGCTGGCCCAGCAACTGAGGATCTGGGAGGCTGGCCCAGCAACTGAGGATCTGGGAGGCTGGCCCAGCAACTGAGGATCTGGGAGGCTGGCCCAGCAACTGAGGATCTGGGAGGCTGGCCCAGCAACTGAGGATCTGGGAGGCTGGCCCAGCAACTGAGGATCTGGGAGGCTGGCCCAGCAACTGAGGATCTGGGAGGCTGGCCCAGCAACTGAGGATCTGGGAGGCTGGCCCAGCAACTGAGGATCTGGGAGGCTGGCCCAGCAACTGAGGATCTGGGAGGCTGGCCCAGCAACTGAGGATCTGGGAGGCTGGCCCAGCAACTGAGGATCTGGGAGGCTGGCCCAGCAACTGAGGATCTGGGAGGCTGGCCCAGCAACTGAGGATCTGGGAGGCTGGCCCAGCAACTGAGGATCTGGGAGGCTGGCCCAGCAACTGATCTGGGAGGCTGGCCCAGCAACTGAGGATCTGGGAGGCTGGCCAGCAACTGAGATCTGGGAGGCTGGCCCAGCAACTGGGATCTGGGAGGCTCCCAGCAACTGAGATCAGGGAGGCTGGCCCAGCAACTGGGATCTGGGAGGCTGGCACAGCAACTGAGATCTGGGAGGCTGGCCCAGCAACTGGGATCTGGGAGGCTGGCCCAGCAACTGAGGATCTGGGAGGCTGGCCAGCAACTGAGGATCTGGGAGGCTGGCCCAGCAACTGAGGATCTGGGAGGCTGGCCCAGCAACTGAGGATCTGGGAGGCTGGCCCAGCAACTGAGGATCTGGGAGGCTGGCCCAGCAACTGAGGATCTGGGAGGCTGGCCCAGCAACTGAGGATCTGGGAGGCTGGCCCAGCAACTGAGGATCTGGGAGGCTGGCCCAGCAACTGAGGATCTGGGAGGCTGGCCCAGCAACTGAGGATCTGGGAGGCTGGCCCAGCAACTGAGGATCTGGGAGGCTGGCCCAGCAACTGGGATCTGGGAGGCTGGCCCAGCAACTGAGATCTGGGAGGCTGGCCCAGCAACTGACACTGGGAGGCTGGCCCAGCAACTGAGGATCTGGGAGGCTGGCCAGCAACTGAGATCTGGGAGGCTGGCCCAGCAACTGGGATCTGGGAGGCTCGCCAGCAACTGAGATCAGGGAGGCTGGCCCAGCAACTGGGATCTGGGAGGCTCCACAGCAACTGAGATCAGGGAGGCTGGCCCAGCAACTGGGATCTGGGAGGCTCGCCAGCAACTGAGATCTGGGAGGCTGGCCCAGCAACTGGGATCTGGGAGGCTCGCACAGCAACTGAGATCAGGGAGGCTGGCCCAGCAACTGACACTGGGAGGCTGGCCCAGCAACTGAGGATCTGGGAGGCTGGCCCAGCAACTGAGGATCTGGGAGGCTCGCACAGCAACTGAGATCAGGGAGGCTGGCCCAGCAACTGACATCTGGGAGGCTGGCCCAGCAACTGAGGATCTGGGAGGCTGGCCCAGCAACTGAGGATCTGGGAGGCTGGCCAGCAACTGAGATCTGGGAGGCTGGCCCAGCAACTGGGATCTGGGAGGCTCGCCAGCAACTGAGATCTGGGAGGCTGGCCCAGCAACTGGGATCTGGGAGGCTGGCCCAGCAACTGAGGATCTGGGAGGCTGGCCAGCAACTGAGGATCTGGGAGGCTGGCCCAGCAACTGAGGATCTGGGAGGCTGGCCCAGCAACTGAGGATCTGGGAGGCTGGCCCAGCAACTGAGGATCTGGGAGGCTGGCCCAGCAACTGAGGATCTGGGAGGCTGGCCCAGCAACTGAGGATCTGGGAGGCTGGCCCAGCAACTGAGGATCTGGGAGGCTGGCCCAGCAACTGAGGATCTGGGAGGCTGGCCCAGCAACTGAGGATCTGGGAGGCTGGCCCAGCAACTGAGGATCTGGGAGGCTGGCCCAGCAACTGGGATCTGGGAGGCTGGCCCAGCAACTGAGATCTGGGAGGCTGGCCCAGCAACTGACACTGGGAGGCTGGCCCAGCAACTGAGGATCTGGGAGGCTGGCCAGCAACTGAGATCTGGGAGGCTGGCCCAGCAACTGGGATCTGGGAGGCTGGCCAGCAACTGAGATCTGGGAGGCTGGCCCAGCAACTGGGATCTGGGAGGCTCCCAGCAACTGAGATCAGGGAGGCTGGCCCAGCAACTGGGATCTGGGAGGCTGGCCAGCAACTGAGATCTGGGAGGCTGGCCCAGCAACTGACATCTGGGAGGCTGGCCCAGCAACTGAGGATCTGGGAGGCTGGCCAGCAACTGAGGATCTGGGAGGCTGGCCCAGCAACTGAGGATCTGGGAGGCTGGCCCAGCAACTGAGGATCTGGGAGGCTGGCCCAGCAACTGAGGATCTGGGAGGCTGGCCCAGCAACTGAGGATCTGGGAGGCTGGCCCAGCAACTGAGGATCTGGGAGGCTGGCCCAGCAACTGAGGATCTGGGAGGCTGGCCCAGCAACTGAGGATCTGGGAGGCTGGCCCAGCAACTGAGGATCTGGGAGGCTGGCCCAGCAACTGAGGATCTGGGAGGCTGGCCCAGCAACTGAGGATCTGGGAGGCTGGCCCAGCAACTGAGGATCTGGGAGGCTGGCCCAGCAACTGAGGATCTGGGAGGCTGGCCCAGCAACTGAGGATCTGGGAGGCTGGCCCAGCAACTGAGGATCTGGGAGGCTGGCCCAGCAACTGAGGATCTGGGAGGCTGGCCCAGCAACTGAGGATCTGGGAGGCTGGCCCAGCAACTGAGGATCTGGGAGGCTGGCCCAGCAACTGGGATCTGGGAGGCTGGCCAGCAACTGAGATCTGGGAGGCTGGCCCAGCAACTGACACTGGGAGGCTGGCCCAGCAACTGAGGATCTGGGAGGCTGGCCAGCAACTGAGATCTGGGAGGCTGGCCCAGCAACTGGGATCTGGGAGGCTGGCCAGCAACTGAGATCTGGGAGGCTGGCCCAGCAACTGGGATCTGGGAGGCTGGCCAGCAACTGAGATCTGGGAGGCTGGCCCAGCAACTGGGATCTGGGAGGCTGGCCCAGCAACTGAGGATCTGGGAGGCTGGCCAGCAACTGAGGATCTGGGAGGCTGGCCCAGCAACTGAGGATCTGGGAGGCTGGCCCAGCAACTGAGGATCTGGGAGGCTGGCCCAGCAACTGAGGATCTGGGAGGCTGGCCCAGCAACTGAGGATCTGGGAGGCTGGCCCAGCAACTGAGGATCTGGGAGGCTGGCCCAGCAACTGAGGATCTGGGAGGCTGGCCCAGCAACTGAGGATCTGGGAGGCTGGCCCAGCAACTGAGGATCTGGGAGGCTGGCCCAGCAACTGAGGATCTGGGAGGCTGGCCCAGCAACTGGGATCTGGGAGGCTCGCCAGCAACTGAGATCTGGGAGGCTGGCCCAGCAACTGACACTGGGAGGCTGGCCCAGCAACTGAGGATCTGGGAGGCTCGCACAGCAACTGAGATCAGGGAGGCTGGCCCAGCAACTGGGATCTGGGAGGCTCGCACAGCAACTGAGATCAGGGAGGCTGGCCCAGCAACTGGGATCTGGGAGGCTCGCACAGCAACTGAGATCAGGGAGGCTGGCCCAGCAACTGGGATCTGGGAGGCTCGCACAGCAACTGAGATCAGGGAGGCTGGCCCAGCAACTGACACTGGGAGGCTGGCCCAGCAACTGAGGATCTGGGAGGCTGGCCCAGCAACTGAGGATCTGGGAGGCTGGCCCAGCAACTGAGGATCTGGGAGGCTGGCCAGCAACTGAGGATCTGGGAGGCTGGCCCAGCAACTGAGGATCTGGGAGGCTGGCCCAGCAACTGAGGATCTGGGAGGCTGGCCCAGCAACTGAGGATCTGGGAGGCTGGCCCAGCAACTGAGGATCTGGGAGGCTGGCCCAGCAACTGAGGATCTGGGAGGCTGGCCCAGCAACTGAGGATCTGGGAGGCTGGCCCAGCAACTGAGGATCTGGGAGGCTGGCCCAGCAACTGAGGATCTGGGAGGCTGGCCCAGCAACTGAGGATCTGGGAGGCTGGCCCAGCAACTGAGGATCTGGGAGGCTGGCCAGCAACTGAGATCTGGGAGGCTGGCCCAGCAACTGACACTGGGAGGCTGGCCCAGCAACTGAGGATCTGGGAGGCTCGCCAGCAACTGAGATCAGGGAGGCTGGCCCAGCAACTGGGATCTGGGAGGCTCGCACAGCAACTGAGATCAGGGAGGCTGGCCCAGCAACTGGGATCTGGGAGGCTCGCACAGCAACTGAGATCAGGGAGGCTGGCCCAGCAACTGGGATCTGGGAGGCTGGCCCAGCAACTGAGGATCTGGGAGGCTGGCCAGCAACTGAGGATCTGGGAGGCTGGCCCAGCAACTGAGGATCTGGGAGGCTGGCCCAGCAACTGAGGATCTGGGAGGCTGGCCCAGCAACTGAGGATCTGGGAGGCTGGCCCAGCAACTGAGGATCTGGGAGGCTGGCCCAGCAACTGAGGATCTGGGAGGCTGGCCCAGCAACTGAGGATCTGGGAGGCTGGCCCAGCAACTGAGGATCTGGGAGGCTGGCCCAGCAACTGAGGATCTGGGAGGCTGGCCCAGCAACTGAGGATCTGGGAGGCTGGCCCAGCAACTGGGATCTGGGAGGCGCCAGCAACTGAGATCAGGGAGGCTGGCCCAGCAACTGACACTGGGAGGCTGGCCCAGCAACTGAGGATCTGGGAGGCTCGCACAGCAACTGAGATCAGGGAGGCTGGCCCAGCAACTGGGATCTGGGAGGCTCGCACAGCAACTGGAGATCAGGGAGGCTGGCCCAGCAACTGGGATCTGGGAGGCTCGCACAGCAACTGGAGATCAGGGAGGCTGGCCCAGCAACTGGGATCTGGGAGGCTCGCACAGCAACTGGAGATCAGGGAGGCTGGCCCAGCAACTGACACTGGGAGGCTGGCCCAGCAACTGAGGATCTGGGAGGCTGGCCCAGCAACTGAGGATCTGGGAGGCTCGCACAGCAACTGAGATCAGGGAGGCTGGCCCAGCAACTGACACTGGGAGGCTGGCCCAGCAACTGACACTGGGAGGCTGGCCCAGCAACTGAGGATCTGGGAGGCTGGCCCAGCAACTGAGGATCTGGGAGGCTGGCCAGCAACTGAGGATCTGGGAGGCTGGCCCAGCAACTGAGGATCTGGGAGGCTGGCCCAGCAACTGAGGATCTGGGAGGCTGGCCCAGCAACTGAGGATCTGGGAGGCTGGCCCAGCAACTGAGGATCTGGGAGGCTGGCCCAGCAACTGAGGATCTGGGAGGCTGGCCCAGCAACTGAGGATCTGGGAGGCTGGCCCAGCAACTGAGGATCTGGGAGGCTGGCCAGCAACTGAGGATCTGGGAGGCTGGCCCAGCAACTGAGGATCTGGGAGGCTGGCCCAGCAACTGAGGATCTGGGAGGCTGGCCCAGCAACTGAGGATCTGGGAGGCTGGCCCAGCAACTGAGGATCTGGGAGGCTGGCCCAGCAACTGAGGATCTGGGAGGCTGGCCCAGCAACTGAGGATCTGGGAGGCTGGCCCAGCAACTGAGGATCTGGGAGGCTGGCCCAGCAACTGAGGATCTGGGAGGCTGGCCCAGCAACTGAGGATCTGGGAGGCTGGCCCAGCAACTGGGGATCTGGGAGGCTCGCACAGCAACTGGAGATCAGGGAGGCTGGCCCAGCAACTGACACTGGGAGGCTGGCCCAGCAACTGAGGATCTGGGAGGCTCGCACAGCAACTGGAGATCAGGGAGGCTGGCCCAGCAACTGGGGATCTGGGAGGCTCGCACAGCAACTGGAGATCAGGGAGGCTGGCCCAGCAACTGGGGATCTGGGAGGCTCGCACAGCAACTGGAGATCAGGGAGGCTGGCCCAGCAACTGGGGATCTGGGAGGCTGGCCCAGCAACTGAGGATCTGGGAGGCTGGCTCAACAACTGAGGATCTGGGAGGCTGGCCCAGCAACTGAGGATCTGGGAGGCTGGCCCAGCAACTGAGGATCTGGGAGGCTGGCCCAGCAACTGAGGATCTGGGAGGCTGGCCCAACAACTGAGGATCTGGGAGGCTGGCCCAGCAACTGAGGATCTGGGAGGCTGGCCCAGCAACTGAGGATCTGGGAGGCTGGCCCAGCAACTGAGGATCTGGGAGGCTGGCCCAGCAACTGAGGATCTGGGAGGCTGGCCCAGCAACTGAGGATCTGGGAGGCTGGCCCAGCAACTGGGGATCTGGGAGGCTCGCACAGCAACTGGAGATCAGGGAGGCTGGCCCAGCAACTGACACTGGGAGGCTGGCCCAGCAACTGAGGATCTGGGAGGCTCGCACAGCAACTGGAGATCAGGGAGGCTGGCCCAGCAACTGGGGATCTGGGAGGCTCGCACAGCAACTGGAGATCAGGGAGGCTGGCCCAGCAACTGGGGATCTGGGAGGCTCGCACAGCAACTGGAGATCAGGGAGGCTGGCCCAGCAACTGGGGATCTGGGAGGCTGGCCCAGCAACTGAGGATCAGGGAGGCTGGCCCAGCAACTGGGGATCTGGGAGGCTCGCACAGCAACTGGAGATCAGGGAGGCTGGCCCAGCAACTGACACTGGGAGGCTGGCCCAGCAACTGAGGATCTGGGAGGCTGGCCCAGCAACTGAGGATCTGGGAGGCTCGCACAGCAACTGGAGATCAGGGAGGCTGGCCCAGCAACTGACACTGGGAGGCTGGCCCAGCAACTGAGGATCTGGGAGGCTGGCCCAGCAACTGAGGATCTGGGAGGCTGGCCGAGCAACTGAGGATCTGGGAGGCTCGCACAGCAACTGGAGATCAGGGAGGCTGGCCCAGCAACTGACACTGGGAGGCTGGCCCAGCAACTGAGGATCTGGGAGGCTGGCCCAGCAACTGAGGATCTGGGAGGCTGGCCCAGCAACTGAGGATCTGGGAGGCTGGCCCAGCAACTGAGGATCTGGGAGGCTGGCCCAGCAACTGAGGATCTGGGAGGCTGGCTCAACAACTGAGGATCAGGGAGGCTGGCCCAGCAACTGGGGATCTGGGAGGCTCGCACAGCAACTGGAGATCAGGGAGGCTGGCCCAGCAACTGGGGATCTGGGAGGCTCGCACAGCAACTGGAGATCAGGGAGGCTGGCCCAGCAACTGGGGATCTGGGAGGCTCGCACAGCAACTGGAGATCAGGGAGGCTGGCCCAGCAACTGGGGATCTGGGAGGCTCGCACAGCAACTGGAGATCAGGGAGGCTGGCCCAGCAACTGGGGATCTGGGAGGCTCGCACAGCAACTGGAGATCAGGGAGGCTGGCCCAGCAACTGACACTGGGAGGCTGGCCCAGCAACTGAGGATCTGGGAGGCTGGCCCAGCAACTGAGGATCTGGGAGGCTCGCACAGCAACTGGAGATCAGGGAGGCTGGCCCAGCAACTGACACTGGGAGGCTGGCCCAGCAACTGACACTGGGAGGCTGGCCCAGCAACTGAGGATCTGGGAGGCTGGCCCAGCAACTGAGGATCTGGGAGGCTGGCCGAGCAACTGAGGATCTGGGAGGCTGGCCCAGCAACTGAGGATCTGGGAGGCTGGCCCAGCAACTGAGGATCTGGGAGGCTGGCCCAGCAACTGAGGATCTGGGAGGCTGGCCCAGCAACTGAGGATCTGGGAGGCTGGCCCAGCAACTGAGGATCTGGGAGGCTGGCCCAGCAACTGAGGATCTGGGAGGCTGGCCCAGCAACTGAGGATCTGGGAGGCTGGCTCAACAACTGAGGATCTGGGAGGCTGGCCCAGCAACTGAGGATCTGGGAGGCTGGCCCAGCAACTGAGGATCTGGGAGGCTGGCCCAGCAACTGAGGATCTGGGAGGCTGGCCCAACAACTGAGGATCTGGGAGGCTGGCCCAGCAACTGAGGATCTGGGAGGCTGGCCCAGCAACTGAGGATCTGGGAGGCTGGCCCAGCAACTGAGGATCTGGGAGGCTGGCCCAGCAACTGAGGATCTGGGAGGCTGGCCCAGCAACTGAGGATCTGGGAGGCTGGCCCAGCAACTGGGGATCTGGGAGGCTCGCACAGCAACTGGAGATCAGGGAGGCTGGCCCAGCAACTGACACTGGGAGGCTGGCCCAGCAACTGAGGATCTGGGAGGCTCGCACAGCAACTGGAGATCAGGGAGGCTGGCCCAGCAACTGGGGATCTGGGAGGCTCGCACAGCAACTGGAGATCAGGGAGGCTGGCCCAGCAACTGGGGATCTGGGAGGCTCGCACAGCAACTGGAGATCAGGGAGGCTGGCCCAGCAACTGGGGATCTGGGAGGCTCGCACAGCAACTGGAGATCAGGGAGGCTGGCCCAGCAACTGGGGATCTGGGAGGCTCGCACAGCAACTGGAGATCAGGGAGGCTGGCCCAGCAACTGACACTGGGAGGCTGGCCCAGCAACTGAGGATCTGGGAGGCTGGCCCAGCAACTGAGGATCTGGGAGGCTCGCACAGCAACTGGAGATCAGGGAGGCTGGCCCAGCAACTGACACTGGGAGGCTGGCCCAGCAACTGAGGATCTGGGAGGCTGGCCCAGCAACTGAGGATCTGGGAGGCTGGCCGAGCAACTGAGGATCTGGGAGGCTCGCACAGCAACTGGAGATCAGGGAGGCTGGCCCAGCAACTGACACTGGGAGGCTGGCCCAGCAACTGAGGATCTGGGAGGCTGGCCCAGCAACTGAGGATCTGGGAGGCTGGCCCAGCAACTGAGGATCTGGGAGGCTGGCCCAGCAACTGAGGATCTGGGAGGCTGGCCCAGCAACTGAGGATCTGGGAGGCTGGCTCAACAACTGAGGATCTGGGAGGCTGGCCCAGCAACTGAGGATCTGGGAGGCTGGCCCAGCAACTGAGGATCTGGGAGGCTGGCCCAGCAACTGAGGATCTGGGAGGCTGGCCCAACAACTGAGGATCTGGGAGGCTGGCCCAGCAACTGAGGATCTGGGAGGCTGGCCCAGCAACTGAGGATCTGGGAGGCTGGCCCAGCAACTGAGGATCTGGGAGGCTGGCCCAGCAACTGAGGATCTGGGAGGCTGGCCCAGCAACTGAGGATCTGGGAGGCTGGCCCAGCAACTGAGGATCTGGGAGGCTGGCCCAGCAACTGAGGATCTGGGAGGCTGGCTCAACAACTGAGGATCTGGGAGGCTGGCCCAGCAACTGAGGATCTGGGAGGCTGGCCCAGCAACTGAGGATCTGGGAGGCTGGCCCAGCAACTGAGGATCTGGGAGGCTGGCCCAGCAACTGAGGATCTGGGAGGCTGGCTAAGCAACTGAGGATCTGGGAGGCTGGCCCAGCATCTGAGTATGTAAGGAAATGATTAAAAGGTGAGTCAGTGAAGAACAAGCGCAGGACTCCGGGAGAAATGTAGCCAATACTAGTTAGTCAATCACCTCCTCCCCGCTAAACAGTCGAACTTGAATATCCCTGAGCTGCTTCAGAACCGGCTCATCGTGCGGCTGCACCATTTCGGCCAGCAGCTCAACATTCTTCATAGCTGTTAGCCAGAAATCCGGTACGCCCTTAACGTCCGAGGATTTCCGCTCCCCAGATTCGTCCACCTCCTCGATGGTCACCTGCGTAGGGTGGTTGATCGGGCTTGTATGGATGTACAAAAGGTGTATTTAATTATGAGCAATTGAGGCCTAACACTAGGAAATTGCAGCAAAAAGTTGTCTCAGCTCGTACTACTACTGCTACTATTACTTCTACCCTCCGTTCTACACCCTTTCTGATTTGGAAATTTCGGTCTGGGCTTTCAATTTAGTTACTGTGATTCTGACGAAAATAAGTCTAACAGTTTGTATACTGACATCTAGTAATAATTATTATTAATTTATTGCGCCTGCCCTAATTGGGCCGAATGTGCAACCGACAGCTCAGCCGCAGCTATAGTGCGGCGCATCTAAAGGCTGCGTACGGCTGTTCAGTCCTAGGAATGGGGGGTCGCCACACACACCCTCAACTACCCCAGCTAATGCTGGCACCCATTTTACAGCTGAGTGAACTGAAGTAATGTAGAGTTGTGTCTTGCTCAAGGTCACAAATTGCTCCGAGTGGGTCGGGAATCGAACCCCCGACCTTTCAGTAGCGTCCAATAAAATGCAAACCAACCTTCTGCTTGAGCATCTCAGCCAGCTGCGCGGCAAATCCGCCATTGTCGGCCTCCTCAGACCAGTCGGCGTCCTCGTCAGTGGGCTCAACGTCGCCGGCGACGATTTCCCTGCGCCGATCGAGCTGGGCGAGATAGTTGCCGGCGAATCGCTCCTCGAGCTGGTGCAATTCGCGAAAGAATTCAGCCTCCTGTTCTAGCGAGGCGAATTGAAGTTTCTTAAGGGCGCGCACACGGCGCTTGACATTGTCTGGGAGGCTGCGGGTGGCCAAATAAATTGTGGCTTATATTCTGAATTTCTTAATATAAAACACCTTAAATAGTTTATTACATTCAAAAAAAAATTGAATCAAAGCATTGAAAATTGAAACCAGATTTTTAAAATATAAAATTTATTAAACTATTGTTCACCTGATGCTCACAAATATGCACACTTACCTCAAATAGTGGGTGACAGCCTGTACCTTGGAGCTGAATGGCACAGATTTGTCTCCAACTGATGCCTCTTGGTCGCTAGCAGCATTGTTGCCTAGAGCATAATGAATAAAAATTATAGTTACATAAAAATGATGAGTTTTAGCAACAAACAAAGTGAAACGAATATACTTACCAGGGATAAGAGCAGCTGCATCTTCATTTGCTGTCATTTTTTTCCAGTAACCTTGGTAAAATTTACCTGCTGAAATAGTTTATGTTTTATATATACTATACTGGTTATGCATGGTTAATCAACTTAAATATTAAATGCCCTACTAACCAACTCTTAAATTAAAAATAAAAACATAAGTTATAAAATCTACCCTATCTAGGTATTTACTAACTAGATAATTTCTTTAAAAAAGACATTTATAATCAATAATAACAGGCTTCTCTCAATATTAAGTAAGTTTTATTTTTGTTACTAACATTTATAGGAAGGTTGTGGACATCCTAGAAAAATACTTTAATAATATTACTAACAACTAGAAGTGATGCAATACAGACTATCTAATTAGACTAAATAGTAATTTTATATTTATAGAGTCCCAAAAACATAAAATGATTTAGGGTAATATGAATTTCAAAATTAGAAATTCATGGATAACCACTTAATATAGAAAGCAAAATTTAGTATATAATAGAGATATGCCTGATTTGTTTGTTACAATATCTAGTATAAGACCTAGTAATTAATTGTAGGCTAACCAAGTTCATCCAGAGATTTTTCAAGGTTTTTTGGTTTTCCTAGGCCCCCTACTAATCTATGCTTTAAAGATTACAAGTTGGTTACAAAAATGAGTAGTTTATATATACTCAAAGCTATCTTTAATAACTACAATGACACTAATGATATTAGGTTGGCTTTAAATGAAAAAATTAAAGGTATGATTTTTGTGAGTTTGTATTAGTTTTATGGTTAAGTCAGTAAAGAACCTGCCAATTAGCTAATATAATAGATTCTGAAAATATAATGTAACTATTAAGAAACAATAGTCTAACTATAGAGAACATAGGCATTATAATAAAATTTCTCTAATAAAACTTAGTTTAATAGGAACTTTGATTTGCAGACATGTAAAAAATATATGTAACAGGCGTGTTTCCTCTCACTGAAATTATCCCACTGCTGCAATCAAAGTTATCGAAGGGCTGATTCTTCTGTCTCTACAAATGATTCCCCAATTGTCACTAAGTTGTTACAGGGCTTGACTTCTGTCTTTATAAATTGTTCTAATGTTGATAGCTGCCACCAAGACTATTCTATTAATAAATCATGAGTTTATTAATCCTAAAATAAGTCTGAGAAATGTTTCTTGGAATTAGTCTGAGTATATATTTGAGTAGTTGTCTGAGTATATATTTGAGAATTTGTCTGAGTATATTGTTCTTAGAATACTATTTAGCCCTTACAAGTATTGTTCTTCTGTTATTCTGGTAGCATTTATTGTTATTCTGGCCTAAGCAGTATATTGGCTTAGGCCTACTGGTATATGTATTGCATGTACTTGTAAGTCCTAGGCATTACTGAGATCAGAGGGTCACAGCCTCCGGTTATTCTTTCATGTATCAATTTAGGATCTACTTTGAAGTCTCTTACTATTTCCACTTCTCAGTAGTACATACTGTATGTGTTCTCTGCCACTTTACTTCTCTTCTGCAAATGAATAACTCAGAAAATAATCTTCAATAATGTTTACTCGGAACTCTTACTATTTGCTATTAACTGTCTTGTTATTGAACCGAAATGTGCGAGGTTGGTCTCTCCTCTGCCAAAAACGCTTCTAATTACTAAAATTTACTGCTAGTTTAAACAAAAATTAGTTTGCATAAAATATTATGAAATAGTGTTCCACTGTAGCCATAGCTACCGCTACGGGATCCTATGGCAAATAGGGTACAATAGGTGCCTATGGCAGCTACAGATACACCTACGGTAGCTAGCTGCTCTTATGGCTACCACTACGGAAATATGGTAGTTGCTGTCACATTTGGTAGATTCCCATAGCCGTAGTTATTGTGGTAGGTGAGGCTACCACAGTGTTTTTTGTGTTTGTCCCCGGGTTTGGCCCACTTTGTCCACCATGAGGTGCAAATGATGTAGTCCCGGGTTCCCGGGTTTGCCCCTTTGGTTGGTCCCGCTGTTGCACCCTTGTGTGGTCTGTTCTTTCCCGTCTGGGGTCCCCCTTTGTGGCCCGACCCCCATGCTCTCATTTACTTGTGTCTAATTTTTGTCTATTATTTTGTTGTGCCAATCAATGTACCACTGTTGAATTCCGGTTATGGCCCCAGTGTTGGCCTTTGCTTATCCCAATTGATGCCCATACAATTTGGCTCAATATTTAATGTATGCAAAATTTTAGTGTTCAACCATGCTCTCTCTCTTTTTTGCTCTTGCTTTTCCACTTTCCCTTTTAACTTTTCCTTTCTCGATCTATTGCTTCTACCTTTCTGTACTTTGGAAACTTCGTTTATCTGTTCATTAATTAAGCTTTGGATTTTGTGGTAATAATTTAGCACCCCAGCACACCAGTTCAGTCTCGCTGTTCCAAATTTAGCTCTCTGTCACATTAATAATTACTAGATACTAGATACCATTATGTGTCAACCATTAAAATTTACTCGCCGTTAAACTTAATAAACCTTAATAAGTGCTGTTTAATTTTCTTATCAATTAACTGAAGCCTTGTTAGTCTATATTAAGTCATTTGCCCATGGGGCGTAACACAACCAAGTTCTCAACTCAAAGAAAGTCTGAGACTTCAACGTTCCGTAATACGTAAATTATGGTGGTGGCAGCTCTACCCTACTGAAAGTAAGCAATTCAGCAAATTCAACGTCTAATTCAAAATCTACGGTGTCTATCATCTGAATTACTGTGCCACTCTAACGACCACTCTGCTACGATTATGACTACCCTCCCCTTGGATTTGAGGAACCTGGCAGTCGGAGTAACAAAGGAGAAAATTCGTTGTGATTTGTTTGTGCGATTTTCTGGATTTAATTTGTGCAAACTCAACGCCGTTTGGTTTCAACCCAACTTTTCAAACTTACTAACTTTCAAATATTAAATCTTTCCCCCCACATCATTGGTGTCAGCTAAGTAGGATACAAAACACCAAAACCCATTCGATGAGTCATTCATAATCAATGGCCGTGGATGCGATAGCCGACGCCACAGGCCCCGACAATTCAGCGACGAGACCGACATACGACAAGATGATCTGTGCAGTGACCAAAGAGGTGCGACGGCGTCTGGAGCAGGCCAACTTGGGACAGCCGCAACACCATCACCACGTGTATCAGCCGCCCCAACAGCCTGACCAAGCTCCAGCGCCAAAACCGGTCAAGATTCAGCAGTACACCCCAAACCAGGACTATGACGTCTGGATCCAAGCTCTCAAGGAGTGTTGCGAGCTCAACGGGATCGTGGATGACAGACAAAAGAAGGCAGAAGTCCTAGTAAACTTGGACATCACCACAACCTATCCCGCAGTTGTCAAGATGGAGCTGCCAGACAATCTGACGTTCAACGAGTTCAAACAGCAATTGTCTAAGCGCTTCACGCACGTGGCCAACACACTGGAGTATTGCGAGCAATTCCGGTCCTGCCAGCAAGGCAAGAATGAGAGCGTTGACGACTACGGAGATCAACTAATTGCTCTGGCTGATAGAGCATTCCCGCACTTCACCCCGGTTCAGAAGCAGGCCGAACTAGTGGACTAGTTCACCGTGGGGGTGCAAATTGTCTAGTCAGCTAAAGAGCAGCTGACTGCCATGTCTGACCGCCGCGAGAAGGGCTGTGCTATGCCTAGAGACAGCAGCTAGCCTGGCTCAGCGAGTAGCACCGCCACCAGCTGTGAGACACATTCGGGTTCTTGAGGATGACAACAGTCAGATGCCCACTGGGGTGCAACACAACGCCAAGTCATCTTGGCCCAAAGAGAATTGGTTGCGTGAAGTGATGGAACAACAAGCCGAGACCCTGCAAGAGCAGCGACGAATTTTGGAGACTCTGAGTAACGAGATGCGAGAGTTCTACTCGCGGGGGTTGCGCGACAATGACACCCCGGAGCCATGGGAACCAGCTCACCACCAGCCGCGGGACTTGTGGGGCCAACACTCCAGATGTTTGGTACCTTAGACTCCTTGCCGCAGCGCTGACGGAAGCGCCCAATTTATGACACCCGGCACACAAATTGTGCAACATGACCAGTTCCATTGACTTCAGCAACCGCGAGATGGCAGCAATCTGCTGCCAAGGACGCTGCCAGCAGGAGGTCAATGTCAACAACAACAGCAGCCGCATCAGCAGCAGCAGCAACAGCAGCAGCGGCAGCCGCAGTTGAGTTTGCGCCCGCCACCTTATCAACAGCGGCAGAGTGCCATGTGTTACAGATGCAATCGCAAGCACCGCACCAATGAGTGCCCGCACCGACAGTCAGCTAGCACCGCATCCTAGCGCAATGGCAGCTTGGGAAATGGGACGGCTCGATGCGCCATTGGGGGCAGCGCCATCTAGCAGCTGAGCCAGCAATTAAGTCCCTGCCGAGGACTTTAGTCGCTTAGCAGGCCACTGCTGAGACTGCCTCCGCACCTGTACAGACATCTGCACCCAAGTGCCCGCAAAGGGATCCATTTCTAACTGGTGAGATTCAAGGGCATTATTTTGCTTTTCTGCTTGACACCGGGTCCAAGTGCGAAGTCCTCAGATTCAGCACCTGGCACCAACTAAGTACCAATGACCCAACCCTGCGTGGCCAAATTGAGCCCTGCCTGTAGCGCATTGTGACCTACAATGGCAAACCTATTCAGATGGCAGGCCAGCTTTCTATCAAGGTGAAGATTGGTAATTTCGAGCCAACAGTCAAGTTTCTGCTAGCGAAGGGATCTCATGACAACATCCTGGGTTTCGAGTTCTTGGAAAAGTATAGCAAGTCTCTAGATCTCGCAGCCGGGATGCTGTTCTTCAAGGATGGCACTACCATACCACTCTGCTACACGCGAGCCAAAGCAACAACGTGCAGAATTTAAACGGCTAAGAGCACAATTGTGCCGCCATTATCATCAGCCCAAATCAAGATTAAACTAGCAAAAGAGCGAGAAGAAAACCAGGGTACACCCGCTGTGATCGAGCTGCTGAAACTGGCTCGGCACGAGGAAGATGTGCAGCACCTGGATGCTGTGCCTGCCCTAATATCTATGGCCAATGGAGAAGGCGCAATCAAAATGATTAATCGAGGAACAACATCAATCAAAGTGCAAGCAAATGCCCTAGTTGGGATTGCGAGGCCAATCAGACTGCCCGAGTTATATTTCTTCCCACTGCCAAAGCCAGAAGCCTGTGTCAATCAAGTGCAGGATGAGAATCCCAACGCGTGGATCAAGGAGATCGACATCAGCAAGGAGCTGTCCAGTGACCAGCGCACTCAGGTCATCGAGCTATTGAAGAAGTACAAGAAAATCCTCTCCCAGGGGCCACACAATCTCGGCCAAACTCACCTGGTCACCCACAGTATTGTGCTAAAGGACACTAATCCAGTGCATCTTCCGACACAAAGGATCCCGCCGCATCTGCTGCCCAAGGTGGACCAGCTTCTTGATGATCTACTTGCAAAAGGCGTGATTAGACCGAGCTTCTCCAGCTACAACACCCTGCTGGTGATCATCCCGAAGAAGGATGGCAGCCTAAGAATTGTATGAGATTTCCGCAGTCTGAATCAAAAGTGTGAGTACTTTCCGTACCCGATTCCTAACATCCAAGAAGCATTCGCCAGCCTCGAAGGGAGCCAGCTATTTAGCACGTTCGATCTCAATAGCGGCTACTACCAAATCCCTCTGCCTCCAGAGGATCAAGACTGACTGCCTTCGCTACGCTGCACCGCGGACAATTTGCCTATAACATCATGCCAATGGGACTAAGTTCAGCATGAGCCAGCTTCATGCGGCTTATGAATGATGTGCTCAATGGGATTGCCTACAAAAGTGCAATTGCATATTTGGATGACGTCATCGTTTATTCTAAGAAGTTCAACGACCACCTGCAGCATATGGAAGAAGTATTTAGGCAAGTCCAAGAAGCTAACTTAAAGTTCAAAGGCAAGAAGTGCCATCTATTTCCAGAAAGTCTAAACTACCTAGGACATGTGGTGACAAAGGACAGCATCAAGACCAACCTAGCTAAGATTTAGGCAATTCAGACCTGGCCAAGACCAAGAATGGCTCGGCAACTGAAGAGTTTTATCTGCACATGCACTTATTATGCAAAATTCGTACCTGGCTATGCAGAACTTGCAGCTCCGCTCCATGACCTAATCAAGGAGAAGAAGATCCAAAACTTCAACTGTCTATAGGGAAAAGCCCAGCAAGATGCGTTTGATCAGCTCAAGGCAGCCATGACTACAACATCAGTGCTCGCGTATCCACAGTTCAGCGAGAATCCAGAAGTAATGTTTGTCCTGGACATGGATGCTTCTGCGACCAGAATCGGAGCCTGCCTGAGCTAACGCCAAGCTGATGGGGTTGAGCACCCAATTGGTTATTTCTCTTGGCGACTAAAACTGGCCGAAGGCTGCTATCCAATTACAAAGCAGGAACTTTTGGTAGTTCTAGATGGAATGCGACATTTCTGCTTCTACCTGCTGGCCAAGAAATTCATTTGCCGAATGGACCATGCCGCATTAACCTGGATCTTAAGGCGAATTCAACAAATAGGAATCTTTGGAAGATGGCTACAGCGCCTTAGCGAGTTCGAGATCCAGCACCGGAAGTCAAGTCAGCATCAAAATGCCGACAGCCTCTCAAGACGGCCCTAGGACAAAGCCGAATGCATGGAGGAAGCCCAGTATGAGGCCGCAGTTGAGGACCAAAGTAAGCAGCCAGCTGCGATAACTGGTGCGGTGGCGCCGAAGGTCCACGACAGCAGCCACCCTAGTCCTCCACCGAGCAAGAAGCGACCAACCCGCCGTCACCAACGAAAGCCGCCGACAAAATCAACTGAGTCCAACGGCGAGACTATGCCACCCGCAACATCGACAGCCGACAGCAAGACGCTGACAGAGCTGCATCTGCTGGCGACGAAGCTGAGGCCATCTGCCAGTCATTACGAGGACTCCCAGAGGTCACCTACCAGCTTTAGCAGCACGACATGTTGCCCGTCAAGGAGCCGCCGTCTACTAGCTGAAGGCAATGAGGACAGTGACCACAGTGCAGCCCAAGATGACTGCTGCCAACCCGCTTGCTGCCCTAAGTTCAAGAAGAGGGTGAGATTCAGCAGCGACGCCGACAGCTTTGCTGACTCATCAACATCTGCTGACGACTCCAAATCTGACAACAGTGACGCCGAAACTACTGACGAAGATTGGCCTTCAAATTCATCAACAGCCCAGCAATTGGTCAGAGTAGCAATCATGTGGAGGGAGCTCCAGACCCCGAACCATGCCGCCACAGCCGAAGCCACGCCAACAAATTCTACCAACAAACGCCAAACATTAAACTTAACTGATCACATCCCCAGGCCAGTCACTCGCCTTTGGGCTGACTCTGCCATTGCAATGATGATCAACTTAATCGAAAGTCGACAACCAAAGCCGCCGTTAAATCAGCGATTGAATTTGACACAAGATGAGCAAAATCTCTTAGCGTTTTATGAACAGCTCGAAGTCCAAGACGATGGACTATTGGTTATTCATCTTGATGATATTGGTGAGGAGGAGAAAGCGCGGATCGTTCCGCGGCTTGCCGTACTGCGGACACATGGGCCAAGACCTCACCATTGCGAAGGTGCGCGAAAGGTTCTGGCGACCTGCCCTGGCCAAGGCAGTGTCCGACTATGTCGCTTCCTGCCAGACCTGCACACGTACAATCATTCCCAGTCTGCGAAATCTATGGGCGATGCCCAATCGACATCCTGGGCCCCACTAGAGGCCCGACAGACCAAGGCAACAAGTATATCCTGACCTACGTTGACACTACATTGAAATACCCCTTTGCCTTCGCCATGAAGAATCAGCGGGCCAAGATGATTATAACTCTCCTGCAGGAACAAGTGTTTCCAATCACTGGAATTCCGGCATGGATTCACTCCAATCAAGGAAAAAAGTTCACATGGCATGAGTTCTGGCATTTCTGCGAAGTATATGGCATTCGACAAGAAAGTGCTCACTTGTCTTCTAGAGGACCATCAGCAATGGGACAAGATGCTGCTAGCCACTTTGACTGCACTGCGATCAGCAGTCAACCATACAACCGGGTTCTCGCCGCATTACATTATATATGGAGTGCCCTATCAAAACCCAATTGATAATACCCTAGACTGCCTGGAAGTATAGGCTGATCTCCCGGAGTACATCGCGAAGCATCCCGGAGACTGGCTGAGACAGAGAGAATTGTACAATGCCTGCGAGCCGAGATCCAGCGCCGAGAGGAATACTACGAGAATCGACCGAAGCCAGTGGAATTGTAGCCTGGCAACCTTGTCTGCCTGGCTAACCCGAAGCTTGAGCTAGGAGAGCTGCCCAAATTCCACCAGCTGTACAAGAGTATGTATAAGGTTGTCAAGAAGGTTGGGGAAGTCGCGTACTGGATCAGGCCTGCAACAGCTCGATGAGGATGCCCAGTGGAAGTGTTGGTGCATCGAAACAACATCATCAGGGTGCCGCAGATGATGGCAGATCAACTGCAGGAGCTGCCGCGCCAGACCAAGTGGCCAATGCTGCCCTACGAGTCGAGCAAAGACAGCGAAGCCAAATCCGCCATTCAGCCCACTCTGGAAAAGCAGCCCGCAGCAGAGCCTGGCATGCTAGGCAGCCAGTTGTTTGAACTGAGCTTGCGCCACCCAGAGGTGCTCACCGAAGGCGACCCGGACTTGCTGGAGATCGGCATGGAAATTGAGCTCTAAGGTAATTAACTGCGAATTTTAACTGCGCAAATCTTGCTAAATTTTGTCTGCACATTACTAACAGTAGTCAACCCTGTGAACGCATTCCAAATTTAACTGCCACTGTAAGCTGTCTCTACACCTGTCATGTGCTAAAAGTCTTTTAATCTCTGTTAATTTTCTAATTTTCAATTTTCCTTATGCTTTAGGGATAAAAGCAACATTAATTTTCTAATTTTTCAATTTTCCTTATGCTTGAGGGCAAAAGCAACTATTAATGTACTTTCCTTATGCTCGAGGGATAAAAGCAACATTAATTTTCTAATTTTTCAATTTTTCCTTATGCTTGAGGGATAAAAGCAAGTGTACATCTGATGCTCATGTATAGTTAAGCCAGTATTTATCCAATGTGATACTATAAGCCCGCACCTCTACGTGCATATTTATCCTTAGGCTTTTTGGTAAAAGCCCGCACTATCTGCGACCATACTCATTAATATGCGATATGTTCTACTCGAATGTTTCTGCGTTGCAATAGTTCCCTATAATGTGTACGCTTGAAAGCACTTGCCTAAATGTGCTGAAAGCCCCTTTTTCATTGTTTAACAATTTAATTTGTAAACCTTTTAGCTCCCAAATTATTGAGCTGAAGGTAAATTTTCTCTCAATTTGGTAATTTTGTCTGCTTTACTCTTGTCCGGCTGGTTGAGGTCAAGCCATAGCTGTCTAGGCCTTGTCCTCAAGTCCAGTGGCATTTGAGGTGAATCTTTGCCTCGAATCTTTGTTCTGTGCAGTTGAGCCTGGGAAAATTTGTAGGGGCCATGAATCCCAACCCAGTTCCCAGAGCCTCTGCTTACCTTTTGTAACTCCTTGTTGAGAATCTACACTAAGCATTTCTTTGCTAACCTATCTATTCTGTTACTAAACCTTTAGTAAGGAGGAGCCTGCGAAACTGCCTCTTACTATTATTTTTTAAACCTGTGTTTATACTGAAGGCTCCTTTTTTCGCTAACCCATTTAATGTGAGCCATTTGGACACCCCCCATTTCAATCAATTCAGCCTGGCCCGGGCAAGGTGATTCTAAACCCCATGCCATGCGGTTATCATTTTATTGCTCCTTGATTTCACTCTCCACCCCTTTCCAAGCGTGCCCTCAGTTAGAGTACATGCGGGATGACTAATTTTCTATTTTTGGCCCATTTTGACCATTGAATGGCCCAAAACTTTGTATTTAAGTGATGGCCCCGCGCTTGGCTCAGCTTTGCGAATTTTATTCATCAGCCTCTGTGCAAACTGCATTTTCTCCGAGCAACTGTTATTCTTGCAATTTGATTTTCTCAATTGTCAACTGAGACGCTACGACATGGCCAAATTACTGATTAATGCCATTGAAGACGTGCCCATGGTTGATTTGCCTCTAGCCGGTGCCAACTATCCTAGAGCCGTTCCGCCACCACCCGGACCCGAGGCGCCGCCAACCCGGGTCCCCTGGCTTAGCGTGGTGGAGGCAGCCGCTGTTACTGCAGGCACCAAAGCCGAGGCCGGCATGGCCGGCGCCCACGCCCAACTGCCAGAAGCACTTGAAGAAGCTTATCATCAGGCCATCCGCCGCAGTTGAATGCAGATCAATGGGCCATGGCGGGCACACTGCCGCAGACTCGGGCCCAGCGCTTCCCAGGACATCCTCGACCGATTCCTGCAGCGAGCGGAGGTCTCTGTCCAGCAAGGAGGACGCTCCCGGCCTGCCCTAGCCATTCTGCTCGCGCTGGCATTCTGGGAGGCGGGTCACCTAGCGAATGGGTGGACACTGCACCTCCGCGCCTTTTGGGATATGGCGCTGGAAAAGCGCCCCAAGCGTCTGCACGTGAGCGCTGATTGTTCTCTCGTCGAGCTGTTAGGCTGGCCTGGCACCCAAGCTCCGAGGGCAAATGAGAACGTCCTGCCTGCTCGTGATCTGGCAGCCGGAGCTCAGCGAGGCCGACCAGCTTGTCGAGGAGGCTGTGCTTAAGGACGCAACTGAATTTTAAGTGAGCCTACACAGGCAACTTAACTTATTTTGTTTCATTATTAAGCAAGCCTAATAGGCAAAATTTAAGTTTTACTAATGTTCTAATAGTTTATAAGTACAACTGTGAAGAAAACCTTTAATTTTAGTAATCTTTGTGCATAGGAGCCTGTTTACGTTTAACCATTTTAATTATTTGTCTGTTTATTTTGTGACTGCCCTGTGCCGCTGTTTGTTTTTGTGTAAATATTTAATAAGTTTATTTTGCCTGGCAGTTCTTTAATATTGGTCGTATTATTGTTATTATTATTATTATTAATTTTTCTTTCTTTCATTGTAAGCCTGGCCAGCGCCGCTGTACGCCTGGTTAAGCTCTCTTTATTTTTCTTGTGACTGCCCCATGCATGTGGTAGGTGAGGCTACCGGTGTAAGACCAAGATGGTCACACACCAAGATGGCCACAGCTGGGGTGGGGGTCACGGAAAATGACAGCTGGTTTACTATTGGATAGCTTCGGGTGGGGAGATGTGGGGTTGCAATGGGGGGAGGTTTAGACAGGCAGTCAAAATTTTATTAGCTGCATATTGCAGGGCTAAAGACAAAAATGGTTATGAGTCTTAATTTCCTACTTATAGTAGGGCCCTAAGAGGTGTAAACGTATTTCGCATTAAACAAATCTCTTCTTCATATAAAATCTGGTGTAGCTTTTTTCCATTTCTCTTATTGGTCGAGACTAATTTACTTGTTTAAAGGGATAAAAACTGGGTAAATTTCATGCCCTGTTCAAAATTCATCTGTCTCATTCACTGACAGCAGTCTAAGCACTTAGATATAAAATGGCTGGCGCATATCCATGTGTGGTCTGTCTGCAGCCAGTTTACAATGGACAAGATGCAATTGAGTGTTCTCAATGCTTGAATTGGCAGCACCATGCATGTGATAGTCGCGTCACAATCGATCAATATTCTGCAATGAGAAATGTTGGTGAGTTTTTCTGGCTTTGCAATCAATGCAACAGACGGGCTCCTGCAGGTAACTTAGCAGTGTCTCAAGCTGCAGATGCTGCAGTGGTACATGTACAAGCCCCGAATTCTGGACCAGCGGCTGTTCCTCTGCCTGCTGAAAATCCAGGACCAGTTCATTTGATTCTGGCACAAGCTGAAAACTTTCTTTACCAGTATCTAGATTTCAATGACCCTGATCCAGCTCTGGAAGAATCCATTCAAATTCCTCCAGCAGAGCTTGCACCGCCCCGCAGCCCAACTCCCCAGCCCTTTGAGATTCTTACAGGTGCAGGATGCAGTCATGGAAAAGACCTTCTAGTGCAGTATGCCCAATGAGACCTTGGCCATCTGATGGATGAAAAAACGCGGCGAAATGGCAACATGTAATATCGCTGCACCGTTGGTATCAAGAAATAATATGAAATATCGTGAATGGGTGGCAACTGATACAGTTTTTTTATTTTTGATTTCCACTTCTATTGAGTTCACATACGAGCCGTATTCTGTTGTTTGAGTTGAATACAAAAGGTAGGCGGGGTTGCTGTCAATTCAAGCTTGAATGAGCAAAGAGTTAATTTATGGTCAAACAGTCCTCACACTGCTCCCCTAGTGGTGGTGATGCCTCACGGATTGTTACACTCAAGCACACCCGTCAGTTTTAGTATATTGAGATAGGTTTGAAACTATTATCTATGATACAAAAATCAAATGTCTTGTGCTAGTAGTGCTACTAGCTTTAGTAGGTAGTAATACCTGCTGTAAAGGGAAGTGTTCTTTGTTTTACTTAGTCTAATTTCACTAACGAAATCTGTTTTCTCCGAGACTTGAAGCTACGTCATACCCCACCCCAATCACAGCCAATAGGAAATGAGGAAATATATAGACCTACTCCTATCCAAGCAGCCATTCAGAGCTGTGGCCATCTTGGTGTGTGGCCATCTTGGTCATGCGCCAGGCTACCATGGTGTTTTTTTTGTGTTTGTCCCTGGGTTTGGCCCACTTTGTCCACCATGAGGTGCAAATGAAGTAGTCCAGCCATTTCCTGTTCCCAGGTTTGCCCCTTTGGTTGGTCCCACTGTTGCACCCTTGTGTGGTCTGTTCTTTCCCGTCTGGGGTCCCCCTTTGTGGCCCGACCCCCATGCTCTCATTTACTTGTGTCTAATTTTTGTCTATTATTTTGTTGTGCCAATCAATGTACCACTGTTGAATTCCGGTTATGGCCCCAGTGTTGGCCTTTGCTTATCCCAATTGATGCCCATACAATTTGGCTCAATATTTAATGTATGCAAAATTTTAGTGTTCAACCATGCTTTCTCTCTTTCTCTTTTGCTCTTGCTTTTCCACTTTCCCTTTTAACTTTTCCTTTCTCAATCTATTGCTTCTACCTTTCTATACTTTGGAAACTTTGTTTATCCATTCATTAATAAGCTTTGGATTTTGTGGTAATAATTTAGCACCCTGGCATGCTGGTTCAGTCTCGCTGTTCCAAATTTAGCTCTCTGTCGCATTAATAATTACTAGATACCATCCTATGCCAACCATTAAAATTTACTTGCCATTAAACTTAATAAACCTTAATAAGTGCTGTTTAATTTTCTTATCAATTAACTGAAGCCTTGTTAGTCTATATTAAGTCATTTGCCCATGGGGCGTAACACAACCAAGTTCTCAACTCAAAGAAAGTCTGAGACTTCAACGTTCCGTAATACGTAAATTATGGTGGTGGCAGCTCTACCCTACTGAAAGTAAGCAATTCAGCGAATTCAACATCTAATTCAAAATCTACGGTGTCTATCATCTGAATGACTGTTCCGCTCTTATGACCACTCTGCTACAATTACGACTACCCTCCCCTTGGATTTGAGGAACCTGGCAGTCGGAGTAACAAAAGAGAAAATTTGTTGTGATTTGTCTACACGATTTTCTGGATTTAATTTGTGCGAACTCAACGCCGTTCAGTTTTGAAGAAACCCAAGTTTTAAAACTTACCAACTTTCAAATATTAAATCTTCCCCCCACCTAATTATTAATGTTAAAAATTGAAAAGAATATTAGAAACAGGTAGAGTAAAACAAAGATACTTTTAGTAAACTGTATTATTAACCTGGTACATGGACCCTCTTAACGGCGGAACACTATTATGAAAATATATGTATTATATTTTATAATAAATGTGTTTTCCTAGATTTGGCACACATTCAAAATGAGTTATACAGTTATCAATTTTATAATAAAAGAATTGGGAAGGGCCCTGCACATATATAAATAGCCATTATAGGAGGGCCTAGGCCCTACTTTATTTCTATAGGAAGTGAGAAGCTGTTTAACAATGAGCAAGCAATCACCTATCAGGGCTGAGGGCTGTCACTATAAATTTGGACTCTGAGCCTAAGGACAATAAGAAAACCTTGTTTGTTTATATTGTAGCAAGCTATAAAATTTTGTTTTGATTAAGTATTTATATATTCCAATAGATAGGGCCTATCCAATAGATAAATATATTATCCAATGGACTAGGCCTATTTGATAAATTGAGTCACACTTATAGGAGTATCTCTGCCTATGTCTCTTCCCAAACAAGGCCTTAGGGAACTTCCTCTACACTGTACTGGGTGTCAAATTATTAGGCCCTATTAACTGTAGACTAGGCCTAGGCATAACAAAACTAGATAGTTCATAGTTGCTTCCCTGTTATCCCTTTATTATGTCACTAAGGCCTACAAATCACAAAGTTACTTAACAGTTATTATTTTCAACATAAATAGGCCCTAATTTTAATTTAACATGCGAAACTACAGGACAGCTAGATATGTAGATGTGTCAATAATCCTAGTTTTTAAGTAGGCCTAAAAGAGATTGCACTATGAGCCTTATAAAATCGCACCCTGAAATTTGGTACAAGGCGCGATTTCGCACCTTTTCTCTGGCGAAATAAACCCAGGTCATAATCATAATCATAAATATAGCACATTTGACATTTAAAATACAATCGCATGAGTGCGACTAGGCCTTTAGTCCTAGATAGGCCTAGGCGGCTAGGCCTACAAATAAGATAGCGTTTGGCACCTAGTCCTAAACAAAGGGCCTAAGGGCTCTAAGGCGTACTTCAAGCTTCATTTCTAATCATTTAAAAACCTATAATCAAACTTATACAACAGTGATAGTCATGGTTGGTTATTTATGACAGAGTACAAGGCGAGGTGCGTGGGCATGATGAAAAAACTTTAGTTGAGCACCAATTTTATAGCGAGTACTACTAGCTCCGGAGACCGGCGTTCATTCATTTTAAGATTTGAATCACTCAACATAGTATAACTAATGAATGATTCGAAAGCATATAATCGGCATAATACTAAAAGTATGACCACTCCAATGGTCCTCAAGTTTTTATCAATCTAATATATATTTTTAAACACTCGTAATCCTGCCATCAAAAGCACTATCACCGCTGCGACACCCCAGCTTCGTTCCTGTCCTCACAGTGACCCCATGCAATCATCAGTTAGAAAGCAAGGGCAACTCTAAAGAGCTAATTTTCATCGATGAATGCACGCACGAATTTAACATGCAGTGTTGATCATACTTATCAGTCCTTGAGCAGCGTCTTTCCGTGATTTTCTGACAAGCGGTGTACATGTGTCAGTATTTAGCCACTATTAAAACTGAAATACCACAGATGACAGAAATTACTATTATCAAAAGCCGTAGGATCGATAGACTGAGTTCATAAGCCCTGCTCTCTAACTGTGACTTTACGCGTATTTTGTTTTGTTGTTGTTTTTATGAGTTACAGAAAGCTACTAGGTACATATAACATTAGAAATCATACTCGTAGAAAGTACGTATTGAGCGCATGAAATTTACATCATTGTAAAAAAAAACTATTGATTGAGGTTCTTTACTTTTTGCTTTATCATCTTATAAAATGTTGATCATGGCAAATCTGCATGCAACCCTATATAAGGAATAACGATCATTGAATTTTAGAATTCTTCCAAGATTGTTGGATCTTAGATTTTGATTATCTTTCAAGATCCTACCAGATCTTGCAAGATTTTTTCAAGATTGTCAAAGATTCTTACAAGCTTAAATGTAAGAGCTGGCCATATTTAGAAACATTGAAATCCTGTTAATTAATCATGCACACGTGAATTGTATTCTCGAAACTTAGAGTTTTATTTTCTTTTTTCTCACATAATTATGACACAACAATCTATCAACTCTATGGCTAAAATTTATACACGCAACATTCAGCATGTCAACAATCCTACATTGAACCAATATCTTCGGTACTTCTACTTCAAGCTGAAGAAACAGGATGGCTCGTTCTACTCGCCGGCCTCTCTCATCTGTATCCGGGCTGGAATTCAGCGTTTCCTACGCATGGTTCTGAAGCTGCCTGTCGATATAATCGGTGGTGAGGAATTCAATTCCTGCAACGAGATGCTGCGTGTCAAGGTTCGTGATTTCCATCGAGATGGTGGCTGCACCAGGCAGTATGAACCAATTGAAGAAGGCGACATGCAGAAGTTGCGGTGCTACTTTGAAGGGACTACGGCTGAAATCGAGCAGGCTAAATTTCTGTTCTATGTTCTTTACTCCTTTGGAGAGCGTGGCCAGGAGCATCTGAAGTTCCTGAGACAAAGGGACTCGCTTGAATTGCACACGGATTCTGACGGCAAGGAGTACTACTGTCTTCCTGCTCTGCCAACGAAGAATAAGTCAGCCGATCCTGTGAAGGCGAAGGCCAGGCCGGACAACAAACAAGCTCGGATCTACGACACGGCCAAAGTGAGGAGATATCTACAACTGCTACCTCCAACAACCAAGGACAACCATCTGTTCCCGCGTCCACTATCCAACACGGATTCCAATGGACAGCCTATGTTCTCAACAAAGCAGAATCGTGGGGAGAACTACTTCCTGCGTTTCATGCGAAACTTGAGCGAGAAGGCCGGTTTGTCCAAGATGTACACGAATCATTGCATTCGGTAAGCCTTTTTCTTCATATTGCTTTAAACCAGTTGCATATTTTCTATGCAATACTTTATTTCTGTTGTAGAGTGAGCAGGATTGCTGATCTAGAGGCTGCTGGGTACAACCTGGCTGACATCATGTCGATAACCGGTCAGGTTTCTGAGAGGACAACTCGCCGTTACCTGTCCAAGCGCCGTGATCGCTCGCTGCAGTCTACCAGTGAGGCTGTTTCTATGGCACTTGATTTGAATGGTTCTTCACAAGCTGTTGCGACTCCATTGCGTGAGAGTTCACCGGTGCCAGTACCTGTGTCGTCTTCCGTGCAGATCACCGGCATCAGTCATGACAATCCGTCGGTCAGGTACAGTTTCCACAACTGTTCATTCAATGGTTGCAAATTTGAGTAATGGACTCAACCGTCGTATTTTCTGGACTTTCTCCTGCTGTCGTGATGAGAACATGACCATAGGTTAGACTTGCACTCAATTGACTAAGCAGTGTTATTGTTGGAACATTTTTTGTTGGACTTCAATAAATATAAGAATTTCACGCTTCGTGTTACTTTTTTCGCCTATGGTATTGTTGTCCAGTCTTGTTATTTTACCTCCAGAAAATGGCCGGTCATTGTCCGGAGGTCATTGCCATGAACAAATATTTCGGGCAATGTCACCAGGCGCCAAGCGGGCTGAAATTGATCTGGGATTGTCACTCCATGATGAAAACGGGCGTCATCCATGATCACACAGACTCCTCGCCATCAGGTACATCACCACGACTCGTCGCTTTGCACCAGAGATCATTGATGAACGTCTGGAACCTGACTGACGTCATAGTCTCTCCGAAGATCATATGATGTAAAAACAAGTTAAAAACAGGTTTCGCTAACAGTAAAAATTTGCATTGAATGCATAGAATGATCAAATTGATGCCCCCAGGATTAAATTGAACTCCGCTATGCCAGCGAGTGTCGACCATAGACAGAAAATTTTCAGTCTCGCAAGCCTGATTTCCGTATCCATGATTAAATTGAAAGCTTGCAGTACCAACTAGGCCGCAAAAAGGAATATACCTTTTAACATTTTTTGGACATAAGTGAAGTTTATTTAGTCTTTGGCTAAGCTCAGTCCTAGAAAAGTGAGTTTGATTTAGTCCGCACTCGGGGTTTACCATAGACTATCGTAAAGAAATGAAATCAATTTAGTCAAGTTCCTCTAAATCCGTCTTTAGTAACATTTATTAAGTCATGGTGCATTGTTGCTTGCCAGTCTGGGAACAACACAATCAAGCGTTACCGCATGCCATGGCGTTTCACTGACAAATTCAACAAGCCTGTCGAGCATAGCTTCAGTTAAAGCTTTTGGTTTATTTCCTCCTCGTCTCGAGGCCTGAACGCGTCCACTTTGCTCATACTCGTATTTAACGATTTCTGGCAGACTGACGTGGGATGTTTAGCTGTATCGCTAGTTGCTGCCAATCGGCATTGCCAATAAAGGCGTCGATGAGTCTTCGCCGATCCTGCTCAGAGATAGTGGCTCTGCGAATGCCTGCAGCTGCCGACATGATGCCTAAATAAAATTCACGTTTGACTAAAATCACTCATGGAAGGGTTTAAATACGTGGCACTTGACGACATCGATTTCATTTCTTTACTATATAGTGATATGGTAAACCCCGAGTGCTAACTATATAATCAAACTTACTTTTCTAGTACTGAGCTCAAGGTATTTTATATCTAAAAAATATTCCTTTTTACGTTCTATTTGATAAAAACTGCAACCAATTTGGCCACGGCTCAGCCTGACGCAGCCGCAGCAATTTTCCATAGACAGCCACCGCTAGCGGCAACCAATTTGGTAAAAACTGCGAGCTATTTTGCCAGCTTGAAGATAGCAGCTCAATAGCATAACAATAACGATAAAGAATGTTAACAATACATGCACGAAGTCAGAACATTATGTCCTCAGCATTCAAGCACCGATTGAAGTACGTCTGGGAATGGTTGATCCAGCGCAGGCACTTGAGAGGCGTGAGAGGCAGTAGGTTGACCTTCGACGAATTGAACAATGGTGTCCACCATAGCCTCCGTCAGCGCCATCCTCTTCACTCCTCCTTTTGGCAGAGTGCCAACTCTACCAGTTCGTTCATACGTGGTCACGATGTTCCTCACTGTCGGTTTCTTCATCCCCATCATTCTGCCAAGCTCTCCCCAGTCGTCGCCACTCCTGTACGCTCTCACGATTCGCTCTCGATCCAGCTGACTTATCTTTTGGTACGGCCCACGATTCGCCATCAGAGCAGCTGCTATCTTCAAGCTGGCAAAATAGCTCGCAGTTTTTACCAAATTGGTTGCCGCTAGCGGTGGCTGTCTATGGAAAATTCTATGTCTATGGTCAGGCTGAGCCGTGGCCAAATTGGTTGCAGTTTTTATCAAATAGAACGTAAAAAGGTATATTGCATGCATCGATATCTATTATATGAAATGATGCATGCCTTTCTCATTTTATTTCTGCCTCTATGGTTCAACTCTTTTGGAAAAAAATCTATGCACTTTATTGTCAGCAAATTCGCACCGATCAACCTTGACATAGACATAAAACCAAAGCGCCACAGTCCCAGAGCCATATAGTATTTGGCCCAAACCAGAAGCAGGTACAGGCTGCAGCTTGAGGGGATCTCGGATATGTAGAGTCTGAGATCCTGAGCTACTGATTTCAATACAATTTGCGGGACGCTTTGTAGTTTTTTATTTTGAAAACTCAGGATTCCAGCAAGGGTAAGTAATAACTGCAATAACTGCAAAATAGCAGTTATATAGAATAGAATATGCTATAATTAGTTACAAGATTATGTATTTTTATTGGAAGAATGAACATGGTGAATTGGAAGTTTTTCGGAACTCCAAATAAATTCCTCGATACAGATATCCTATACGTGAATTCAATCCATATTGAATATTGGACAGAAATATTCTAATTGTCTTTAGATTAAGGTTGCCATGCTATAAAATAGTTTCATCTTTTGAATCTGTTATAAAGATTTTGACGAGACAGATCGTAGTAACTATAGGTGGCCTACGGAGCGTCGCTTGGCGGGGCCGGTGTAGCTGCTGGCTGCTCTTGATGGGCTGTTGGCAGGGTGGCGGGCTTTACACGATCGATAGACACTACGGTAGGCTTGCCGTTGATCTGGGGTGTTATTGTGGTGTCGTGCCTGTCTAGCACAGCGTACGGGCCTTGGTAAGGAGCCTCCAGGGGTCGTCGCACACGGTCCAACCGTAGCCAGACGTGTGTGCACGAACTCAGCGCGGCTGGCAAATGCACGGCTATCTCGCGCGTTCTCGGCTGCCGGTATGGGAAAAAAGCTGGTGTAGACTAGTCGAGAGCTCCTTGAGCGCAGACGTGTCGTGACGACCGGTGGGACCAGCGGTTGCTCACCCGTAACAACGGAGAACGGTGAGGCACCTGACTCGTCTGGGAAAATGCGCATGCCCAGGAGCACGACGGGCAGCTGCTGCAGCCAGTTTTTGCCGCGCGCCTTCAAACCGATCTTTAGCGTCCGGTGTGCACGTTTGATGATACCGTTAGCTCTCGGATTATAGGCTGAAGTGCGGATGTGGTGAATGCCGAGTAGATTTTGAGGAACAAACTGCAAAGGAAGAAGCGACCGTTCGGCGCCGGTGTCAACGATGAACGAAACGGGCGTACGAAGGACTTGGCAACGAAGAAGCAGCGTGGTGGCCTTTGACGGGTCGCGGCTCGGCCGATGCACGTGACCGACTGGTTTGACACCTGGCTTGGCTTGACGCCCGGGACTGAGCCGGAGTGGGCTGACGGCTGGCAAGCAGTGTCGGCGGTTTCGAGCCTGGCCACTGGCACCATGGTCGGCACGTGCGAGCATCGGCCGCGTAGTAGAGATGACCGTTACAGATCTTGGGTCGTCGGCGTGAGTTCCGGTTGGAGCTCGAGTCGTCGGGCTTCCTGCTACGAAAAGAACCAGCGTTGCTCCTCGGGTGCTCTTGGCCGGTGGCAGAGGTGCGGTTTACAGAGGCGAACGGGGTGGTGCAACCGGCGACAGCCAGCATGCTGTCGGCGATCTTCGCAAACGCGTCCAGCTCCGCCTGTTCGTGACCGACCAAGGCGGAGCGGATGTGGGTGGGCAGTGCAGTTAGGAGTCGAGACTTGATGATGCTGTCATCGACTTGTAAGCCTACTTCACTGAATGGCCGCTTGATGTCGGTTACCAACTGAGATGGGCGGCGATCCCCGAGCTCCACCTCGGCGAGGGCCTCTTCGATTCTTTGGTGCCGGTTGGCGCGCAAAGCTTCTAGCACCGATGTTTTAAGCGAGGCGTAGTCCTCTGTGCCTAGGTCGATCGAGCAGGCAACGTCCTCAGGCAGGGCTGCTAACGTATGATGGAACTTGGTTGCAGCGTGGGTGATTCCAGCTAGAGTGAACTGCGATTCCAGTTGCCGGAACCAGATCTCAGGCAACTTCCGGTAGAAGGCGGGAGGCTTGATAGCGATGCGTTGCACGAAGGCCTCTTGTACTGGTTGCGCCAGGGCTCCAGCTTGGGGCGCTAACGGCTGCTGCTGTGTGTCCTCCATACCATACGCTCTGCTACCACTTTGTAGCGAGTGAACCAAAGCGCAGTGGAATTAACTTTGGCGTAAGTGAGAAAGAAAGGTTGTAAACTCTCGGCTCGGCTCGGCTCGCCTCGGCTTTATTTAATTTTAGAGACAGTAAACGAGAAACAGCTTGAGAATATATTCTAATGGTCAAAATGGTCAAAATCTGTATGGTTCTGTATGGTTCTGTATGGTCTGTATGGTTCTGTATGGTCTGTATGGTTCTGTATGGTTTGTATGGTTCTGTATGGTTCTGTATGGTCTGTATGGTTCTGTATGGTCTGTATGGTTCTGTATGGTCAAAATGGTGCTCGCTACTAGCTGATTAATGCTACAATGTACATAGTTTAGCGTTTAACGTTAAGCGTGCGAGCCACCGCCAGGTAATCGTTTCCAGCTTCATGTGCATCCAAAAGTCGGGCTCAGTCTTATGATATCCTCCACGTTGCATGTCGTTGCTTGCTTGTTTTTCTCTCTTTTGGTTTCAGAATTGGCAAGACTATATGTAGCAGATAATGCATGGCGTTTAGGGTTGTAGTTGTTTGCGAATAATTGCATCCGAACTCCTTCCACGGCTCCTGTACGTGCCGGGTGATTTGCCAGTTGGACGACTTCGCCAAACAGCTGATCAAGGTCGGTGAACTGGCGCCCGCGGTACTGAGTCTTCAACTTCGGAAGCAACTCAAAGTCACAAGGACTGATGTCAGGGGATTAGGGTGGGTGAGGCAGCACCTCCCAGTCATAACTCAGCAGCAGCTGCTTCACTGCGCTGCTTGTGTGCGCACTCGCATTGCCGTGCAGCACGAGAGGTCCGTCACTCAGCAGAGCTGGTCGCTTCTTGCGGATGGCAGGTCGGAGATGCAGCATCAGAAATTCTCTGTAGTACTGCTGGTTCACGGTCTGATCCTGGGGCACTCGGTGCACGATCAGAATGCCAAAGGCATCGTAGGCAACGATGAGCATAATCTTCTTGACGTCTTGACTCCGATGGACGACTGTTGGCCGCGTGTCTTACGGCTGCTACCACTCGTCATGTTCACCATAAAATGATCATCATGTTCACCATAAAAGAATCGTCATGTCGATCATAAGAAATCGTCATTTCCAGTTGACTCCGCTGTGATTGGCATACAATCGTACCAGGAGTGTCCAACAAGTCTTTTACTCATAACGTCTAGAATATTGTAGTGAATCAATACCGTGTGCATTATACAGCGGCAGTATCTGCAATTACTTTGTTGAAAATTCAGTCAAACTCCCCTACTGTATTTGTTTAAGCATATAATTGATCGTAGACTGTGCCGCTTCGCATGTCAAAACGAACCTAAAAAATATTGCACGGCCCTCATGTAGCAAAATCAGTTTCCTGGTGATTTTCCAGCATCAAGACTAGCATCAAGAAAAGTCCGTCAGTCTTCAGACCTTCAGGGGGCGACCGTATTTTGTTCCCCGGCTCTTGGAGTTCAGCGTGAAGGCAATCGGTTTTGAGTATTGCATTCGAGCTCGTAGCTCATCCAACTTTACTATTAACCTCTTAGCCCTCGGCTTTGGGCTCTTATGCATGTGCGCGTGTACACGTGGAAAATCAATGAGTAGGAGATGCCATAGCTCAAATAAAATTTGAACATTAAACATTAAGCATTGAATGTCAATGTTCAAATTCATGTTTATGTTCAATGTCAAGATATTAAAATAAACCAGATACATTACAGGCCAGGACCTCGACCTCGACCACAGCCGATGCCAACTTTGACACCGCCGACGGTAGCGGTGCCTGTGGCGTTTCTATAAACTCTAAAGCCGGTAAGAATTCAGCCAAAAGTCGTGCTCCACTTAGGACGACAACCCTGCACTTATATTTTGCATCCAAGCATGAATTATTACACGATCGATAAATTTGGCAACACGAAAAGTATTTATTGTTTGCAAAACATTTACGTTGACGCCTACTTATAGTAGAGTAATAAGAAAAATACCCCTATTAAAACTAAGCTTGTTGTTTAGTAAAATGGCCCTTTTAAGGGCTCCCTCTTCATGACACAACAGTGCCGACATAGCCGCTATCCTGGCGAGTAGCTACCGGCCTCGAGCCTATAGACATAGCTCGGCTGAAGTCTTCCAGAGCAGCCCTGTCGTTGTCGTCGACTTAGCGCTCCGCTTGACAACCAGACTCGAAAAAGTTTATTCGCTAGCCCTCGCTTGATTATTCTCAAAAAGTCATCCGATATTGCTTCTTCTTCAATAACTGTAGAGGCTTAAAGTATGTTTAATAGGTTGTATAGATTCTGGTTGTCGACCAGGCTGCTACCCGCTTGCAAAAAATAATTCATTTGAAACATGAGCATAGGATTTGGTAAAGTATAACCAAACTTATTTAAAACACTTGCATAAATACGAGTAAGAATGACTCGTTACTAGCACAATGAAAGGTCCCAGGGCCAGTTAATGTACAGGTGATTCAGCTTGTAGGTCAACTACTGCTGCAGCTTCAAGTCTGAATTGATATTGACATCGTTGACGTCCTCAATCATGTTGTAGTGAACCGGCGTTGCGGTGCCCGGTTTTTTTACTTTTGACTTGACTGTTTCCGCAGCTACTGACATCGTTATATATTTTTTTAACAATCGGCCTTATTGAAGATTAAAACAGTTTCCCAAGTACAAACAATGGACCAGAAAAATCGCAACAGAAAGGATGTATCCAAGGGATCAAACATTGAAGTTTAAGTAAGCATGTTGCAAACCTGTAAACTTGTGTCCCCCAGCTTAATTGATTTTTATGAGAATACGAGTTAAACTGCATGTCATTAGGGCTTCTATATGGCTCTAATCTTGCATATGTATGCGGAAAACTGAAGAGAGACAAGATAGTCTAAAATAAAGGCACGGCAATGCGTCCGAATTCTTTCCCAACCAAACATGGCAGGGAATATTATTAACTGACTGCGCCCCAATGGTGGCAATTGCAGTTGCAATACATGTATTTGGATATGGGCGCCCAGAAATGTGTATACTGGTGCCGCAACGCCAAGACAATTCGAGTCTACTTCAGAAATAAACGCTAATATAGTGGCTAAAGCAGCTGGAAGGGTTGCTAGGCGTATCGTGGAACAAGTGGAAAGCTAGCTATTACTCGACCTAGACAGGCGGATCCAGGAAGGTCAAGAGAATCGTGACCCACTGTAAACTAAAGTTTTCAGGTTTGAAATAAAAAGGTTCATGTGGAGCAAAGTTTTGGCAGCCAAAAGTTAATAAATCTCAAAGCTCAGATTTCAAAGCGTAGATAGGGAAAGAAAGCGAAAGATTCGGCTGGCTGTTTCGCCAAAAACAGACTATAACGCTGTTTTTTTAAGTAAGCAACGTACGTTGTTCAGGACTAACTTGAATTTTAATTTTAATTTGGGATTAGGGTTCTGTCAAATTCAAGCGACGGTACGGGAGGAATAAGAAAATTTACACTTTGAGTCATGAAGAATCGAATTTAACTAAGGAATTTCCGATAGCGAGTTTAGGGTGGGTGTAGAATTTGGTGTAGTTATGCAGTTTAAAAGTCACGATGTAAGTTGTTATACAGACACAGGCAGACAGGTTTCGTTTTTATATAATGTATAGATACGAGTAATAATCTATAGTTTAAAACTGATGTGTCCGAGTTACATCGAAGAGGTTCAAAATGGCAGTTGAATCGTATCGCAAACTCGAGTTCCTGAAACTTAATAGAATGAGACACAGCTCAAGATACACTGTAACATGTAATATGAATTCAAACATGGCCATAGACAATTCGTTAACGCCAACAATTCGTCATTTTAGTTCAGACAGTTCTCTCTTTCGGATTAAACGAACAGTTCTTGAACCCGCATTCAGAAAATTGAAATCTAGATGGCCCTGACTTGGACGTAGCCACAAACAATTGACTGGTAACTTGAGCTCGTGAACAATGCTCTTCCAATAGACTGATTTGGTAGATCATCTTAGCTGGTAGATCCATTACAATGATGTTGCTAGAAGGTTCATGGACTGACTGACAATTCTCTACACGGCTGGACTCGGACTGAATCGGCTGAATTCTCGCACTTGTGTCCGAAGCTTCTGGCGAGGCCGGAGCCGTAGGAGCCGAAGCTACATGTATATCCTCCGTACTTGGAGTCGTCAGATCCTGGAGAAGTTAATGGTTTCGTCGATACTATGGCCCATCGAATGCAGGTTGCAAATGCCAGTAACCCTTAGGCGAAAGAATTTGATGCACACGTAAAGATATGAAAAAATTATATAAACTTTATCTTTAATTATAAAGCATGAACGGTGGTCATGGACCTACCTAATACAGCTTGTTTGTGTATTAGGCAACCCAGCCTTCGTGCTCAAGTTTTCATGAAGTTGTTCCAGTAGTTCTTGCCTCGATTTACCATTATTGAAAAGATCCTTGTCTTCTCCCTTCAGTGGCTTCGGGAATAGGAGCATCCTTGGTGGTAGCTGGTAAGCGTTCTAGGTAGCGCTTCAAGATAGCGGTGTCATACATGCGTACTTGCTTGGCATCATTAGTAGCACCTCGCTTGAGTTCCGATTGAAGGAAGTTCATTGAGGTGCTCTTGTCCCCGCTCACCAAAGACGTATAGGATTGTAAACAAAACTTAAGTATATCTGCTTCTTGGAATGCCTCGAACTGGGAGCTTCCCAACTCTTCTCCACCCACCAAGCTCACCGAACGCTTCTTGACCAGCTGAAGGATGCCTTCCCGAAGGCACACTAGACTTGCAGGTACATAAAGATCTCCTCTTTACTTCTTCAAACCGAAATCGGAATACCGTAGGCATTCGTTGAGTTTCCACGGCTCCATCGTGGCACAGTCTTCAAGGTGTGTTCCTTCAAGAATTTCTCGAAAGCTTTCCCATGACGTCGCATTTGCTCCTGCGTGGTTCGCTGCAGTGATTCAATTTCAGCCGCGTCCAGCTTCCCTGTGACATCCTCGGTAGGTAGCTCTGGTGTGTCACAGAAATCCACCGCGTTCTTAAGTCAATGGATGAATTCCTCCAACTCGGCATCAGTCTGGTGTCCTTCCTATTTGTCACCACGTTTAAAGAATCAACGGGTAGATTACCCAAATTAATGAGATCCATGCGCTAGTTTAGTAGCCAGCAAGAGCTATTCTATTTCTCGACTCAAGTTTTCCGCTGTATTAGCTCGTATTTGAGCCTTTTCATATAAAGCATTTCTTCATCGCTTGTATTTCTATGGTTCAACCCACCCCATTTATTCTGCTAAAATTATGGCCCCTAGGCAAGCCTTTTACTGCAGGCTTCTTCTCTTTCCCAAACAGAGCTCTTGCCTCTTCGCTTGTTTTTCCATGGTTTAATCCATCCTTTTTCTCTGCTGAACTAATTGCCACGTAATAATCTTGGATTGAAATAATGTCCAATGTGTGCCACATATACGAGTACAATGAAAATCTGATTAGTGTTTCGATTAGAATCACATGAAAATGTAACAACTCTAGTTAGTTATGTAATGAGAGATAATAAAAACTTATTAACCAGCGGGCACTGCAGCTGTGGCTATTGTTATATTTGCAGCCGAATCCAGGTAAACAGAGGGGCAAAAAGGGGCTCACTGCATTCTGTCTCGTTGAGCAGACTGTACTTAAGCAGACCAAGCTCTCCAAACAGCAGCTGAAATTCGACTCATAGTCCTAATAATCCTCGGGCTCCTAGCTGGTGAAGTGCATCGTCTGGTTTATTTGGTTTCTTTACTCGCCAGGTTGGTTCATTGGATCATTGGGTCATTGGGTCATTGGGTCATTGGGTCACTGGGTCATTGGTTCATTGAGTCACTGGGTCATTGGTTCATTGGGTATTTGGGTCATTGGGTCATTGGGTCATTGGGTCATTGGATCATTGGATCATTGGGTCATTGGGTCATTGGGTCATTGGGTCATTGAGTCATTGGGTCATTGGGTCATTGGGTCATTGGGTCATTGGGTTATTAGGTCATTGGGTCATTGGATCCTTGGATCATTGGGTCATTGGGTTATTAGGTCATTGGGTCATTGGATCCTTGGATCATTGGGTCATTGGGTCATTGGGTCATTGGGTCATTGGGTCATTGGGTCATTGGGTCATTGAGTCATTGGGTCATTGGGTCATTGGGTCATTGGGTCATTGGGTTATTAGGTCATTGGGTCATTGGATCCTTGGATCATTGGGTCATTGGGTTATTAGGTCATTGGGTCATTGGATCCTTGGATCATTGGGTCATTGGGTCATTGGGTCATTGGATGATTGGGTCATTGAGTAATTGGGTTATTTGGTTTCTTTACTCGCCAGATTGGGTCATTGGATAATTGGGTCAGTGGATCATTCGGTCATTGGATCATTGGGTCATTAAGTCACTGGGTCACTAGTTCATTGGGTATTTAGGTAATTGGGTCATTGGGTCATTGGGTCATTAAGCACTGGATCATTGGATCATTGGGTCATTGGGTATTTGGGTATTTGGGTCATTGGGTCATTGGTTCATCGAGTAATTGGGTATTTGGGTTTTTGGGTAATTGGGTCATTGGGTCATTGGATCATTGAATCTTCAACTTAATGATTAAATTGCGCAGCAGAAATCCTTTCAGCAATTGAATAAAAAAATTATGCCCTATGTCTGAAAATCGAGTAGATGCCGAGCTGTTTGAGAACCCATGCAGTCACCATCGGGGGCGTGCAGCCTACAATGCTCTGCCGCCAGTCTGCAGAAGTCTGCAGTCTCGTCCACTTGTGTGGCTTTAATTGTCTTTCCCGGAGCTGAGGCGGTGGGGATAATTATTTAAATTGCTCGAACTGCTCTTCAATATCAAGCCTCTGCAGGTGAAGCGAAATTGCAGAACTCAAATCCATGTAGCTGCGCTGATCAATGCAGAGTGGATTGAAAAATCTTTGCCAGAAATTGCTTTCTGGGTCACGCACACAACCAGCCGCTGCTGCCGCCGCCGCCTCCGCTTCTGCTGCTTCTAAAAGCAGAACTGATGTCCCGCGCGTTGGGAATGGGAGACGAGAGAGAGAGAGAGAAAGCGTGTTTGGCACACTTGGAGCCCGCTTCTCTCTCTCCAGTGAGGAAGTTATTGGAGCAGTCAGCTCATTTTTATTAGACTCTGACTGACTGTCTCTGTTGACTTACTGAGCGAGGAGAAGAAGGCGCTCGCTCCGCGAGGAGGCGAGGTGGGGCTTACGCCAAATATCCCCCGCCGCTCCCGGCTCCCGAGGTTTGCTAAAGGATTTTTCGCGACTATCCATTCGTCGCTTTTTTGTCTCTTCCCAAACGCCTGATTATGGAGTCAATCTATATATATATGTATTGTTTGTACTGGCGACTGCCTGCCTGACAGCCAGTGATAATTTTGCCTCACAAGCATTTGTTCAGCACCTGCCTTTACTTTCCTTTTATTACATCTGCCTCACATTTGCTGCTGCTAATTCCCATATTGTTCTGCTCAGGGACTTTCACACGCTCACCCACTCTCTCTCACTCCTCAATTCCAGAATTTTCAATTTATCCCTTGACCATACAGTGTTAATTCTCTGTGATTCAACTCAACTAATAACTAGGTGTATGCCAGGGCACGATCGGCAGCGATAGACATGCAAGAAACTTGGTCCTAGGCGAGCATTTTGAATGCTCTGTGCGAGCAGGGAAGCACCTGTTGGGGATTAGTCCTAGAGAGAGAGAGAGAGAGAACAAGCGAGATTAACAAATCCCAGCTCTCATGCGCATATGAATGAGAATGTCGACCTACACTTAAATTTCATACAATTTCTTTTTTTCACATCCGGTCAGAACCAAAAAACCTGCATGGCGATTCATGCCAAGGCGACAACATGCTAATTATATTTTTCGCACCTGCCTCACCTGTTAGAAGATGATCATTATTATAGCTGGGCTGCTACGAGCCGAAAAATAATAAGGGTAGGCATTATTCATTTGCGAACAGGTTTCCTGAGTTAGCTTGTGTGCGAGAGACGCTATTCTTTGTTATATTTTAATCCAAAGCTTCTAGTGAGTAAATTAACAGTTGTAATTCGATCAAGATTTAGAATTCTACGAGCTAAATACAACAAAAAACTTTGATATACTACTTAGAAGAGCCTTAAAAAAGTAGTGTCTTTATTATAGTGGAATCCTACTATATATGCAGATTCAAATTCAGATTCAGATTCGGATTCGGATTCGGATTCAGATTCGGATTTGGATTCAGATTCGGATTTGGATTCAGATTCGGATTCGGATTCAGATTCGGATTCGGATTCAGATTCGGATTTGGATTCAGATTCGGATTTGGATTCAGATTCGGATTCGGATTCGGATTCGGATTTGGATTCAGATTCGGATTTGGATTCAGATTCGGATTTGGATTCAGATTCAAATTCAGATTCAGATTCAGATTCGGATTTGGATTCAGATTCGGATTTGGATTCAGATTCGGATTTGGATTCAGATTCGGATTTGGATTCAGATTCGGATTTGGATTCAGATTCGGATTTGGATTCAGATTCGGATTCAGATTCGGATTTGGATTCAGATTCGGATTTGGATTCAGATTCGGATTTGGATTCAGATTCGGATTTGGATCCAGATTCGGATTTGGATTCAGATTCGGATTTGGATTCAGATTCGGATTTGGATTCAGATTCGGATTTGGATTCAGATTCGGATTTGGATTCAGATTCGGATTCAGATTCGGATTTGGATTCAGATTCGGATTTGGATTCAGATTCGGATTTGGATTCAGATTCGGATTTGGATCCAGATTCGGATTTGGATTCAGATTCGGATTTGGATTCAGATTCGGATTTGGATTCAGATTCGGATTTGGATTCAGATTCGGATTTGGATTCAGATTCGGATTTGGATTCAGATTCGGATTCAGATTCGGATTCAGATTCGGATTCAGATTCGGATTCAGATTCGGATTCAGATTCGGATTCAGATTCGGATTCAGATTCGGATTCAGATTCGGATTCAGATTCGGATTCAGATTCGGATTCAGATTCGGATTCAGATTCGGATTCAGATTCGGATTCAGATTCGGATTCAGATTCGGATTCAGATTCGGATTCAGATTCGGATTCAGATTCGGATTCAGATTCGGATTCAGATTCAATACAAAATTCTAATTTACATGTATGCAAATCTGGATGCGAAATAATCTGATTTGTGTTTCTTCTTTTAAATCATAATTGTTGTACACTGGGTCGGAGATGTAAGGATAGCTCGCTTGACCATTAAAAAAATAATAAATGAAACAATGAATTGAACTAGCGGGTACTGCAGTTGTCTATTTATTTTATGTTTGGTAAACCAAGGGGCTGAAGTCAACAAAGATATGTACGCAGATAACCAAGCGGTTTTTCTGCCTCAGACGCGCTTATAGTGCACTAAAACTGAAATTCGACCCACGACTCGTTGTCCTAGTAATCCTCGGGGCTCTTAGCCGGCGAAGGGCACCTCCCGGGGTGACACGCAGGACGGCTCGCTCATAACCCGGTACGCAGAGTTGCTGGACCACGGCTGGTAGAGAACCTTGAAGTTGCAGCGGAACTCGGAGGCGCCTGGCAAGTTCACTGGGGCGCACTTGGCCAAATTCTCCAGGTTCTGCTCCTTGTGGCTCTCGCACTCGGTGGCGCGCAAAACGACGCTGAATTCGTAGAAGACACCGGCAACCACCTGTTTGGTGCCGCTCATGAAGTTGAGCACTGCGTAGAATCTGGGCTGGCTGCTCAGCCGGTTCATCTCCAGCGTAGCCATGTCCAAGGCGCCGCGGAACTCAGGCGATTTAACGTCTGCCTCTGTCAGAGGGCTCTTGCCGCCGATCAGGGAGCCAATGGCGACGCCGGCCAGAGAGAAGGCAACTACAGACAGCAGAATTACGCACTTCATGTTTCAGCTACTGAGTTCTGTTGGAGCAAAAAAGGCTGTTGCAATGGTCGTAACAAGTTCAACTAGGACGAGAAATAGCAAATTCGTCGGGATCCTACCTGAGAAATGAATTATTCATAAAGCTTCAGTTCAGAGACAGGCTTTGTCACCAACTTTTTCTAGTGCGATTCCCTCTATATAAATGAACAGTCCTTGGTTCAGTCCAGTGGTTCCAGATGTTTTAGATAACAGACATTTGCATGACAGCTCTGTTGTACGAGCGTATGGAAGGAGGGGCTTTTGGTTGGCACAATTGTACTCGTAAGATAAAGAGCCCTTTTGTCACAACAATGCGCCACGATGCATGCAGTTAGTCAGTGGGCTTTGGGCATTCGCGCGGGCCGTGTCGTCAGCTGTAGCCCTTTTGTGTGGCCACGAATAGCGTGCTGCAGTGCACGCAGATCAGACGGATAATTACTCGTACACAATTTCCGTGAGTACACTTTTACCTATACTTGATTTGCCGTTTGCCAGTTGGCAGAAAAAACAGACAGCTGAAAGTCTCGGAATTTTTTATCGATTATTTTCCGTGTCTGTTTTGATCAAAGCAGCAGGGGTTTAAATATTGATTTAGGTTATTATCTGTACATTAGATCGACCAGGGTCTTGTGACGCCGCTTGCACTACCGCGTGGAATCGGATCAAATGCTAATCCACTTGAGCTGAACTTGTAACTTCTAGAGGAAGTTCAGTTAATCCTATCAACGTTTGATTCAACTGCAGTCTGTTTCAACACCCATCATTCCATTTAGACAACTCGTGTTTGGCCATTATTTCACCATTTTATATACGACCCAGCGCTCCAAACGTGGTCATTATCTCAGGGTGGCACAAGCAGTCGATTTCTTCTGGGGTACGGCCATAGAAATATTAGGAATCGGTAACTTGCAACAAACGAAACTAAAATCAACAGGGAAAGTCGAAATATGCGTTCGAAATAGTCAAAAAACGCAGTGGAAATTATTTCGTGGAAGTGAGATAGAACGGTTGTAAACCCTTGGCGGGCTCTAACTTCGGCTTTATTCGATTTTAGAGACAGTAAAGTAACGAGAACAGCTTAAGAATATTGTCTATGGCCAAACGGGGCTCGCTGCTATCTGATTAATGCCTCTCGCTGCTACACAATCATTTGAACCTTAATAAATGTCAAGTTTTTGTGCAATCTGTATCAATGCACACCGTCGTGCGATCGGCCGCATCAAGTCTTGCCTGCTAGCTGAATTTTGGCAACCTTCACATGCCCGTCATTGCCTGGGTACACGTCTAGCACCCGTGTCAGAGGTGTTCGACCTCGCGGACTGTCTGGAGCCACGTGCAGCACTATGTCGCCCACCTGCAGATCGAAATGCTCTCCCAGCCCTGGCAGCCACTTGCGGAGCCAGCTGTGCCAGAAGTTTCTCACCAGCCGTTGAACATGTCGCCATCTCTTGGTCGGACTAAATGCGTCGTTTCTGCCAATGCACCGAAAACTGATACAGACAACGCCGGACTCTAACTTAGTTCAAGCTGTGGAAATTCTCGCATCACACATAAATTCTTTTTTCCAGCTCCGGATCTGGCGTCTCATCCTAATCTTGACCGCTGCCCACAACTGTAGAAGCATCATTGCAAGTACTGTGAAGGGCGAAATAAAACCCAGAGGGTCGAATACTGACGCGCGAGTTTTTTAAAAGACCTCGTTTTGCCGCAAGTAAATTCGTCATTCTCACTCTTCCAGATTACTCCCAGTGTTTTTTATGATAGCGACGTCCCATCCAGACTTACTTCTCCGGCTTGATCTTCCAATGGTACTTGATTTAGTAGTTTTTTGGAGTTTGACACCCATTTCCTTGCTGCCACAGGCAATTCATCCTTCAGTCGATAGGTGTGCTCACGAACAACAAACTGGGCTATGAAGGCGAGCTGTTGATTCCAAAGACACGTCAGGTCTATGACACATCACATGTGACGGCGACTGATTACTTTCGGAAGCGGAGCACATCCACCAAGTCTCGAAGTAATTTGGACCTGGAAGGATGAGACTATTAAGCAAGCCAAAGCGTCAAAAATGATTCGAAGATTCGTTGTAGCTTTTGTCAAACCGAATCACCGGAAAGTGTGACAAGAAGGACCTTTTTACTGCCGGATCCTCAGCACTAATCCGTCTGATATGTAGCCCTGCTGTTCATAGCTCGTAGCGCTCGATGCAAGCCTGGTACTGCACAGATACCTTGGTGTCCTTTAGCTTTTGTGTTCTGAAGCCGATTCACAGCCATCTCGAAACTGCCGAACTGCGAGCAACGTCCTGGTCTCCAGGGGAAGCCGACTTTGTAGCGACTGTTGTTAATCGATAATGTCGACTTCGCCTGCTGCACGGCGCACTGCTCGTCCACGGTAAGACTTCTGTGTAGCAATGAAGAAAATTCCCCTGAGCCAGCTGCATGACATAGGAACGTGCTGTCAAGCTGCGCTAATGACAAAGATGGTTTTGATTGACCAGTGCAAGTCCATAGTGGCGTGAGGCGTTCTTGTGGCTCTCCGAATTACACAGAATTTCGAAGTTCAGCATGATCCACACCGATCAGCAGCTCAATGACTGGCGGATGAGTAAGCTTCGGGAATGGAATGTCTTCGAGATGCTTCCATGGTGCAGCAAAAGTGCTCCAGTCTGTAGCTTTCAGCTTTCCAGTGACAGTCAGTGTATGCAGTGATATGCGTCTTCCATTTTCCGTCGGCGCTCTCCAATTTCATTATCACTGGTGAAGTCATGAATGTCTCGGTCTGAACATTCAGCACGTTCAAGTTGACCTTGCTCCTCCTTCCCTTCAAGTCCCAGTGCTGCCGCAATCTCTGTATTGATGTAGGTCAATCACCCAAAGTGCATCACCCATGCACTCACGGAACATTTAGCGTATTTAGAATTTACATGCACATAAATGAGCCATTTTTATTTATCTGTTTTCCATGTGTCACTTGACATAGTTAGAGAACAATTTATTTACCTATGGTAGTCGGGTTTTAAGTCCATGGCTAGCAAATCCTAAACTTCCAAGCTAAGCTACGCAAATCCTAAGCTTCAAATTCAATTGGTCTCAGCTGTGTTGATCGAAACAAGTAAACTTTTTTGCTTCTGACGGATGCATACAGTAAGTGTTAGCAGTGTTCGTTTGTGTAAATGTTTGCTAGGAGTCTTTAGCTCAACACTATGCCTGACGAGTCAATCTTTTTTGTTTGCTTCTTCCTTTAGGAGCTACTCCATAAGAGAATGGTGGATTCAACAGGTAAAAATTCTAAAAATAGCAGTTTGCAGAAATCCGTATGCTCTATGCCTGCATTTGTTTTAGTCAGTAACTGTTTGTTGCCGTTCGACTGTGTCGGCTTGCTTATTGCACTGCACATCGAGACAATGGACACTGGTGCACAGATTTTAGACTCGAACGCAAAGCGATTCTGTGAGCTTGACTTAGTAAAGCATCTCTCTTTTAATACAATTAACACAATCGCGCGACTGCTGTACGGCTTAGATTTGAGTTATCTTAAAAAATTAAAATAAAGTGCTCAACGTCAATTTCCCCAAAAGCTAGTAAATAGCTATGCTATTGTTTCAAGCATTCAAAATAGATGCATTGAAAGACTGCACTAGCTAGTTTCCGCTTGAAAGCAACTGATTGAATTGCTTAAAAGCAGCGGCCGATCTGAGAACGGGTTTTGATAGGCAACAATATTCCTTCTCAACAATAATCCATAGGTCTTCCATGACCCCAAGTATCTCTTGCTCTAGCTGTCTTGGACTCAAATTCAGCACAGTTTAATGATATGTCATTTTAAACTATTATAATCCAGATCACACAGCCAATTGAATATTTGTTTTAACCAATTTGTCCCCGACTATCTATAGACTATCCAATTAATTTCATTTTGTTAATCTGCCGCAGTTCGCCAATTGGAGTTGACACAAAATTTTTATGGCGGCAATTAGCGGATTTCACCTATAAATAGCTTGGCATTAGTTGCTATCCTTGATCCGGTATGACTTCTCCGGTTTTCTCGACTAACGCCCGCCTCCCACCCCCCCCCCAAAAAAAAATGTCAAGCTGCATCAAAAGGCGCTGGTATCCAAAAGTATAGTTTAGGAGCCTGGAAGCAAATATTTGCTTGGGACGAAGCCCCATTAAACTCTTCCGGGCCTGCCTGCATGCAGACTTTCTCCTTTGGTAAATTTCCCGACGGGGCAGAAGACGCATCAGAGAGCATGAATGAGAGACTAAAAAAGAAAATTGAATTGTTCCAACAGTTCCGGGAAGAAAGTTAAACTACCTCTAGAAGAAAAATTACGCACCTTTTGTTCATTTTTTGTTTCTAGCTGCATGTAAATTCGAGTAGACAGACGGAGTCGGAGGAGGGAACTGCATGGCAACCAGCAATGCAATTGCAATTGAGAAGTGGGCCTTTAAACTTGAACAATTCTATAGATTCTCACCCATCTACCTGCGTTAAAAGCGCTTACCGAGCAGTCTTCCAGGGTGAAGCATCCTGTGCACTCAGCAGATTGAGTAGAAGAGGATTCTAAATTCGCAAATGCTCTCGAAACTATAGGGAAGAATGCATTGCAGCCTGTCAATCAGAGATGGTTATGGAGTCAGAACAATGCTAAAATTTTCAACTAGGAATCCCAGGTTTTCTATGATCTATTATACCTTTTCTGAATTGATGATTTCTCCCAAGCAATGCAGATTCTCTTCACCAGCCTGCACGTTATTAACGTGCATTCACAGGTAGAACGTGTACCCTACTTGAAGGCAGAATAGTGAATTGGCCAAATTTCTTCATTAAGAAAAGGTCCAAAAGAAGTCAAAATTTTGCTGCGATTCAAACCGCAAAGATGATCGTTTTATTTGTCATAACAGGGCTGCGTAATTAAGAATTTTGGTTTGTTTTGCAAAATAGCGAAAACATTCCGCCAAGTTTTGGTGTGGTTTTTTCGTTCAGTTTAGTCGCAAATTAGGGGGTGAGACTTGCTTGGTTCTTGCGAATTCGAAATTCTCTTAAGGTCGCTTCATTGCCTGTGCAGCATCCACTCCCTGCTCCGCTTCAGCCCCATCAGGGCGTCGAACAGATGCTTGGAGTCGCCTCGCTTGATCTCCATCACCCCGCCGCCTGTGACGTAACGGACTGGCCAGCCGCGCTTGCTGGTGGGTGAGCGGGTTCACGAGGGAGGTTGTGAGCGGGTTCACAAGTGAGGTTGTGAGCGGGTTCACGAGTGAGGTTGTGAGCGGGCTCACGAGTGAGGTTGTGATGAAGGGGCAGAGTGATGAAGGGGAAGAGTGATGAAGGGGCAGAGTGATGATGGGGCAGAGTGATGATGGGGCAGAGTGATGAAGGGGCAGAGTGATGATGGGGCAGAGTGATGATGGGGCAGAGTGATGAAGGGGCAGAGTGATGAAGGGGCAGAGTGATGAAGGGGCAGAGTGATGAAGGGGCAGAGTGATGATGGGGCAGAGTGATGATGGGGCAGAGTGATGAAGGGGCAGAGTGATGATGGGGCAGAGTGATGATGGGGCAGAGTGATGATGAGACAAATATTTAGGAAAAACTAAGATAAGACAGTTGCAAATCTGAATGCAAGGCTTTCTCCAAACACTGAAAAGTACAAAAGAAAATAGGCAGACAGAATGGCAGCGAAGCACCATTGCAGAGTGTCATGCGGAAGTCGCCCCCATAATTATATGATAACTCCTAAAAGCGGATTATGATATTTCGATGTCGCATTAAAATGTGTTGTTTTGCAGCCTCCAAAGTTGCTGGCCCACAATTAGACGGAGTGTGCAGCCTCCAAGTCACAGAGAGGCTAATGGATCACACCAGATTCCCGTGGGAAATCATAACCCGGAGCTTACTGACTCGCTTTGTGTATGGGGGGTGCTCTCTGCTCGGAGTAGCGGGTGATGTTACAAGAGGTGGAGAGAGAGTTCAACCTGTTTAGACTGAGGCTTGCGACTCTAAACTTGCTTTGGTGGCTCGCTAGATGTCTATATTTTATCTCGTTATTAAGGTGAAATTTTACGCGAGCATGCTGCTTATGCTTGGAGCTAATTGCGTGCTGAAGATTACCTGAGCAAAGAACTCGACTCGAACCTGTTTACTAGGATTCGTTCCCTTACCTGCGAGTAATTCCCGAAAGTCAGGTTCTGTGTTGTAGAAATTTCCTATATTCAGAGTCCTCCATTAATGAAATATCCCATGTTCAAAAGACTCCCATTCTTTAGATGTCCCATATTCATAAGTCCCCCATTCTTGAGATATCCCATATTCATAAGTATCCCATTCTTGAGATATCCCATATTCATAAGTCCCCCATTCTTGAGATATCCCATATTCATAAGTCTCCCATTCTTGAGATATCCCATGTTCATAAGTATCCCATTCTTGAGATATCCCATGTTCATAAGTCCCCCATTCTTGAGATATCCCATATTCATAAGTCTCCCATTCTTGAGATATCCCATGTTCATAAGTATCCCATTCTTGAGATATCCCATGTTCATAAGTATCCCATTCTTGAGATATCCCATGTTCATAAGTGTCCCATTCTTGAAATATCCCATATTCAAAAGTGTCCCATTCTTGAGATATCCCATATTCATAAGTCTCCCATTCTTGAGATATCCCATGTTCATAAGTCCCCTATTCTTGAGATATCCCATGTTCATAAGTATCCCATTCTTGAGATATCCCATGTTCATAAGTGTCCCATTCTTGAAATATCCCATATTCAAAAGTGTCCCATTCTTGAAATATCCCATGTTCATAAGTATCCCATTCTTGAGATATCCCATGTTCATAAGTATCCCACCCTTGAAGTATCCCATATTCAAAGTTTCCCACTCGTGAAAAATCCCACATTTAAAAAAGTGCTTCTTCTAATGGAATCACCCCTATTTCCAGAGCAGTTCCACCATATAAAACCCCGAGTCCCACTTCTCCCCAACTGTTGCAGGACAGCTTTTAATCGACAAAAGCAGCAGAATTGTCGGCTGCACGAGGGGGCATGGAGATTAAGTTGAGCTGACAATTCAAATTAGTTGCTAGGATAAATAATTCAGAGCCTGTACTCACTAGAGCGCGTCGTGCTCCTCGATGTCGTCGAAGTCCCGTGGCGGGGCAGCGGAGCCAAGGCTAACTGAAATTGAATTTGAGCAGCGCTTTCAGCCGCCAGTCCCGTTGGAACTCAAAAGCACAGGAAAGAAATACTTTGAGAGCGTGACTTTTTTCTTGTGAATTCAATTCATTCAGGTATGGCGATGCCGCGACCCCGCCCTCTCTTGCTTCTCATCTTGCATTCTGACACCTCATCCTGAATGCATGCATTGCAGCAAATTCCCCGAGAATTATTCAATTATTCATGGATCAAAAAATCGATGCTCCCGCGAAGGAGAGGAAGAGAAAAGGGGGGGGGGCGGCGGCAGAAATTATTACCGCCTCCTGAAGCGCGCGTCTCCAATTCGCACCTAATCGCCTGCGTGTTCCGCATTTCCCTCGGCCATTATACCGGCTGCTGATGCCGCTACTAAAAGCAGAATTCCATTGAATCGGCACCCCGAGTGCTTGATCCTACTCTGGGAGAAATTGGCTTTTATTCTATAGATTGAAATTGCTGGGGACACTTCAAATGCGAGCGGCTTGGCCTCTGCTGTTGGGCAGAAATTATGCACAGCATCTGACACATGTTTGGTTTTTCCTGACACACTAGCTGCTGACCCCAGCTGTCTATTCTGACGGCTTTCCGGGCACCAGGCTCCTGACTGCTGACTGCTGACTGCTGACTGCTGACTGCTGACTGCTGACTGCTGACTGCTGACTGCTGACTGCTGACTGCTGACTGCTGACTGCTGACTCCTGACTGCTGACTGCTGACTGCTGACTGCTGACTGCTGACTACTGACTGCTGACTGCTGACTGCTGACTGCTGACTGCTGACTGCTGACTACTGACTGCTGACTGCTGACTGCTGACTGCTGACTGCTGACTCTTGACTCCTGATTCCTGCTCAAGGACACAAATTGTTCCGATCAGATTGAGAGTCGAACCCCCGACCTTTCAGTCCGACGCACTAACCACTGGTCTACAACCCCCCCCCCCCAGGCTACAAGCCTCTTAGAACCTTGGTACTATATATTAATTAATTGCAAGAACACTCTGTAAGCTAAGATAAAACCTCTATCTGATCGACTCGAGCATCAGAGCAGCAGATGAGCAGGCAGTCAGTCTCTCGAAGCCGAGATAAAATTGGCACTTAAGATGAATTGAGAGACACGATAAAATCAAACCATAGCTGCAACTCGACTGATGTTGGGACGGGGGGAAATCGGAAAGCGAGGACCGCAGGCAGTCTCATTACCGCGCCTCCAATAATTCTCTTCAATGCATTTAATCCCCTCCTGTTTAGCGATTGCTGTGTGTCTCAGAGAATGAGAACGAGACGGAAACGGATACAGTGTCGCCGCGGACCCGCCTCCTTCGTGAAGCCGCTCCGCCCACGTCTCGCAGATCGTTTTCTGCATGGCTGTCCACCCAGCCACCCACCGACCGAGAATCCGAGATCATAAAAAAACGGGTAATCGACTTGCTTCCATTTCTGTCAATGCCTGATCATGGACTCCGGAACTGTACTCATCGATCGGCTCCTAATTCTGCCTTTCCTAGATTTGTTTATTTAAGTCCCTTCGGCTGGCCGAGTGTAAAAAACACACCATGTAGAAAGACTTGTTTTGGCTTGTTTTGAATTTAAATCTTATATACTCTTTCTTTTAATCATAGTTTCTAATCCTAATCTTATTTAATCTTATTTAAGTTAATTTTTAAAATAATTATTAGTTAGCTCTAAGTTAATTCCTAATTTTGCTAATTTCATTAATCCTAATTAAATTTTTTAGTCAATTTCTTAGTTAATTTTTGGTTAATACTTCACTGATTTTTATTTAATTTCTTACTTAATTAATTTTTATAGTTACTATTTGTTCATAATTTTTTATATCTTTATATTAAAAGAATAATAATTTAATTTAATAATTAGCACTACTAAGTTCCCTTACCGAGAGGGTGCTGATTTTCATATGTTATAATATTTCCCTGTACATAAAGAAAGAAGGGCAGAAGGAAACAAAAGAAAAATGCTAATCGATAAAAAAATTTTTGACGTCACAAACGTTGAAATAAGTATCGCACACAAACAGAATATTCAAACAATTTTCCGGTATTACATGAAGCGAGAAAATTTAGAATTTCCATTTTGTCTCTTTTCTCGTGAGTCATTACGTAAAATTCTTTGCTCTCTGCAGTAGGGTTTATAAAAAATTGAACCTTTATTCGAGATTTACTGCTTAGACAATTATCACAGGGAGCACTATTAAATTAATTTCCAAGAACACTTATACAGGAAGTGAATTTCACTTTCTACTCCCAATGGCACTTTGGGCTGGTGCTGTTCTCGTAAGGGATCTTTGGTTGTAGGCAAGTTGGATAGATCTGATATCTAATCGGGTCAGATCTGATATCTAATCGGGTCAGATCTGATATCTAATCGGGTCAGATCTGATATCTAATCGGGTCAGATCTGATATCTAATCGGGTCAGATCTGATATCTAATCGGGTCAGATCTGATATCTAATCGGGTCAGATCTGATATCTAATCGGGTCAGATCTGATATCTAATCGGGTCAGATCTGATATCTAATCGGGTCAGATCTGATATCTAATCGGGTCAGATCTGATATCTAATCGGGTCAGATCTGATATCTAATCGGGTCAGATCTGATATCTAATCGGGTCAGATCTGATATCTAATCGGGTCAGATCTGATATCTAATCGGGTTAGGTCTGATATCTAATCGGGTCAGATCTGATATCTAATCGGGTTAGATCTGATATCTAATCGGGTCAGATCTACATGTAATTGGGAAAGCTACTCTGAGAAAACTCAAATAAAAGTCCTAATTAACTCAGAAATCATTCACAGATTATATAATTTGGGAACAGTATAAGTTTAAAAAAATATTTTAAAGATGCAAAAAAAGAACGCAAAACTCACCCAGAGCGATGAGACAAAATAGAAAGCAAAACCTTGCACTTGGCGACATGTTGCAGATCGAGACTTGGGGGGGGGGGTCCTGTGTGACAAGCCAACTTAACAAGCAAAAAGCGAACTGAGGTTCTTTTAAAGCGTTGAAAAAGCGCTGCTTCAAAAAGAAAGTGTATGCAGCGGTTTTCTCTCTGGCCTAGCTTGTAGCAGCTAAATACAGTCTCCTGCTTGGTCCCCATCTCCATCCAAGCCTGCCATTGGCTGGCTGATTGGAGTGAACAGAGCACTGAGATGGTGCTGATTGGAGTGAACAGAGCACTGAGATGGTGCTGATTGGAGTGAACAGATCACTGAGATGGTGCTGATTGGAGTGAACAGATCACTGAGATGGTGCTGATTGGAGTGAGTACAGCACTGAGATGGTGCTGATTGGAGTGAACAGATCACTGAGATGGTGCTGATTGGAGTGAACAGATCACTGAGATGGTGCTGATTGGAGTGAGTACAGCACTGAGATGGTGCTGATTGGAGTAAACAGATCACTGAGATGGTGCTGATTGGAGTGAGTACAGCACTGAGATGGTGCTGATTGGAGTGAACAGATCACTGAGATGGTGCTGATTGGAGTGAGTACAGCACTGAGCAGACTTATTTGGTAGCTGAGCAGTGGATTTCATATTCAAATTTGAAGAGGTTTTAAAACAAATGCGAATCAAAGTTTCTGAGACAAACAAAGCAGTAAACTTTTGAAAACCGATTTTACTGAACTTGAAAAGTTTCAGTTGAAAAATTTAGTAACATGCGGGAAATAGCCACTCCAAGCTATTACTCGTATATTATAACAGCTCTCTTTTCCCTTGGCATATTAAATTTTTCATATTTTTATGCTACTGATATCCGCAGCTATTAGTAGTATCGAGATATTTTTTATCACTATGTGTGAACGATCCAGTTCAATGTCTAAGCTGTATTTATGAATCAAGATGCCTAAACAAGAAAGTTTTCTTTTATCACGTGGGCTTCGCTTCAACCCGTTTTCGCCTGCAAAAGCAGTTAATAATACAATTGTGCAGCAATTCGACCAGCTCAAGCAGAGTCAGCAGAGAACAGCCCAGGAAGAGTCCCAGTAGGCCGCCGGTCTCCGCAAACAAATTGTTGAAGGTGTAGGCCAGAGTGACTCGCAGCTGATCGGTTTAGAAAATGCGAGTGGTGAACTGAAGTTTTCTGTTCAAAAAAATGCTTAGAAATCAATAAACAGGATAAAAAACGGCAAGCAGTGAGGTAGTTGTAAATAAGGCAGATGGGTGAGGGCAGGGAGTGAGGTGGTTGTAAATAAGGCAGGGGATGGGGCAGGGAGTGAGTGGTTGTAAATAAGGCAGATGGGTGAGGGCAGGGAGTGAGGTGGTTGTAAATAAGGCAGGGGATGGGGCAGGGAGTGAGTGGTTCTAAATAAGGCAGGGGATGGGGCAGGGAGTGAGTGGTTGTAAATAAGGCAGGGGATGGGGCAGGGAGTGAGTGGTTGTAAATAAGGCAGGGGATGGGGCAGGGAGTGAGTGGTTGTAAATAAGGCAGGGGATGGGGCAGGGAGTGAGTGGTTGTAAATAAGGCAGGGGATGGGGCAGGGAGTGAGGTGGTTGTAAATAAGGCAGATGGGTGGGGGCAGGGAGTGAGGTGGTTGTAAATAAGGCAGATTGGGTGGGGGCAGGGAGTGAGGTGGTTGTAAATAAGGCAGATTGGGTGGGTGCAGGGAGTGAGGTGGTTGTAAATAAGGCAGATGGGTGGGTGCAGGGAGTGAGGTGGTTGTAAATAAGGCAGATTGGGTGGGTGCAGGGAGTGAGGTGGTTGTAAATAAGGCAGATGGGTGGGTGCAGGGAGTGAGGTGGTTGTAAATAAGGCAGGGGATGGGGCAGGGAGTGAGGTGGTTGTAAATAAGGCAGGGGATGGGGCAGGGAGTGAGTGGTTGTAAATAAGGCAGGGGATGGGGCAGGGAGTGAGTGGTTGTAAATAAGGCAGGGGATGGGGCAGGGAGTGAGTGGTTGTAAATAAGGCAGGGGATGGGGCAGGGAGTGAGTGGTTGTAAATAAGGCAGGGGATGGGGCAGGGAGTGAGGTGGTTGTAAATAAGGCAGATGGGTGGGTGCAGGGAGTGAGGTGGTTGTAAATAAGGCAGATGGGTGGGTGCAGGGAGTGAGGTGATTGTAAATTAGGCAGGGGATGGGGCAGGGAGTGAGGTGGTTGTAAATAAGGCAGGGGATGGGGCAGGGAGTGAGGTGTTTGGAAATAAGTCTGAGGGGTGGGGCAAGGAGTGGGGTGGTTGTAAATAAGGCCGAGGGGCGCTGGCTAGTTTCGAGATCAGAGCCAGCTAGAAAGGTTGGTGCTGACCGGAACTTTAGTATAAGACTCCGTACCTGATCGCTATTAGAGTGCCGACTGCTCAGCCTGACCAGAGAAACTTGGCTGCTTATCAGGCTCGCCAACTTTTCAAGCTGTTGCGAGCTGGCGTTGGAGCCGGCCGCGTCTTTCTCGGCGTAGTAGATCTGGAAGAACGGCTTGTCGGTCAGGCTGTCTATGCGAGAGCGAATCATCTCCATCATGATGTCGGTGAAGGCGGCGAGAGGCCAATCGGAAACGGACCAGTCGATCTGTTAGGTTAATATTGGCATGCTCGTAAATCTAATGGTTTTAGTGTGCGATCAAAGACAATTAGTTTGATTTAGACTGTTCTTTATGACCCGCAGGAAGCTGTCAGCAGCTCTCTATGGGAGAAAGCCTTTACCCTGTAACTATCTAGAGCTCTACTAAGCTTTTTCTGCTAAGCGCAATACAGATAACCCAAAGTCACCGTATAGCTCAGAGAAGTGCACGGAGACTGATTCGAGCACGCATCAGACACTTGAGTTGAAATGGCCTTCAAAAGGTCCCTGTTTGCCAATTTCCTGGCCGTCAGGTTGTTCAGCTGATCAACAGTCAGCCCTGTGGCGTTGTGGCAGCTTCGCAGGTGTCTGAAAGCTGCCGTACGGGGCACCGCCTTGTCTGTGCAGTTCAGCAGGCTCTGCATTCTTCGGGCAAACTCTGAAATAGTTTTTGATGAAGTGATTGATATTACCTAACCTGCTCAGGTTTCGAGACATTACTGATATCACTCATCCGATAATCACTCACCAGATAATCACTCACCAGATAATCACTCATCAGATAATCACTCATCTGATAATCACTCACCAGATAATCACTCACCAGATAATCACTCATCAGATAATCACTCACCAGATAATCACTCACCAGATAATCACTCACCAGATAATCACTCACCAGATAATCACTCACCAGATAATCACTCATCAGATAATCACTCACCAGATAATCACTCACCAGATAATCACTCATCAGATAATCACTCACCAGATAATCACTCACCAGATAATCACTCACCAGATAATCACTCATCAGATAATCACTCACCAGATAATCACTCACCAGATAATCACTCATCAGATAATCACTCACCAGATAATCACTCACCAGATAATCACTCACCAGATAATCACTCATCAGATAATCACTCACCAGATAATCACTCACCAGATAATCACTCATCAGATAATCACTCACCAGATAATCACTCATCAGATAATCACTCACCAGATAATCACTCACCAGATAATCACTCATCAGATAATCACTCACCAGATAATCACTCACCAGATAATCACTCACCAGATAATCACTCATCAGATAATCACTCACCAGATAATCACTCACCAGATAATCACTCATCAGATAATCACTCACCAGATAATCACTCATCAGATAATCACTCACCAGATAATCACTCACCAGATAATCACTCACCAGATAATCACTCATCAGATAATCACTCACCAGATAATCACTCACCAGATAATCACTCACCAGATAATCACTCATCAGATAATCACTCACCAGATAATCACTCACCAGATAATCACTCACCAGATAATCACTCATCAGATAATCACTCACCAGATAATCACTCACCAGATAATCACTCATCAGATAATCACTCATCAGATAATCACTCACCAGATAATCACTCATCCGATAATCACTCACCAGATAATCACTCACCAGATAATCACTCATCAGATAATCACCCATTTGGTAATCACAGGTGCACTCAGGTATTGCAGACATTGCAGATAATCACAGACAAGCGACTCACCTGTATAATAGCAGCAAGCATCCGAGCAATTATAATCGTACAGGGAATCATCATAAGGATTAACAAACTGCACCCGGCTCTGCCTAGAGTTCGGCATGCACTGTCCAGCGAACTGGCTCTCCAGGTAAGACACCTGTTGCATAGTGATTCGAACCTCGGCCATTGTGCCCGACCTAATCAACAGGGAAGTGGACCAAGGTGTCGGATAAGTGCCCGGCTCGACTAGGAACAGCCGCAGGCCGCTCTCAACAAAGACGTTCCAGCCGAGATCCAGGCTCCATTCGGCCGGGTAGGCTTTGTGGATTCGGCCGAGCACGCTCAGTGGAATGTACACCTGGTTGGAGTCGACCGTGTAGCTGAGCAGCTGCGAGTCCACGGTCAGCGCCAAGTGCAGGTAGGCGTCGGGCTGGCGAAGCCGAGCTGCAGCGGCCGAGTCGAGGCCGAGCCGGGCGCAGCGCAGGTAGGCGGGATGGTAGAAGTTGGAGAACTGCAGCCGGCCAGTCTGGTTATCTCGAATCGTACCGCTGACGTCGCCCTCGATGGAGGCGAAGGCGATCATCTGGCTGAGGCTGTGCCCCAGCAAGTCGGCGGCCAAGTTGAAAGGCAACGAATTGACGACGTACTTCAGCAGGTCTACGGGGGTCAGGCCAGTCAGGTTGTTCAGCGTGGCTAGCGTGGGCGCCAGCTGGCGGCGCAGGGCATCGGCTTGGACGGCGGAGAGGCCGACAGAGCGGCTGCCGGACACCGGGTTGCTGCCGCAGACGTACAGGTCAGGGAATCGGAAAGGAACCTCGAACGCGTAGATAGCCGTGTCTCGTTTAGCACTGAGCAGTTTGGTCACGGCGTCGCTAAATGTGATGCCGAACCAGACTAGCAGGCCGAGGAAGCTGGAGAGCCACATCAGTTTGAGGTAGATTGGCCGATCGGAGCTCGATATCCTTGGCAAGCCGTGGGCCGTAGTTTCGGCCAGATAGGCGTGAAGCACTGCTGTCAGTGTCTTCGTCTTGGACTGTGTCGGCATGCCTAACTCGAATACAGCCTTTAGCAACTTTGGAAGCGGAGCTCTGCAAGTTTCTGCGCGAGTCAACCGGTATTTACTGATCGGAACAGTTGGCCCCTGCAAGGTGTTGCAGGTGGTGGGGCTTTTGTAGGCAAATAGAGATATATCCTCACGACTGCGGAAAGCAGGTGCGTGTGCATAGAAGTCTCTCGAGTCAATACACCAATCTGAGGGATTAGTAGATTCATATCGCTTTGGAATTATTGCACGGAGCAGCAGAATCTGGTTTTTGAGTCACTTCTCAAAAATTGACTATCGTTAAGCATGTACAATTCACTGTGCCTTGGGGGTTGGCCCTCAAGGGCATTAATTCGAGCCAAGCCGAGATTCGAATTCAGCCTCAAATAAATGTGACTGCACTTGAAATCGAGCCTGGACCGCTGGGCTACATCCTCGCACTACAGAGATTCGAACAACTGAAGTTTCTCTAGAACTCTGCTTTTTGCCGAGCATTTCATGAAAAAATCAGCTCGATAAACTTGCGAGTGCAACTCAAACGAAACAAACAAGCAACAAACACGGAGTATAAGTAGTCTGGTGCGAATAAATAGCTATTAATTAAGAAATAATCAAATCACAATACACTAAATCTCTAATGTTTGTTTGTTTGTTTGTATGTTTGTCCATAACGCTCTAGAGATTTCACTATTTCTATTTGCTGTCTAAATGAACTTATTCTTCGATGAATTAAGAAAGGCCTAGCGTTTGTATTGAGGCTCTCAGTTGACTTGCTCATTTAAAAAAGATTAAGTTGCACTTGCTCTCGCGGTCGAGGACCGACCAACTAATTTTCGTATAGTATCTGCTACTTACGGGAGACTGCTTCTACCGATCGACCGAGGACTACTAGCGTCTGCTACCGACCGAGGACTACTAGCGTCTGCTACCGACCGAGGACTACTAGCACCTGTTACCGATCGAGGGCTACTAGCATTTGCTACCGATCGACGGGCTAATAGCATCTGTTACCGATCGAAGACTAATAGCATCTGTTACCGATCGAGGGCTAATAGCCTCTGCTACCGATCGAGGGCTAATCGCATCTGTTGCCGATCGAGGACTAATAGCCTCTGCTACCGATCGAGGGCTATACTAGCATTCGCTACCGATCGAGGGCTAATAGCATGCGCTACCGATCGAGGGCTAATCGCATCTGTTGCCGATCGAGGACTAATAGCCTCTGCTACCGATCGAGGGCTACTAGCATTCGCTACATATCGAGGGCTAATAGCATGCGCTACCGATCGAGGGCTAATGGAATCTGCTATTGATCGAGGGCTACTAGCATTTGCTACCGATCGAGGGCTAATAGCCTCTGCTACCGATCGAGGGCTAATAGCATTCGCTACCGATCGAAGACAAGCTATATTTTCGAAAGTCGCTACTGTTGCACGTTCGGTTTGTTGCCAGTCCATATTTGATAGTGTCGCTTTGCTGACTGTACTGCGAAGGTATAGTGCAGTAGCCACAGCCTCAGCCCAGAATTCCTTGCCAAGATCAGCATGCGCAATCATTGACCTAGCTGCATCCACCAAGGTTGTGTTAATACTTTCTGCAACTCCATTCTGTTCTGAGGAATATGGCACAGTAGTTTCATTAATTATTCCGTTTTGGAAACAGAAGGCTTCGAATTAGCCGGATGCATACTCTCCTCCATTATCAGTTCGATTAACCTCTATAGATTTATCTGCTCGGTTTGTGACTAGCGCTTGAAAATTCTTGAATTTGTCTGAAACTATCGACTTGTTTTTTTTCCAGAAAATCGACAGAACAGTAGCGCGAGCTGTCATCGGTGATGTGACAAAGCATTTCGCTTCTCCAATTGACGTGGTTTGCATTGGGCCGCACACATCGCTGTGATTCAATAGTCCAATAGTCCGTTGGACATTAAGCTCTCGCCCTTCTTAACTGATTTTCTGTGCATTTGCTTTCCACACATGCCTTACAAATTGAGATGCCGTCAGCCTGCATGTTGCTCTTATTCAACAGCAACAACTAAACTTCCTCTTTTAGAGCTTGTTCACTCAAGTTTCCATAGCGCTGATGTCATAATTCAATACTGTTGCATCTCGCGTCAGTTGCTGCTCCGTTAGCTATGGGCCGCCGGAGGTCTTCCCCCACGTGGGGCACCAGACCGCCGAGGTAGGTGAACCGCTGGCAGCGTGCGAGCCTGGTTGTCTGCCCATCTGTGCCGCGGCACGTCAGGTCCGCTGGGATGTCGGTCGGCACACTCAGCACCTAGGTCTTCAGCGTGTTGACAATTAGACCGATGCTCGATGCCAACTCGACCAGCCTGTCGGTCTGGCGCTGGGAGCCTTCAACGGACGAGGATAACAAGAGGGCGAGGTCGTCTGAGTAACCAAGCACGCTCAGACGCTTTTCACCGATGCGTCTGCATCTGCGCCAAGGAGAGTGCAGTCCGAAGCACCCAGTCCAGCAGCACCATGAAGAGGAACGGTGCCAGCGTGTCGCCCTGCAGAACTTCTGATAAAGTGTCAAACAGGTCTTCCGCCGTGACCACAGTAGCTCGAGTGTCGCAATATAGCGATATGAAGCGACGGTTGGCTGCTGTGGGACCCGGTAGGAAGGGAAGCACGGCTTTCAACTCTGAGTCTAACGCCTTTCGAAAGTCAACGAAGACAAAGATCAGCGTAGACTGGCGGATGCGCACCTCCTCGACGACACAACGGAGTGCGAGGATCTGTGTCACTGTACCGCGTTGCAGCCGGAATCCGTTCTGCTCGTACCGCAGGTACGAGTCCAGCGCCGACTGCAGGCGATCGAGCAGCAGCCGGTTGAAGAGCTTCGCGATGCAAGACATCAGCGAGATTCCACGGTGGTCTTCTTTCCGCGATGTCCCTGCTTTCTTCGGGATCGGCGCGATGTGCCCGATGGTCCATTCGGTAGGGGCTGGGGCGCCGGCGAGCACGCGGTTCATGACGCCTGTGACCTGGGAGGCCACACAGCGGAGCCGCAACGCTTCGACCGGGACTTCGTCGGGGCCGAGCGCCTTGCCGCCTGGTGTTTTCCGAGCGAACAGCACAACGTCCTCAGTGGTTATTGGGCCGCTGCAGAAGTCCTGTCTCAGCTTTCAGTTTAGAAAAATGATCGATTGGATCAATAAACAATAATAACAATAAAAATCTAACTGGCTTTTTTTATGCCTACTGGACTGGATATCAGAACGACCGACGCTCTACGACTGGATATATTTTCAAACTTATCAGAGTGACCGAGTTGCTGGAGTAGCAAGAAGCAGCAAACTGTTACAAGAGAAATCAGCGAGATCCCGCGATGATCTTCTTTCCCCGTTGTCCCTGAAAGGCACCTAATTCTTGCTTGAAAGGCAAATTGCAAGCTCCAAGAAATGCTGTTCGCTCATCCAGGAGAGATTATTAACTGTTAAATGATAACTGGCTACATATTGCGAAATGATTCATGATTGACAGATGCCAATAACTACATTTATTTATTACCGTTTATTCACTTCAAAATTGCAATGTGATTATAAGTGACATTATCGTTAGTAAAATTTACAACTATACAATGTAACATCCTTCATTAAAATGTGCCCGTTTTTCTGAAACCTTTTGATACTGCGTTATCGGCACGGATACTAGAACAACTAGATAGGCCACTCAGCACATTTGCGTGCCAGCTACTTTCAGTTCAGTAGTAAGTTAAACAGAAACATTCTAATGTATTTTTAAAGACAAAGCTTATTTATTGGCTCTAACCCTTCCTAAGCTATTAAACCCTCAAACTCCTCATAGAACCTCTAACCCCGGCCCGCGACCTAATTTTATTACCTTCTTTGATTGTTCCGGCCTAAATCTGCCTTGTACATTTCAGTGGCTAATGTACATTTTGTCTGAACTAATTAGCAAGCTGTTTACGTCTGCAAGCTTGGGCTTCTAAACTTATCAAAGTCATCTCAGCTGCCTTTATTCTTATAAAATAGCTTATATATTCTTCTTTGCTACTGAACTGAAAGTAGAAAGCTGTTTTGCCAAGTATATATGCCAGAGTGGCCCATCTAGTTATTATAGTATCTGTGGTTACCGGTAGTATGCAAATTAAGTGGGAGCGTTGTAGCTTGTAGGTTGTAAACGCATTGCTATACATAAAATCGCCAATTACTGATATGTTTAACTTTAATAAGCGAATACTTACTCCTTATCTAGAATATTCCAGACTGCTCCTTTTTAGTTCGCACAGTACTTACATATGACTGAATGCTCCGCAGTTACATAGAGTCATTTAAAGCAAAAAATAATTTGCAATACATTTATCAACTGTCCAGTTTCGAATCACTCCAGATGAACAACTGTGCTGTGAATAATTCAGCTAGGTGGGTCGCAGAGTCCGATTGCATTGAGTTGCTGTAATGCTGTAATCTTCTACACCTCTGGATGGGTGTGCTGTAATCTTCTACACCTCCGGATGGGTGTGCTGTAATCTTCTACACCTCCGGATGGGTGTGCTGTAATCTTCTACACCTCCGGATGGGTATGCTGTGATCTTCTACACCTCCGGATGGGTATGCTGTGATCTTCTACACCTCCGGATGGGTATGCTGTGATCTTCTACACCTCCGGATGGGTATGCTGTGATCTTCTACACCTCCGGATGGGTATGCTGTAATCTTCTACAGGTGTGTCCAAAAGTGAGATTCAAAGTCGTGTTAGACCAGACTCGTTTCTGATTTCTTAATCTTTGTCAGCTGGTCAAGGCCTCCCCTGTGAACATGTACGTTCAAAGTTCTATTTAAGTATCAGTGAGCAAACTTCATAAACCGCTGATCTCCCAATATTTTTTCACCAACCGCAGATCAATGTGGTCGCGAACGGAATCGAACCAACAGTTGTAGCGCGAGAGAGCCAGAGCTGCCGCTGGGCTGCCCGGCCCCACAACAGAGTGCACTTTAAACTATACTTTTGATTTTTTGTCAGTAATGCATTAGTAGAAACAATTTTCTTTTCCTTCTACTCGTAGAAACAGCCTAAGCAAGGACTTAGCCAAGGACCACTAGAAGTTACCGTTGTATCTGGACGCAACACTGGCAAATATTCTCATTATAGTGGTCATTGGACTAAGCATGTAGGCTTTGAATAAAAGACAGACTAAATTCCAAGATTTTTGCGCTTAACAGAGCGGAGAAGGGTTTTACAACAGTTGCTGCTACACTGAATCATTTTATTCATTATTTAATCATTCATATCTTGATAGCAAAGCAGTCAACTATTAAACTGCACAGACGAATGCCCGTCTCAGAAGACGTCTCAGAAGACCCCATCACGCTCAACAGCTCAATCACATGATCTCCTTAACCACGGCCTTGACAGCCTGGTAGATCTCCTTGCCGCTATTCGGGATCTCTCTGGCGCTGGGCGAGAAACCGCTCAGGGAGCCGTTGTAGTACGGCCGCAGCTCCGGCGTGAAGGAGTACTTGACGCCCAGGCGGTACTTCACCCAGTCGTAGCTGCCGCCAGCGGCCTCGTCTGGAAAAGACGCGGTTGAAGAGAGACTGAAGCTTAAAGTGCACGAAGCTCTGGCTTAGAAAGGCGTCTCTCTCATCTAAGTACACGAAGTCGATTTCTTGAGAGCGCAAGCCCGTTGAAAACGAGGGTTAATATACGTTAATATAATTAATTAACGAGGGGGGGGGGGTAATTAAACAATAGCCTGAAGGTTGATTAACGTCATTTTATGTAAATAAACGTTATTTAAGGTTTCACTTTGTTGTTGCTGTTTGTTGTTGACGATACTTTATAGCTTTAAGGAGGGTAAATTTACGTTAATTCACGAGCTTGTTAACCGAAATTAACCTACAAAGTGAGTGTGGTTGACTAACGTAAATTCGCCTTTTCAAAAGTTAAAATACGGTAAATTAACCAACAAAAGTTACTTTTCGTTTATTTACTTTCAAGTTTAACTCTCGTTTTCAACGGGACAGAAATCTGCCTTAGAGTGTGTCGAACAATTCGCGTCTATTTGGGTCTTTTCCTTGGACAGAGTGCGCACGACTGACGAAGAGAAATTTGTACAGCCTGTGTGCATCTCCGTGCGAGAGCACGAGCTTGAGGGTGAGCGAAATGGGCATAACTACTGGCTGCTCCTCGCTGGCTGCGGGGTCGCCAGTTGCCTTGATTTTCGGCACACCAGGGCCTACAAACCCCTCCGCTACAAAGCCAAATTAACAACTGCTGAATTCTATATACTTTACGGATGTTAAACCCAAATTAACAACTGCTCTACACCCTGGATGCCATCAGCTCTGACTTCAAACTAACTATCCCTATTCTGGTTCAATTCCCAAAACTTACACAGGCCGACGTTGGCAGGCTGACCAACGCGGAAGTTTTGTCCGCTAACCGCACGGATGGCCGCTGCCGCAGCGTTTCCAACTCTCATCTGTTCGTGTAGAGTTTCAATGCGTTTTTTAGCAATTTTAATTAGGTAATGAATTTAGTCAGGTGCTCACGAATCAAGTGCTCACCATTTCGGTGTGGTCGGAAGGCAGAGATCGGGTGTAGCCAGGCGGGGTCAGCCACCACTGTCCGTAGGTGTGGAAGCTGATGTACATGCCCCGCTGCAGCTGGTTTCTAATGCCGGTCAGGTAGTCGCTCAAAGCCTTGGTCTCCGGCTCAGAGAATGCATTCGGGCCGTGGTAAATGTCGCTGGACGGGTTGTTGCTGGTTCCGGGTCCGCCGAACATGAAGTCAAAGTTGCGGTTGGGATCGGCGCCGTAGGCGAATCTGTACGGCTTGCGGGTCTTGCGCCAGTACCTGGTCTGGGAGAACATTTGAAAAAAAAGTTCAATTATCACCTGTTGAGTACGTTTTAGCTAGCTTTATCTTCGAACTAACCGAGCTGGATCGGAATGTGTAGTCATAGCCGTCGGGGTTGACCACCGGCATGAAGTGCCAGTCAAACTTGTTCATTAGCGTCCGGACCTCGCTGTTTCCGGCCTTGTAGTCGTTGATAAGCTGCTTGACGATGTAGTTAAGAGTGGCGGGGGCCAGCCACTCCCTGGCATGGATGGCCGCGTCAATGAAGATCACAGGCTTGTTGGAGCCGCCGTTCATATTCAGCCGCAGCACGCGAAGATTACGGCCTTCGTAAGACCTACCGATGGAAACGAGAGAAGCAACGCCGCTGTTCTGACTGACCAGGCCCTCCATCCAGGTGTAGATCTGCAACCGGATGCATTCATCAAAGTATGTAGAGAATCGATAGATTATTTCATTGAAAAACCGTTTCACAGGTTATAGAGAGAACCTTACCTCAGAGCTCTGAGCGAAGTAAGTCGACGGGTCATTGTTGAAGGCCCTGGCGCTCAGCTTGTTTTCCAGCCTGGCCCTCAGCAGCATGCTGAAGTAGGATTCAGTTGGTTCATTTGATTTGGTTGGTAGACCAATTTGTTTATCAGTATTTCTGCAAAACAAGTTGCCTTACCCGCCGACATCCTTCTCCAGAATCTCGTACTTCACTTGCAGATTGCCGAGGAAGGCCATGAATCCGATGACCTCTTGTGGCGGCACGACTACACTCTCGGTGTAGCCCAAGTGGTTCTCGTTAGCGACGAGGAACTGTGGGACAGCAAAATCTAATTTTTATAGTAAAGATTATGGACCTTCCTGATTATCGGACAACAAATAGATTTAAATGACCAGATGGTAAGGGTTGTGGACTAAAAGTAGCATGTTTTTTTAACTTGCGTCTTAGGCCGATTGCCAACGACTGAAAAGAGATAGTACTTGTTTAAACATCGTGAATACTAAATTCCTAGTCCTTTATGGCTTTAGGTAGTACTTTGATAGAAGATCGTGAAGGTTAAGTGCATGCCTAATGCCTCTAGAGGTAGCAGTATTCTGAATGATGGTGGAGGCTGCCGTCTGAAGTGAAAACCCATGGTGGCACCACCAGACTCGGTGTTTCAGGTCTAAGAGGAAACTACCCTCAGACTCGCTGTCCGCCAAGTTACGCGCTTCGAAAATAACGTTCATTGCTTACGTCGCGAGCGTTCACATAATGACGAACAGTGGCAGCGGCCTGCGGGTTCTCGATGGTCAGGTGGAACTCCTGCCAGTCGAAGAGCTCCTCGTCCTCCTTGACCGCGGAGGCGAGCAGGGCCAGCTGCAGGCAGCACAGGGAGAGCACAAACAGGCGCATGATTAGAGTCGGTATGCTCAATGTCTGTTGGGAATTTTTGCCTCTGAAGCTGCTACAGGATTGATTATATACAGCATTCGGACCGAATCGTCCTGATGACTGATTCTCACGGGGGAATTATTGTTCAGCTGTTCCCTGTGTCTCGCGGGAACTGGCCAGAAGTTGATTGCCATGCTCCATAATTGCCCTCAGCGTGTACCAGATTGCCGTTTGGAATGAGTGTCAAAATTTGCCGAGATAAGACAAGAAGGAATTTCGGCTTAGTCATTATCTTTCTGTTTTATGGGTTGTTAATTGTTTTCCAAACCTCAAGTGATTTATGCGCTCGTGCGTGCGTGGCACTGGCAACTCTTTAACTCCAAGAAATTTCGGAAAGAACAGATTTTATTACTCTTGATAGCCGTGAATATGGTGGTGTTCTCCTGACTGTCTTTTCGGTGACGCCACATACGGCCATATTTAGTTTCATAGCTTTTTGATTTTTGATGTTGATTCTTAACAAATTGATCATTGTGCTTGAGTGTATTGGACACAAGCTACCACGATTGATTTTATAGACTACTTAAGGTGAAGACATGTTAGTTGAAATTTGTAGAAATTATTTTGAAACTTTCCCATTAAATAACTGCTCAAATGTATTTTGCCATCAAATCAGTCAGCTTTAAGTGATATAGGCATATTTAGAAATAAAGTCTTTTGTCTAAACAGTTTTGGTTAATTGTTGTCCGGTAGGAGCACATTTTCGAAAAAATGAATAATATAGGCATATAAAAAAAGCATAAGCGCTTGTCTTCAGTTTTTCTACTGTTGGTGCCTCAGTTCTGCTTGGCTTCAGTGCGCCCTCCTCTGGCTGATCATCCGCTGGTCTGCGTGAGCTTCATGTTGGACAGGAACAGGCCGCAGGTCTCGCAGCACGGGCCAAGGCAGCAGTCCACGATAGACTTGGAATAGTGGCGCATGCAGGCCATGTTGATCTCCCAGACCTTGAAGGACGGCGTGATGCACCAGATGTGCTGCATCGCCACCGCGGCGAACACGCAGCCCCAGTACAAGGCGATGAAGATGCCGCAGAGCAGGGTGCACACCTTGTACAGGCAGTTCTTGCCGCAGTTGAAACAGCTGTAGGAGTTGCGCCACACGCAGTCCATGCTGTGGATGCCGTCCGGCTCTCCAAGGACATCTTCGAATGCTGTCTGGATGGCATGGGAGATCGATTTCAGCTGGCGAACTCGTGAGGGGCTCAGCCATAGCTACTAATAATCATTGCAAGAGTTGGACTTACCGACAGATGGTTGTTAAGCGCGTTCGGGTCGCGGTTCGTGAGATCAACTTCGGCCATGGTTGAATTATAGAGGCTAAATCCGACTAAGCGACTCCTTGAGCTTGCGAGCAAGAGCTTCCTGGGGGCTGACCTGCAGAGCGGAGTGTGCGGGCGCCGCCGCTTATGAAGGGAAGGGGAGGAGGGGAGGCCCGGCACCGGAGCAGCTTGGAGCGCGGTTAGAAACTGTTGCCATGGACACGACCCAAGAAGATCTGCCTTTTGAACTTGCGAGTTGGTTGGTCGGGGGAGGGTAGGGATAGATTCAAGATGGATAGGAGCTTTCGGGCTGTTCAATAGATCCCCGCAGTGTGGTATCCTAGCAACCAAGATGGCTTGAAAACAAACCGGAAGCGCCCATTGTGCCACGCAGTGACTCTTAACCCCAGCCTGCACAGGAAACTTTTGGGACCTCTACTCAACCTTTAATTTTCTGCTTTGGTTGCCTGGCCTAACTATTTTTTTTATTCATTGAGACTGGGACAGAGCAGAAACATGCGGCAGGCTGCCTCTCTAACAGCCAGAACCGCAGATCAGGAGAGCAGCTTTGTTGCCATGCGGATGTGAGCCGAATTAAGGAGGGCGTGCTGGCCAATACAGTTATTTTCAATAGTATTTTTACTTTAAAAGCTTGGCGCATTTCAATGTTTGACACATTAGCTGTATACATTGCTTCCAGCTGCATTCCTCATCAATTCCAGCTGCATTCCTCATCAATTCCAGCTGCATTCCTCATCAATTCCAGCTGCATTCCTCATCAACTCCAGCTGCGTTCCTCATCAATTCCAGCTGCATTCCTCATCAATTCCAGCTGCATTCCACATCAATTCCAGCTGCATTCCTCATCAATTCCAGCTGCATTCCTCATCAACTCCAGCTGCGTTCCTCATCAATTCCAGCTGCATTCCTCATCAATTCCAGCTGCATTCCTCATCAATTCCAGATACATTCCTCATCAATTCCAGCTGCATTCCTCATCAATTCCAGCTGCATTCCTCATCAATTCCAGCTGCATTCCTCATCAATTCCAGATACATTCCTCATCAATTCCAGCTGCATTCCTCATCAATTCCAGCTGCATTCCACATCAATTCCAGCTACATTCTGCATCACCTCTATTCTAACCGTATTATTTAGAAAGCATGATTTTAGCTTACTAACAGTAGACAACAGAGGGCATGAAAGCAAAATAGTAATTTTGTATCATAAACGATTCCTATTGATAGCATTGTCCCCAACAAAGCATAATGGCATGATTTTTTAAGCATAACATGACGTTGAGATTGACTTTATGCCCTCTGAGCAGACACGCCAAGTGAAGTATTTCCAGTCTTCATAAATTTCTTTTCTCAAGAACTGCATGGGTAGGATTGTATAGGGCAACAAAAAAATTAATAACATCACGTGCGGCCCTTTGTTGCGGTGAAAAAATGATGAATTGAAACGCGTTTTGCATGGCCGTTTGAGTTCATAACTCAACGTGAGCGCGCCGTGAGCATTCTCCTGCTCAAAGCGTCCCGGATGTAGTGGCAAGTGTTTGCTCGGCAAAGTGTGAGCAGCTGGGCTTTGGGATTGATCAGCAACTGGGATGCGGCACAGACAGGGACGGCCAGCATGGCAACTGAAATAGGACGCTACTCTGGCTGGATAATGGAAGACAGTCAGACAGACAGACAGACAGAGACACTATGACAGACAGACACAGACAGACAGACAGACAGACAGACAGACAGACAGACAGACAGACAGACGGACAGACAGACAGACAGACAGACAGACAGACAGACAGACAGACAGACAGACAGACAGACAGACAGACAGACAGACAGACAGACAGACAGACAGACAGACGGACAGACAGACAGACAGACAGACAGACAGACAGACAGACAGACAGACGGACAGACAGACAGACAGACAGACAGACAGACAGACAGACAGACAGACAGACAGACAGACAGACAGACAGACAGACAGGTTTAATAGCTTTCAGTTTACAGAAGATAGACATGTCGAGTGAAAAATGCCACCCAGTTTGAGAGAAACGGCGGCAGAACAAATTGAGGCTAAAAGATAATCTCGCCTTAAACAACGGACAGTAAGACAAACTGAATTTCGACTAAGACTAATCCCCGGGGAAACTGCAGACTTGACGTGAGTCTAAAATACACAAAAATCATCAATTCACTTTGAAATGATTTATAGATCTTTGATCTATCCGATTTTTTTGCAGCTGAAGGTTACTTTATGTAAATAAAGCACCATACTCGTATATTACCTATCTTGGCCCTCTGCTGACACATCTTGGCCCTCTGCTGACACACATCTTGGCCCTCTGCTGACACACATCTTGGCCCTCTGCTGACACACATCTTGGCCCTCTGCTGACACACATCTTGGCCCTCTGCTGACACACATCTTGGCCCTCTGCTGACACACATCTTGGCCCTCTGCTGACACACATCTTGACGCTCTGCTGACACACATGTTGAAGTGCTTCTAACACACACCTTTAAACCTTTCTGAGGCATTTTTTATTGGAACAGCTTTTGCAGGTCATGAAATTTTCCTACATGGTTGCCAAATGAAAGTGGCTGCTGACTGCAGTAACTATAGGCTATCGCTATTGCTGAGTGAGTTGCTTTCCTGTAATTTCACAATGCTGTCTGCCTGAAACAAAAAGTAAAATTATTTAAAATAAAGCACTCAGCCCTCGTGCTGTTTTTTTTTTGCTTTTCTCTTCCAGTTTTCTCTCGTCTTCCATTATACTCGCTGCAATGCAAATTGCATTAGCTTAGCGCAGTGAAAGCAGAAATTCAGCCAGCCTCTCAGAATTAATGCGCTTTCAGGCTGTGTGTGATTGTGTGTGTGTGTGTGTGTGTGTGTGTGTGTGTGTGTGTGTGTGTGTGTGGAATTGTTGATGGCAGCGGGAGACAGGGGAAAACTGGGAACGCAAACTGCATAGCGGGCTCTGCGACACACCATTTTATCGTAGTGCAGCTGCTAGTGAATGTCTCCTTCTAAAAGAGAGTTGCTTTATTTTTTGTTCTAGCCCGCTCAGCTATATTGGATATCAGAAGTGATCTGGGAGCAGTGTAGGATGAAGCCCAGATGCTGCAAACTGCACTGCAAACAACACCACCCCCACCCCCACCCCCCCCCCAGAAACCTGTCACCTCCCCCCATCCAGTCTGCGGTTATAGAGGTGGCGCGCGACTCCGGACGGACGCAGTGAGTCAGTCATATTGCTCGCTTTATCCCGCGGTCTTGTCGCGTAGGGTGGCGGGGGGGGGTGCGGGAAGCTGGCCCAGGCCAACCGAGAAGACCGGGGGAACGGAGGAAAAGCTGCATCATCGGCTATGGCCGCCGCAGTCCCCCCCCCCCATCTCTCTGCAGAGGCTTTCAGGCCGACGTCCTCACGGTGTCTCACCTGCAGCCCGTTTTCTACAGCGCGCGAGTGTTCTCAAGCGACTGCTGCTGGATGTTGAAACCTAGATTGGCGGACAGACAAACAAACAATAAACGGACAAACAAAATAAGGACTTGTTCACACATATAAGAACGACGAGTGACGACATCGAAGGACAAGCGGACACATCATAGACGGACAAGCGGACACATCATAGACGGACAAGCGGACAAATCATAGACGGACAAGCGGACAAATCATAGACGGACAAGCGGACACATCATAGACGGACAAGCGGACAAATCATAGACGGACAAGCGGACAAATCAATAGACGGACAAGCGGACACATCAATAGACGGACAAGCGGACAAATCATAGACGGACAAGCGGACAAATCATAGACGGACAAGCGGACACATCATAGACGGACAAGCGGACAAATCATAGACGGACAAGCGGACAAATCATAGACGGACAAGCGGACACATCAATAGACGGACAAGCGGACACATCAATAGACGGACAAGCGGACAAATCATAGACGGACAAGCGGACACATCAATAGACGGACAAGCGGACACATCAATAGACGGACAAGCGGACACATCAATAGACGGACAAGCGGACACATCATAGACGGACAAGCGGACACAAGATGCCGGGTGGATTCTCTTTCGGCGGTGATGGAGGCGGCGGCGGCGGCGGTGGTGGCGGTCACCGTCGGCACCATCGCCATCATCAGCACCTGACGCACCAGAGCAGCAGCAGCAGCAGCTTCGGCGGAGGCAGCCAGCAGGCGCAGTCGCAGCATCAACAGCAGCACCAACCGGGTCCAACATTCGTTTGGGATCTTCTACCAACTTCTCGATCCGCCGTGGTGACGGAAAATTCCACAGCCGAAGGCACTGCTGTGCAGCCACAGCCGCAACAGCAGCAGCAGCAGCAACAACAGCAGCAGCAACCGCAGCAGCCAAGGCTGATGACACCAGCCGAGTCCAGTCGAATGCAGGAGTTGTACCAGCGCAAAGTGAAAGACGGCGAGGACAAGTACGAGCTGGTGGCCAGCTTCGCCCTGTCGCACGGCAAAATCGAGGCCTATTATCCGCACAGGACGCGGCTGCCGTTTCAGCTCACCGAGAGGCGGCGCCGGCTGCTGGCCCAGTACTACAGCCAGGGCGAGCAGTGGGTGGTTCTGTACGTAAACCAGTCCGACTTCGAGCACTACATGCCGCTGAACTGTCGGCGGCCGATCGCTAAGACGGCTGCGTCGACTGGCAAAAACGGCGGCCGGAGCGGCGATATGAGCGGATCGCGGAGCGCCAACGGGCTGCGGTCGCTGCTGGGGATACGCTAGGAGGCTGAGCCTCCTTGCAGCCTGATGACCCAAACTCTGATGACTGGCAGTGATTTGTCCTGGCTTCTGCAGTATTTAACTAGGTGTGTAAGTAGGTAGATAGGCGGGTAGGTAGATAAATAGGTTGGTAGGTAGATACATAAGTAGTTAGATCGGTAAGTAGATAGATAGGTAGGTAAGGCAGGTAGATAAGTAGGTAGCTAGGTACGTAGGTAGACAGGTAGGTAGGAAGATAGGTAGATAGGTAGGTATGTAGGTACATGTAGATAGGTACGTGGTTTGACAGGTTAGGTAGGCAAGTAGGTAGATAAATAGGTAGGCAGGTAAATAGGTTGGTAGGTAGATTGGTAGGTATGTATATAGGTAGGTAAGTAGGTAGATAGGTAGGTAAGTAGATAGATAGGTAGGTAAGTAGATAGGTAGGTAAGTAGGTAGATAGGTAGGTAAGTAGGTAGATGGGTAGGTAAGTAGATAGCTAAGGTAGGTAGATAGGCAGATAGATCGTTGGATTAGTTCGAAAAGCTGCATTTTCCGCGTACCCTCCCTCACCACTCTGGCCAAGCGATGTGGATCTGCACTTTGAGCCAACGCAGAGCAGCTATTCTTTAAAGCATAAAGTTACCGAGCTTTAATGCTTGATGAAAATGAAGACAAATTGGCTTGGCGATAAAAACTACTTATCTGATAGGATTAGTGGGAAACGGCTGGCGCTTTACCTATGCCTCAGCCTAATGAACTACCTACCGTTAAAACTCGGAGTCAGATGGGAGTAATGCGATGCTATAAATATTTTTTCTCCCATCATTTTGATCAAAAGTCCACAGAGTTTGCCTGAACTGCGTTCTTAGCTATCAACTATCAAAGAGCACATTTAATAATACCGAGTTTAAACAGTATAACTAACTTTAATAACCTGAACTTTCTCTCTCTGATTTGGCCTTTCTTAATTAATTTTTTTCTGACCGAATCGGTGGGTTTCTCAGGATTTCCCTGAGGATTTTAATAATTTTCACGCGTATGAAAGTTTCAAAATGGTCATAATAGAGTTTGCAGGATCGCTGCGGTCCCGTACGGAGGTAATCAGAATTAGACAACTCATTTTTAGTATATAGGACTAGCAATCAGCGCCCCCCGTTGGGGAGCCGACAAAGAATGTAATAAAAATGTTTGAATAAACTACATGTAGCTTCTCACCTCAGTCTTGATATCTCAGCGATTCTCCCCCCTCCAAGCCTTGCCATCTCAGCTCTTGTCCCCGTAAGCCTTCTCAGAATACCCACCCCAGACTTGACATCTCAGCGATTCCCCCCGTAAGCCTTGAAATCTTAGTAATTCTCCCAAGTTCCAAGTTCTATTTTAAAGAAAAAATCCTATTCAAAGTTTTTACCTGCTACTAGCAAGTAGGTAGATGATTTACTAAATATGTACACATTCGAATTGGAATTTTGTAGAAGAGTTTAAACTCCCTTAAATTTTAGTTTGGTTTAGTTAGAGACAAGGGGGTGTGCATCCATGGTGGCGCACTCTAAGCGAGAGGCATTACTGCCCATTCCGCCGACTCCCCTGAGCAGGCACACAAGCGCGCGGATACGTACGCAGTCATAAGCACAGGCACACACTCACACAGGAGTGTACAGCGGTCCTAACTTTGTTTATCGTTAGCTTCCCTGTGTCTTGGGGGTTGGTTCTCAATGACGTTTATTGCACGAACAGAGCCAAGCCGAGATTCCAATTTAGCCCCAAATTATTGCGACTGCACTTGGAATCGAGCCTGGGCCGCTGGCACATCGAGCGCCCTGTTAGACCACTGCTTGGGCTACGGACCACCCGACATTCTTTACAATTAAAGTGACTTAAAATTTCAGCTCAGCAGTATACGGCTAACGTGTTTCCTCTAAAGCTGGTATAAAACAAATTTAATTTAGGCTTTACTAATTTGTGTGTTGCTCAATGATGAGCATCGTTTGTTAATAAAAAAATAAATATCACTAAAAATTCCGGTATTTTTACAAGCGTACTACAAATTTAAACAAATTTTGCTAACTACTAATTTCTTTGCTAAGAGAAATATTTTGTCACTAAGATTGAAATGAAGATTAGAAATTCGTTGAAATAATTCAAACACTTGATTAAAAAAACTTCGTCAGAGTGGACTTCTTCAACTCTTCTTTCTCTCTAATGAATTCCTTCGCCGGAATTATTTCAGGCTCCTGATGTTAAAAACGAAGTTCAGCTTTTTTTGAATATAATATTTCAACGCCCCTACAGTTCGATGTTCCACTGTACTGTAGGTCTATTTTCGTTTAGTTGAACCATCAGGGGCGTCGCCATGGATTGTATGGGGGGGGGACGAAGCCAAGAATTTAACATGTACATGACTAAATTTCTAAAATTCCATTATTTTGAGAATCGTGTTGTCAGCGCTCATTTTGCCGCCGCGGGCACTCATTTCGGCGCCGCAGGTACTCATTTTAGCGCCGCAGCCACTCATTTTAGCGCCACAGGCACTCATTTTAGCGCCACAGGCACTCATTTTGGCGCCGAAGGCGCTATACTTTGGCACCCTGAAGAAAAATTATTGATTAACACAACGAGTCACAAGGTGGGGTGGGGGGGGGACAAAGCATTGGCATGTCCCCCCCCTAGCTTTAACTGGGGGAACATGTCCCCCCTGTCCTCCCGGTGGCGACGCGCCTGTGGACCATTAAAATACGGGCCTGTGCTGGCACGGATAGGCCGCAGACTGGTACGAAATAATCGCGGCCCATTTGACAGGTGAGGTCACCCTGCCTAGCTGAGCGCACAGGACACGCAGGGACAGATAGATAAGAATTACCTTAGCCGTTCTTGAGCTGGCCTCGATCGATCGCTATGGCGTCTGTTGCGGTGGTACCACTGTTTCTTTATCGGGGTTGAAATTCAACTTTAGAGACGGCAATTCTGTGCTCCAGATCGTTTTTAAACGTTCACTCCAAGCAATTAAAAGTGTAATAAAAATCTACAAGAACTTCGTAGACATAGACGTGACTTTGACCACTAAGACTTTCACTTCACCTGGTAAGTTTCTTTCCATTGAATGTTTTGTTAACCAGCAACAACCCAAAAGTAATGGCTTTATGAAATATGCTTTCAGCTATACGCCCTGAAATCAAATCACAGTGCCTTCTCTGGAAGGATTTTTTTGCAGAATGTATTGCATCAAGTGGAGCATAAAATAAACATACCTACGAGTCAGACTAGTTAAACAGGCGAGGTTCTACCACAGAAAATCTTGGAACGAGGCGAATCCTTACAGAAAACAATACATTAAAAAGACAGGAATAATGGTGCAATTTTGCTTCAATCTTGCGCGGCTGCCAGCCTCCAGTGGAGATTTTTAGTTGATAAAAATAAACTGATGAAGCCACCTCAGACCCGCAAACGCAAGCAAGCTACATATAGACGTCGTACGCGCTCGTAACAGCAGAAAGAGAGAAATCGAAATCGTCCATTAAGTGTTTAAAAATTTCTATTTTCGATAGACTATAGATTATAGAAATATAGCGGTAGAAAGCAATTGCCATCTCGCTTGATGCATCGGTAATTTCTAATGATCATTGCCTGAAATGACCAAAAGCATTCTCTTCTCTCCCTCATCTCTTCTTTCGCATCGCAATCATGAATCCTGCACTACCCAGTTTATTCTAAATAAGTTGCAATCCCATGCATCGCCACCTTCACGCAATTGCAGCTGAACAATGTCAGTCGTACTGTACATCGGCTCAGGAGCTGTCGTTGCCATAGCAACACTGATACTGGCGCTCCGCCGTCACAGCGCTGGCAAGTACCTCAGCGTGTACAGCCAGCCTGGCCCGTTCTACCCCATCAAGTTCGCCGCTTTCTACGTCCTACTGCGGCTGCGGAAGCTTCGCGGCGACAGCGGCGGCGACGGTGGCGACGCTGGTGGTGGACACGGAGGCGGCAGCGGCTACGGCAGAAAAAGCCACGCTAGCGAGGCAGACATGGAGCGAGTCCAGCCACTGAGCGCGCATCCGCAGGCCATCGACGCCGCCTATTTCAACGGCTACAGCCGCGACGGCTGGTACTTCGGCGCCGGCATCCAGCGGCGGCATCATCTCAAGGCCGAATGCATCATGGTGATCCGGCCACCCGAGACTATTCTGGACGGCGACGTACTGGAGTGGCCTTGGGGTCCCGCCACCGACGTTGACGCGGTGGACGACAGCAGCTGGAACGCTGGCGGGCTCGCCTACCAGACTGTTACACCAATGAAAGAGTGGCGCGTCATGTTCAACGGAGAGCTGCGCCAGCGCCGCGGTCGCCAGGTGCGGCAGGTCAGCTTCGACCTCACCTGGCGGGCGGAGACGCCCTGCTTCGACTTCGACACCGATATGGACGCCGGCCCGACCTGCGAGGCCATCGCGCGGGAGCCATGGAGCGGCGACTTCTTCCAGCGGCTGCGGGAGGCGCACCAGACGCACTATGAGCAGTTCGGCCGGCTAACCGGCGAGATCAAAGTGCAAGACGTCGGTCAGTGGCAGCTGAACTTGGACAGCATGCGCGACAGAAGCTACGGGCTGTACAGAAAATGGAACGACTTTCATCGATACATCTTGCAATACTTCGTACTGGAAGACTCAACTTGCATTGCCTTCCACCTTGTCTGCCTGCCAGTGCTGATGACTCACCTCATCACCGGCTTCGTCATCACTCCTGACAAGAAGAAGCTGGCCGCGACCGCCAGCTCCCGGTCGCTCTGGCAAATTGGCGAGACCGAGCCACCGCCCAAGACTTATCAAGTGGATCTCACAGTTCAAGGAAATCAACGCTACGAACTCGAGGTGACCTCTGTTGACGCACCATCCTATTACTGCGGCTGGAACTGGGAGGCCAGACTCTATTGTGTGCTGGCCAAGATTCGCTGCAAGCTACCAGACGGTCGAATCGTCAACGGCCGAGGCATGTGCGAGTTTGAGTACCGGCATAGTGGTGGCAGAACGGATGGCCGGGTCCCCGTGCCGTCAAACTGTTAGCCAAATAATATTTCTTATCTGACAAAATCTAAAAAATCTAATTTGATTTTATATTTAGTTTTATTTGCTAATTAGATGTGATTTATTGGTTAAACATAAAAGTCGCTTAAAGTGGATTGATAATTAATAGATCAAGTTCCTTGTAATAAATAAGAACGCAACCATCAACTACGTTTTAGTCTTTTTGACAGGGATAATTGATAACCCTGACTAAAACTGTAGGAAAGAAAAGCTACTTCATTTGTTACAGCAAAGTTTTTGTGACGATTTTTGAAAGCTAGTTGAAGCTGGATAATGTTTAGGACAAATTATAATTTATAAAAGTCAATGTACATTGCTTAAAGTGTAAAAGTATAAGGACGACATGCCTCTCTGAAAGTGCACATTGCAGTTTAGCAGACTCACAAAAGTGTTTCAATGCATATGTCCATCTCGTTCTGTTTAGCCAGGAAATAGACTGTAGTACTTTATAAATGTGTAGAGAAACTAAGGAAAGTTTTAGAGTTGAAATTCAAAGTTTCTCGTAAATTTCGATTTTATTTAGCTTGTGAGTTAATAACGATGAAAAGGATTGGGGCACATATTACTGCGAGAAAGAACTGTAAATGAAATGTCGATCTATATATGGTAAAGTAATGACAACTAAGTCGCAACTAAAAAGTACAACAGAATATCCACTAATTTTCATGTAAGTTATGTTACGAAAATTATTAGAATCTTCTCTATGCGTACTACAGAACATATATGCATGAGTTATTACTAAAAAATAAAAAGGTCGATGGTTTTTCAGTTGTCAGGATTAGCAGTTAGAAAGCTTCAATCGCCAAGTTAATGCTTATGTATACCTCTCTAGTTTCTCTGTAGTAAAACTGTATCTCAATACCTTGGCTAACTGCTTTTGAATTCCATGTACACTCTAGCTACTGCATATTGCATCGCAAACAAAGGCCTGCTACCGAGGATTTTATAAACTATTGAATATAATCAATTATGCTAACGACAAAGAGCTATTCATCCTCAGCTAAATAACAATGGTCTATGAAGAAAGCTGATCAACAGTATTTTAGTAGTGCATATAATTTCTCTACGTCTGCTTTAGACTTTTGTCCGTATTTTTTTGTTTATTTACTTCTAAAGTTGTTTAAAATTTTTAAGGCGGAAATTTTTTGCCATTTTTACAAACGTTCATTTGTGTTATCGCGGCCGCGATAATTGCATTGTTTGTTGCATTTTTATTGTTCTTAAATCCACTGCCTAGCCTTTTCTGGTCTAAAACCTTTTCATAAACATATAGTTTCAATGTCTCTCGCCGGATTTAAGAAGCAGCTAAATAAAGCGAATCAGGTATGCTCTTTCACTCTGTTGGTTGTTGAATATTTGCTATTTTTTACATTTTACCTGTGCCAGCAAATGTACATTCTAATCATTACTTGTTCCGTGTGTGTTAGGTTCTAGATAAAAAAAATTTTTTTAAGTAGTTGTCTTTTTGACAAGCTACATTTCTTTAAAAAATACACTTTATGTTTTAAAGGCATAAAAATAATAAAGTTGCTAATAACAGTCCTGAATTTTAATGACATCTGGATTTCAAGGTAGTTTTTTTATAATTATTTCAAGCAATTTTTTTCTTTATGTGTAAATGCAAAATAAAAAGTTAAAAGATTTTAAAAAATTCAGGAGTATATGTTTCATAACTATACTAATAAATAATATTAATATGTTAGATTCTAATGAAAATGATTTTAAGAATTGTTGGTATTAATAGATTTTGTTTTTTGATGACATGGAATGAAATTTTGCTTTATTGATATCTAAAACTATTAAAACTATTACTATTTTGACTTTAATTCATCTTGTCTTGACTTACTTCGCTTTGACTCAATTAATCAAGGGTATATCCAAAAGGTGCTAGGGGTCTAGGTCACCTCTAGTCAGGCTGTAGGTCCCTTGGCCATCTATCCTAACTTTCTAATTTTCATTTTAAATCTCTAAATAAGAAAATATACTTTTTTATTTTATATCATATTTACCCTAGCTATGGGATTTATTAGTTTTTAACTATGTTCAATTTAGAAATATTGCATTTAATTGCATTCAACAAAAATGTCCTTTTAGTATCTTCTGTGTCCCAACTGGTCCCTATCCTAAAACCTCTGACTGTACCTTAAAATAAATGTTCTTTTTAGGTCTTTTGAAGGTTTTAAGATAACTGTAATCTATATGTGCCTACAATTAATTGACACTGCAGAGACCTATCTAAAAATAATCGTTTTTTATTACATTTCAACATTAGGTTTATCAGCTTGAATTAATTTTATTTCTATGCATACCTGTCTTATAATAGTAGTTCCTTTTCTAAATATTCCTTACTCAACTATAATTTATAGCTTTTCAATGAGAAAATTGCTGGAGCCCGTGGAACAGAGTTGGACCCAGATTTCATGGAAATGGAGCGGGTATGTCTCTGTTCTCATGTTGCTTATGTTATGCTATTTAACCTAAACATTAGTGATAGCAATATTTATAATTATTACAGAAAATTGATGTAGCTGGAAGGATGGTTGAAGATCTGATTGCCAGGACTCAGGAGTATCTGCAGCCGAACCCAAGTAAGCTTTATGCTTTAATCTATAGCTCAGGCAACTTTGCCAGTTGCTAGCTCTGTGCTGTAATATATGCGTTATATTTATAAAACAATTTCAGTGGCTCGCGCTCGAATGACAGCCGTGAAAGGATTTAACAATCTGCAGAATAAGAACAAGAGCATGGTGTACCCGCAGCCCGAGGGCATTCTCGGCGAGTCTATGGTCAAGCATGGCAAAGATCTCGGCTCCGACTCTGTGCTTGGTGAGATTCCAGAGTGGCGCTTCAGTTCCGAACCCATGGCCTGGTCTTTAGTTCGTGTGCTGCCCTCCCCCCATTGTTTCTCAGCGCGTGTGCTGCCCTCCCCATTGTTTCTCAGTTGGGTGTGCTGCCCTCCCCTTTGTTTCTCAGTTGGGTGTGCTGCCCTCCCCTTTGTTTCTCAGTTGGGTGTTCTGCCCTCCCCATTGTTTCTCAGCGCGTGTGCTGCCCTCCCCATTGTTTCTCAGCGCGTGTGCTGCCCTCCCCTTTGTTTCTCAGCGCGTGTGCTGCCCTCCCCATTGTTTCTCAGCGCGTGTGCTGCCCTCCCCATTGTTTCTCAGCGCGTGTGCTGCCCTCCCCATTGTTTCTCAGTTGGGTGTGCTGCCCTCCCCATTGTTTCTCAGTTGGGTGTTCTGCCCTCCCCATTGTTACTCAGTTGGGTGTGCAGCCCTCCCCATTGTTTCTCAGCGCGTGTGCTGCCCTCCCCTTTGTTTCTCAGTTGGGTGTGCTGCCCTCCCCTTTGTTTCTCAGTTGGGTGTGCTGCCCTCCCCTTTGTTTCTCAGTTGGGTTTGCTGCCCTCCCCATTGTTTCTCAGTTGGGTGTTCTGCCCTCCTCTTTGTTTCTCAGTTGGGTGTGCTGCCCTCCTCTTTGTTTCTCAGTTGGGTGTTCTGCCCTCCCCTTTGTTTCTCAGTTGGGTGTTCTGCCCTCCCCATTGTTTCTCAGCGCGTGTGCTGCCCTCCCCTTTGTTTCTCAGTTGGGTGTGCTGCCCTCCTCTTTGTTTCTCAGTTGGGTTTGCTGCCCTCCCCATTGTTTCTCAGTTGGGTGTTCTGCCCTCCCCATTGTTTCTCAGTTGGGTGTGCTGCCCTCCCCTTTGTTTCTCAGTTGGGTGTGCTGCCCTCCCCTTTGTTTCTCAGTTGGGTGTTCTGCCCTCCCCATTGTTTCTCAGTTGGGTGTTCTGCCCTCCCCATTGTTTCTCAGTTGGGTGTGCTGCCCTCCCCTTTGTTTCTCAGTTGGGTGTGCTGCCCTCCCCTTTGTTTCTCAGTTGGGTGTGCTGCCCTCCCCTTTGTTTCTCAGTTGGGTGTGCTGCCCTCCCCTTTGTTTCTCAGTTGGGTGTGCTGCCCTCCCCATTGTTTCTCAGTTGGGTTTGCTGCCCTCCCCATTGTTTCTCAGTTGGGTGTTCTGCCCTCCCCATTGTTTCTCAGTTGGGTGTGCTGCCCTCCCCTTTGTTTCTCAGTTGGGTGTGCTGCCCTCCCCTTTGTTTCTCAGTTGGGTGTGCTGCCCTCCCCTTTGTTTCTCAGTTGGGTGTGCTGCCCTCCCCATTGTTTCTCAGTTGGGTGTGCTGCCCTCCCCTTTGTTTCTCAGCGCGTGTGCTGCCCTCCCCTTTGTTTCTCAGTTGGGTGTTCTGCCCTCCCCATTGTTTCTCAGTTGGGTGTGCAGCCCTCCCCATTGTTTCTCAGCGCGTGAGCTGCCCTCCCCTTTGTTTCTCAGTTGGGTGTGCTGCCCTCCCCATTGTTTCTCAGTTGGGTGTGCTGCCCTCCCCATTGTTTCTCAGTTGGGTGTGCTGCCCTCCCCATTGTTTCTCAGTTGGGTGTTCTGCCCTCCCCATTGTTTCTCAGCGCGTGTGCTGCCCTCCCCATTGTTTCTTAGTTGGGTGTGCTGCCCTCCCCTTTGTTTCTCAGTTGGGTGTGCTGCCCTCCCCTTTGTTTCTCAGTTGGGTGTGCAGCCCTCCCCATTGTTTCTCAGCGCGTGTGCTGCCCTCCCCATTGTTTCTTAGTTGGGTGTGCTGCCCTCCCCTTTGTTTCTCAGTGAGTGTGCTGCCCTCCCCATCGTTCCTCAGTGAGTGTACTACCTTCGCCTCAGTACTTCAGTGGGCGTACTACGCTCGTACACTTTCATGTTATTCTTTAGTATTGCATTAAATCTGCAGTCGAACTTTTTCAACCGTGCTTGCGGTAGAAGCACTTTATTAGAAATATTTAAAGTCTTCAAATAGCATTATCAATGAGTTTATGACTTTCACTGCTTTCAACCTGCCCCTTCTGCTTTTTTAGGCAACGCTTTAGTAGACGGAGGCGAGGCGTACAAGCAGATGGCGGAGATCAAGTACAGTCTTGAGGACAATGTTAAGCAGAACTTTCTAGACCCGTTCACCAGCTTGCAGCACCGAGAAATCAAGGAGATCAATGTAAGGAGAAACTGTCTTGTTGCTTTTGCATTTGCTATTGACATTTATGAATTAGACAGTTGCAACGTAACAATTTCCTTTTGGATCATAAAACTTGATTCAGCATCATCGCAAGAAGCTGGAAGGCCGCCGGCTTGACTTTGACTGCAAGAAGCGCAAAGGTAAGAAGCGCAATAATGAGGTTAGGGGGGTCGAGGGCAGGGCAGCTCAGTGCTAAACGCATCTGACTCTCCAGCCAAGGCCCCTGGTTCGAATCCTTGCGCGGCCCACATTCATTTGGGGCTGGTGTGCACCAAAATTGGCCCAGGGGGTTCTGGGGCGATTCACACACAGGAGGGCCAGCCTAGACTAGGCTAGACTAGACATAAACTAGACTAGATTAAAAACTAGACTAGACATAAACTAGACTAGATTAAAAACTAGACTAGACATAAACTAGACTAGATTAAAAACTAGACTAGATTAGAACTGGCCTAGGCTAGGCTAGACTAGACATAAACTAGACTAGATTAAAAACTAGACTAGATTAGAACTAAATTAGATTAAAAACTAGACTAGATTAGAACTAGACTAGATTAAAAACTAGACTAGATTAGAACAGGCCTAGACTAGGCTAGACTAGACATAAACTAGACTAGATTAAAAACTAGACTAGACATAAACTAGACTAGATTAAAAACTAGACTAGATTACAAATAGACTAGATTTCAAATCTGATTGGATTTGACTTGAAATTCCGACTGCAAAAAGCCCTGCGGGAAAACCTCCTGCGGGAAAACCTCCTGCGGGAAAACCTCATTTACAGCCTTTAGAAACCTCTTAAGGACAATAATTAGTGCTCAGTATGTATATTTGGTTTAATAAAAATGTGTCTCAACCGGCATCCCCGCATCATCAAATTCAGGCGGCGGTAAGTGGTCGCTGCAGTGCCATAGCACAGCGCACGCATTCCGCGCCTATACTCTCTAGTTCATTTTTTTATGTTTCAATGTGGTATTCCTTAGTCTTTAATTGTTTGTTTTTCTCTTATTTCCGTAATCTTTGCTTTTTGATTTTTCTGTTATTTCTAGTTGCCCAGTTTAAACTGCTGCCAGAAGTTTTACCTGGCTGTATTATGCCCTGTTTAAACTGCGGCCAGAAGTTTTTACCTGGCTGTATTATGCCCTGTTTAAACTGCGGCCAGAAGTTTTTACCTGGCTGTATTATGCCCTGTTTAAACTGCGGCCAGAAGTTTTACCTGGCTGTATTATGCCCTGTTTAAACTGCGGCCAGAAGTTTTACCTGGCTGTATTATGCCCTGTTTAAACTGCGGCCAGAAGTTTTACCTGGCTGTATTATGCCCTGTTTAAACTGCGGCCAGAAGTTTTACCTGGCTGTATTATGCCCTGTTTAAACTGCGGCCAGAAGTTTTACCTGGCTGTATTATGCCCTGTTTAAACTGCGGCCAGAAGTTTTACCTGGCTGTATTATGCCCTGTTTAAACTGCGGCCAGAAGTTTTTACCTGGCTGTATTATGCCCTGTTTAAACTGCGGCCAGAAGTTTTACCTGGCTGTGTTATGCCCTGTTTAAACTGCGGCCAGAAGTTTTACCTGGCTGTATTATGCCCTGTTTAAACTGCGGCCAGAAGTTTTACCTGGCTGTATTATGCCCTGTTTAAACTGCGGCCAGAAGTTTTACCTGGCTGTATTATGCCCTGTTTAAACTGCGGCCAGAAGTTTTACCTGGCTGTATTATGCCCTGTTTAAACTGCGGCCAGAAGTTTTACCTGGGTGTATTATGGATCAGCCTCACTTTCAGTTGAGGCCGGATTTCGATGCAAGATGCATTATCTGAATAGGGAGTTTGTTAGTTTTGTTTCACATTAAATCGATAATGGACAACATCTCACATGGGTCTGAGGTGTGGGTTTATTCACCTTGACCAATAATTTACCAAATTCGAAATATCGGCAATATTAAATAATTGACTTATCAGCTCTTTTTTCACCGTATCAGCGACTGAGATTGGAGGTGCCCTCCTCTCTCCCCCACTCTCCCCCTCTCTCTCCCCCTCTCCCTCCTCCTCTCTCTCCCTCTCTCCCTCTCTCCCCTCTCTCTCCCTCTCTCTCCCTCTCTCTCTCCCTCTATATCTGCCTCTCTATCTTATTCTATCTCCCTCTCCATCTCCTTCTCTATTTCCGTCTCTATGCCTAGAGAACGCAACTCCAATTCTCGTGTTTCGTTTTTATCTAGCGCCAAGTTTGAATCACTAGCAGAGGAGATATTGTCAATTTTATGATTGAAAATTTCATAGTTCGCGTAGTCTATTGGATTAATATTGAGTAGTGGGTAAGCAGGGCTGCAGTAAGCAGCCTAGTTTTCTAATATCCCTTGCTGTCAGGGCCCTCATCTCTCCATCTCTCTCTTCTCTCGTAATCTAATTGAGCATTAATATGGTAGCAATATATAATCAATGTGCGCTGTACTGTTGAAATTCCAGCAGCGCCATACTGAGACCAGGCTACTAAGACTAGCCTTTCTCTTTAGTCTGGGCTCCAGACTCACTCCTGAAATCTCCCAGCCTGTCCGTATCCGTCTGTGCTCTGCATCTTTCTCTCGGCCGCCTTCGCCCTCACCCCCTCCAACCCCACCCCCCCCAGTCACCTCAGTCACCGCCTCTTGGCTTGTACAGTCGGAATAGCAGCCTAGCGGGAGACTCCGGCTCTGCCTACCCCTTTAGCCTTCCCAAATCAATACCACTGGCAATGGAGCTCAGAGAGGCTGACAGAGCTAATGCGCTCCTCCCTCATCCCCTTTCCCGTGCTCAAACTCCTCTACTGCCTGCCCGGACACCCTGCGCCTGCTCTTCTCTCTCGTCCCGTCTCTCGTCTTTTCCCTATTCATCCTAAATCGCCGCCGTACTTTGCCTCTTCTGCCTCACTCCCCCCTCTCTCCTTTCTCGTTGAAGTCTCTCACCCGGTGCGAGCACAGTAGTGTTCTCTCACTCTCGCTGTCTCGCAGCTTTCTCTCCTCCATCAAATCCCGCTTGTCTGTCCCTTTTTTCATCTCTTAATTCTTCATTCCGGACCCCGCTTGAGTCCCGATGCCTACTAGGCAACATCAGTTGGGGCGACTTGCCTTGCTTGTAGGCGAGGTCTGTGTACCTCCAGTGTACTAACTGCAGATGTAGGCAGCTGTAGATGAGGGAAGCAGCTGAGATTGCGCTAAGACCTCGTCAGGGTCACGGGGAGACGAGTGAGGGATTTACGCCCCCCTCTCTCTCGCTCCCCCGCTTCGCCCAGTTTGCTCAGGCATTTTCCCCCAATCTTTTCTGGCCCGTTTGACCCGTCCCGTTGCTTGATTTTTACACAACAACTGGCTGCCCTCTCGGCCCATTGTTTGCTTTTGCTTCGAGCAGGCATATTGTGCAGCAATTCAGGGATTGGAGGGGTTACCCGAGTCCTAACCCTCTCTGTCTCTCCTATTTTCCCCATCTAATTTCCTTTCTTTACATTTTTCTCTCGTTTGAAGTCAATTTTTTAACGCATAAGAGCGCACTGGGTTGTCATCGTGTATAGAGTACGCCGTGTACTAATTAAAATTTTGTACTATACTTTGTACTAAATTCAACTATTAAAGTGTCGTAATATTTTAATAGACAAAGACTTTGCAAAGACTGCATGCGATCCCAGTTAGTTTTACTGTGCTGCAATACAAATATAAAAACAATATGCTCTGGCGCGCCTAATGATACTGTGCGCCTAATGATACTGCGCGCTTAATGATACTGCGCGCTTAATGATACTGCGCGCTTATTGATACTGTGCGCCTAATGATACTGCGCGCCTAATGATACTGCGCGCTTAATGATACTGCGCGCTTAATGATACTGCGCGCTTAATGATACTGCGCGCCTAATAATACTGCGCGCTGATATACAGCGTAGTGAATGTGGAAATCGGTACTAATTAGCGTTAATAAATCACATTTTAAGAAAATTATTAGATGCTTCAATTTCTCGGAAAGATATTTGAGGAAGTGGCATCGTATTGCTGTGATATGAATTAACACAACTAATCCTCATCAATTTCCTGCTGCCTTGTGAGAGTCTATATTTATGAGCTGCATTCGTATTATAGCTATAGTTTCTCCTTAGAGAGCACGAACTATTCTATAGAAAAGCTGCACTTATTCGGCCTCAGTCTCAGCATCCCACCCCGCCTCATCCCCGCCAAGTTTTGCATAGCCTGCAGTTTTGACCTGGCGCGGGGCGCTGGGGTGGGTGCGTGCTTGGCTTAGCTATAGAGAAATGGAAAATATAACTCGCTGGGATGGCGAGAGAAGCAGCTGAGAGAGGAGGATCAGAGGCTGAGAAGCAAATAGTTCGAATGCTGATGGCGAGGGTGAGGCTGGGCAGATCGGGGGTTAGTGCTAGAGTATCGGACTCTCTCGAGTGGCACTCCCTCTGCCACTCCTTCCCTCTAAAAAATTGCGAGTCTGGGCAGAAAAACCCCTTATACGCTACAGGCGCGTACACACCCTCGAGTGCAACTTGTCAGACTTTGAAGAAGATTTATTGCTCCTTTTCAATCTCCGCCGCCCTTTCCATCCGTCCATCTATCTTTAGAACACTTTTAGCTGGGATATATTTAGTGAGCTCGAGCTGCAGTAAAACGTTTTAATATTTACTTTTATGTAAACTACACTACATATCGGTAGTCCCTTCCTCTGTCCCTGTGCACCATTTTGACCTGCGAGGAGGATAGGGAGCGATGCAGGAGAGGGGAGCTGTGGAAAGAGATTAGGATTCGAAGGAAGCGCATTATAGGATTAGGGAGCGAAGAGGCCCTGGGATCGCTTTTGCTTTTTGCAGTGTGTCTGATTCTTCCCTTCCTCTCCTCCGCTCCCACCCCAGATTTCTGCATCATCTGAGCTGTCTGCATTTATTCTTCTCGCCCACTGGCCGACCTTGAGGTTTCCTTTTTTGTCCCCAGTTTTTACTGGGAAAAGATTCTCAAAATGCTGCAGAAATGGGCGGGGTGATGATGGAGTCGTGATAATTCCAATCGAGAGAAATATTATTGCGCGAGTTAAAGTGATTTGAACAACGGATGTAGCGAGAGGTGTGAAAGCCTGGATGTGATGATATTCATTTATTAGTTTAGTTGCTGCTTAAGTAGACTTTCTGTTGTTTCTCCATTGTATCTTTGTAACCCCATGGCAGTGCTTAGTCCAGTAAAGCTTCGTATTTCATTTTACTATGATATTTTTTTGTTTGTATACCCTATCAACATGCTCAAGCTTCTCAACTATCTCACTTCCCTTAATCGAAATTGCGCTCGTAAAGAATCTGATCAATCCCGAATCTGATCAATCCCGAATCTGATCAATCCCGAATCTGATCAATCCCGAATCTGATCAATCCCGAATCTGATCAATCCCGAATCTGATCAATCCCGAATCTGATCAATCCCGAATCTGATCAATCCCGAATCTGATCAATCTCGAATCTGATCAATCCCGAATCTGATCAATCCCGAATCTGATCAATCCCGAATCTGATCAATCCCGAATCTGATCAATCCCGAATCTGATCAATCCCGAATCTGATCAATCCCGAATCTGATCAATCCCGAATCTGATCAATCCCGAATCTGATCAATCCCGAATCTGATCAATCCCGAATCTGATCAATCCCGAATCTGATCAATCCCGAATCTGATCAATCCCGAATCTGATCAATCCCGAATCTGATCAATCCCGAATCTGATCAATCTCGAATCTGATCAATCCCGAATCTGATCAATCCCGAATCTGATCAATCCCGAATCTGATCAATCCCGAATCTGATCAATCTCGAATCTGATCAATCCCGAATCTGATCAATCCCGAGTCTGATCAATCCCGAATCTGATCAATCCCGAATCTGATCAATACCGAATCTGATCAATCCCGAATCTGATCAATCCCGAATCTGATCAATCCCGAATCTGATCAATCCCGAATCTGATCAATCCCGAATCTGATCAATCCCGAGTCTGATCAATCCCGAGTCTGATCAATCCCGAATCTGATCAATCCCTAGTCTGATCAATCCCGAGTCTGATCAATCCCTAGTCTGATCAATCCCGAGTCTGATCAATCCCGAGTCTGATCAATCCCGAATCTGATCAATCCCGAATCTGATCAATACCGAATCTGATCAATCCCGAATCTGATCAATCCCGAATCTGATCAATCCCGAATCTGATCAATCCCGAATCTGATCAATCTCGAATCTGATCAATCCCGAATCTGATCAATCCCGAATCTGATCAATCCCGAATCTGATCAATCCCGAATCTGATCAATCTCGAATCTGATCAATCCCGAATCTGATCAATCCCGAGTCTGATCAATCCCGAATCTGATCAATCCCGAATCTGATCAATACCGAATCTGATCAATCCCGAATCTGATCAATCCCGAATCTGATCAATCCCGAATCTGATCAATCCCGAATCTGATCAATCCCGAATCTGATCAATCCCGAGTCTGATCAATCCCGAGTCTGATCAATCCCGAATCTGATCAATCCCTAGTCTGATCAATCCCGAGTCTGATCAATCCCTAGTCTGATCAATCCCGAGTCTGATCAATCCCGAGTCTGATCAATCCCGAATCTGATCAATCCCGAATCTGATCAATACCGAATCTGATCAATCCCGAATCTGATCAATCCCGAATCTGATCAATCCCGAGTCTGATCGATCCCGAATCTGATCAATCCCGAATCTGATCAATCCCGAGTCTGATCAATCCCGAATCTGATCAATCCCGAATCTGATCAATCCCGAATCTGATCGATCCTTAGTCTGATCAATCTCGAATTTTGATCGCCAGCGCTCTCTTGTCTCAAATCCCCACTCTCGATAATCTCCGATGCTCGCCCTTCCGCAGCGGGAGGATCGAAGAACCCCGAGGAGGAGCTGCACATGGCCGAAGAGAAATTCGTTGAGAGCAAAAACCTGGCCGAAAATGCCATGATCAACTTTCTCAATTCCGATGTGAGTTGTTGATTTGGCTAGCAGTTTTAAATTCTTTTCTGTGAAAGTATCGATTAAAATAATCTAACTCGAACAAATGACTCAAAACTTTGCGCGCAGGCTGAGCACATCGCCGCTCTGTACGAGTTTGTATCGTCCGAGGTCGTCTATCACCAGGAGGCGGTGCGGATTCTGTCCGACCTGCAGCAGCGGCTTGAAGAGAAGTGAGCCACCGATTTCTACTGGGTTAAGTGTCTGTGTGGACTGCTAATCTATCAGTGTGGACTGCTAATCTATCTATGAGGATTGCTAATCTATCAGTGTGGACTGCTAATCTATCTATGAGGATTGCTAATCTATCAGTGCGGATTGCTAATCTAATCTGTGTGGACTGCTAATCTATCTATGAGGATTGCTAATCTATCAGTGTGGATTGCTAATCTAATCTGTGTGGATTGCTAATCTAATCTGTGTGGATTGCTAATCTATCTGTGTGGATTGCTAATCTATCTGTGTGGATTGCTAATCTATCTATGTAGATTTCTAATCTATCTGTGTGGGTTGCTAATCTATCTGTGTGGATTGCTAATCTATCTGTGTGGATTGCTAATCTATCTGTGTGGATTGCTAATTTATCTATGTGGATTGCTAATCTGTCAATGGGGGTTGCTAATCTATCTGTTGGTATTGTTAATCTATCACTATCTCTTTAAAAAGTACTTGGTCCACAAAGACTTGTTTACTTTATTCTCTGTTAAACTCATTTCCATTGGGTTACTAACCTTTCATTATCAATATAATTATCAACGCATCAATAGGCGCCGCATATTGCTAATCTATTTTTTACTTAGTCCTCAATTCTGAACTAATTAACAAATGAGTAAATCAGCCATCAAGCGATTGAAAAATTCCTTGGAGCGCTCTGAAGCCGACAGGCAGAGCGGCGCTCGGGGGTCCATTTACTCGATTGGCTCTCGCGATTGGGCCACGCGGGACTGGGGAAGGGGGTTCGCTGAGCTGAATAGTTTTTCTGGGAAACACAGAATTACTACTGAATTTTAAGCATACTGAATGAGCCTGTGTACTTTAATTAGGTTAGATACATGCATCTTGTAGATTAGCAATCTACACAGATCGATTAGCAATCCCCATAGATAGATTAGCAATCCACATTGATTAACAATCTGCATTGATGGATTAGCAATCCATATAGATAAATTAGCAATTTACATAGATTAAGAATCCACATAGAAAAATTAGCAATCCACATAGATAAATTACTAATCCAAATTGATAGATTAGCAATCCACAAAGATAAATTAGCAATCCTCATAGATAGATTAGTAATCCAAATTGATAGATTAGCAATCCACATAGATTAGCAATCCACATAGATTAGCAATCCACCCAGATAGATTAGCAATCCACATAGATTAGCAATCCACCCAGATAGATTAGCAATCCACATAGATTAGCAATCCCTTAACAATTCACACATAGATAGATAGATAGATTCACACAATCCGCATAGATAGATTAGCAATCCTCATAGATAGATTAGCAATCCTCATAGATAGATTAGCAATCCGCATAGATAGATTAGCAATCCTCATAGATAGATTAGCAATCCTCATAGATTAGCAATCCACCCAGATAGATTAGCAATCCACATAGATTAGCAATCCCTTAACAATTCACACATAGATAGACAGATTGATAGATTCACACAACCCGCATAGATAGATTAGCAATCCTCATAGATAGATAAGCAATCCTCATAGATTAGAAATCCTCATAGATAGATTAGCAATCCTCATAGATAGATTAGCAATCCTCATAGATAGATTAGCAATCCACATAGATCAGCAATCCATCGGCGCAGCCTGTCCTCAACCTGTCCAATTCGGACAGTCTATAAATAAATCCGCAGCCAAAAATAGCCCCATATGTGAGTATGCAGTCCATCGATTTTAGCCCCCTAGTCCAGGTTAACCTCGCGCTACTCTAGGTGGCCGTTAGGAAGTGAGAAAAAGAAATTGCAAACAGAATGGAGATGAAGAGACGATGCTTGAGGTTGAGGGGAGGGGTTAATGGCGGAGATGAAGGCAGCGTGGGCGGCTGCTGGATGCCCATGCAGAGAGGAAAGCGCCTGGACTAAGTGTGAATGGCTTGGATTCTCTATCGATCTGGCGTGTCCCATTGTGAAGTCGAATCTATTTTTAGCCTGTTGGGCAAGTATTACTTTCGGCAACTATTTCCCTTTGCCTTATATGGTAGTGCGGCGAGATTGGCTGCTCAACGCTCATCTGACAGATTTACGAGTATCTGTTAGAACTGATGATTTTCCAATTGCTATTATAGACTTTGATTTGTTTTGAGATGTGGGGAACGGTTTAATCTGCTTGATGTCAGCATCCCCCCTGAGTTGGATTCCATATTAGGACTCATACTTATATGCCCTATATGCGCCCTTGTCAGTGCCGGCCGCCTTGCGTGATGCGAGTTTGCATCAGGCTTATGGAGGCAGTTCGGGCTCTCGGGCTTAGGCTGAGAGATGCAGAGACAGATTGGGAAGGGAGAGGGAGAGAGAGAGAGAGAGAGAGTGCTCAGCGAACTCGCAACTCGGGGATTTCTTCCTAGTTTCTCCCAGCTCGCACACTCGCTCTCTCCGCTCTCTCCGGTCCATCTTGTCCGGCTCCCCGTCTTCGCATTCGCCTTTGCCTCGGTCTTCTTCCGTCTGCAACTTTCTGCCTCCGCTCTCGTCTTCTCCAACGAGAGCGGACCAGAGCTGTCCTATTCGGGAGCAATATAGTTCCCACAGTGTGCCGATCCCGCGGGAGGGGAGGCGCCGGCGCTCGGAACCCCATCCCATCGCAGCCTCTTTAATCCTCTTGGGGGGATCGGAGTTATCGGTGTCGAATTATTTTTGTCCGCCTACTTTCTTTATTTCCAATGAATAAATTGGGCCCCTCCCGCCAGAATAAAATGAAGCTGACTGGTCTTGCAACTTCCTTTTGATGAGGGCCAATTGGAAACAAAAGAAGTTTTCTACTTTTTTAGAATAAATAAGTTTGATATAATTGTAGAATTATGTTGCCAATCACGGATGCAGGAATAGAATGGATTGCTAATCTAGCCAAACACGGATGCAGGAATAGAATGGATTGCTAATCTAGCCAAACACGGATGCAGGAATAGAATGGATTGCTAATCTAGCCAAACACGGATGCAGGAATAGAATGGATTGCTAATCTAGCCAAACACGGATGCAGGAATAGAATGGATTGCTAATCTAGCCAAACACGGATGCAGGAATAGAATGGATTGCTAATCTAGCCAAACACGGATGCAGGAATAGAATGGATTGCTAATCTAGCCAATCACGGATGCAGGAATAGAATGGATTGCTAATCTAGCCAAACACGGATGCAGGAATAGAATGGATTGCTAATCTAGCCAAACACGGATGCAGGAATAGAATGGATTGCTAATCTAGCTAAACACGGATGAAGGAATAGAATGGATTGCTAATCTAGCCAATTCCGGATGAAGGAATAGAATGGATTGCTAATTGTCATTCAGTTGTACAGGCAAGAACTTTATACCTAAACTTTTGTGAATTTTATTGACACTCGCACTACTCTACTAGTCTACTAGTAAGTAGAGTAGCGAGGTTATTATATCCGATTTTTATTTCCGCGCTAAAAATTAAGCGAGAATCTAAGTCATAAGGCTTCTGAATCCACACCCCTGCATCCGCCGTGATCAACCCGCCGCAGGCGCAGAGAGGCAGCCGAGCGGCCCAAGACGGAGTACGTGCCTACGAAGCGGACAGGCGCTGGCAACAATTCCAGCCTGAGCCGCGACCACCTGCCGTCTCCGCAGCAGCAGCACTCGGCCAATTCTTGGCGCTCGGACAACCAGGAGAATCACCATCAGCAGGGGGCCACAACACCGCTGAGTGAGTTGAATGCTCTTCACTTATTATTTATTACCTTGCCTAATTCCCGACAATGACTTTTGCTTCCGCCAACTCTAGGTTTTGAAGGTTGATTTGATTTGTTCAGTTCTATTTTCACTCTCAATGTCACTCATTTGGTCACACTTAGTGCTATTGTCACTCTTACTGCCATTTTCACACTCACACCAATTGTCACTCAAACATCTCGACTATTGTCACTCGAAATTCTGAATTTCAATATCACTCTCACACTAAATTTCAGTCTCACTAGCATTGTCACTCACTGTCATTGTCACTCACTGTCATTGTCACTCACTGTCATTGTCACTCACTGTCATTGTCACTCAATGTCATTGTCACTCACTGTCATTGTCACTCACTGTCATTGTCACTCACTGTCATTGTCACTCACTGTCATTGTCACTCAATGTCATTGTCACTCACTGTCATTGTCACTCACTGTCATTGTCACTCAATGTCATTGTCACTCAATGTCATTGTCACTCACTGTCATTGTCACTCACTGTCATTGTCACTCACTGTCATTGTCACTCACTGTCATTGTCACTCACTGTCATTGTCACTCACTGTCATTGTCACTCACTGTCATTGTCACTAACTGTCATTGTCACTCACTGTCATTGTCACTCACTGTCATTGTCACTCACTGTCATTGTCACTCAGTTTCATTGTATTCATCATAAAATTGGCACTGTTTTTCTTCCCCGCCATTGTATTGTATTCATAATTTTCCTGCATTTCTTTGCTTAATTTTGCCTTCAAATTTACTCAAATTGGCTCAAATTAAATTACTCATCTATTTATAGGTGCATCGAAGCATTTTGCTCATAAATTCCATAGCTGTGTTAATTTTGATATTTCAATGTCAGTTTCCTTATCTTAATTGAAGATAATGTTTGCTTTAATTTAGCATATAAAGTACTTATCTAACTCCCTGAATAAACTGCAGAACACAGTTTCTTTGCCAAATAACAAATTCAAGTAAAAAACGCCATTCATGCTACTAATAAACTGACGCATATTCCCTGCTGTCACCCGCCCCCCTCCGCCAAATTATTAAACATATAGACAAATGGAAGTCCAATGGCGGCAATGATGAGTTCGAGGCCGGCCACGGTAACCAATAAGACCCTCCCCCGGTGACTGGCTGGCTGCAAATCTTATTCTTTATCGACCTGCCAACCGTCTAGTTCTTTAGCTAAATCTAAACTTCTTTCTAAACATATCGGTGACTCGAGTAGACTCTTTAAGACACATTTTGCATGCGGGAATTCCCAGCAGCTATTTATTTTCTATTTACACCCAGCACCGGGCATTTATTTATTTACTTGTTTATGACAATTCCAATGGAAATTGTCCTCACCATCGCGTACACGCCTGGAACACCTCTTCTGTTCGAGAGGCTGCTAATGTGTTTATTTAGCAACAACTCATGCATTCACATAGTTGCTTTAAGATGTAGATCTTTGCGTTCAGTGCACAGTCTCTTTGCTTTCTCATCTCCTCAACTACCTTCTGATTGCCTCAACTACCCTCCTATTGCCTCAACAACCCTCCGATTGCCTTAACTACTTTCTGATTGCCTCAACTACCTTCTGATTGCCTCAACTACCTTCTGATTGCCTCAACTACCTTCTGATTGCCTCAACTACCTTCTGATTGCCTCAACTACCTTCTGATTGCCTCAACTACCTTCTGATTGCCTCAACTACCTTCTGATTGCCTCAACTACCTTCTGATTGCCTCAACTACCTTCTGATTGCCTCGACTACCTTCTGATTGCCTCAACTACCTTCTGATTGTCTCAACAACCTTCTGGTTGCCTCAACTACCTTCTGATTGCCTCAACTACCTTCTGATTGCCTCAACTATCTTCTGATTGCCTCAACTACCCTCCTATTGCCTTAACTACCCTCCTATTGCCTTAACTACCTTCTGATTGCCTCAACTATCTTCTGATTGCCTCAACTACCCTCCTATTGCCTTAACTACCCTCCTATTGCCTTAACTACCTTCTGATTGCCTCAACTATCTTCTGATTGCCTCAACTACCTTCTGATCGCCTCAACTACCTTTTGATCGCCTCAACTACCTTTTGATCTCATCAACTACTGTACTGCCTTTTTTCTCTCGATCGCTACTTCCTCACGGCAGGCAGTCTTGGTCAATTCTCCCACAATTGCCAATAGCAATAAGACTGACACCTGGACTGTGCCTAACTGCAGACTGAATAAGCAGCACTCAGCAGCTTCTCCAGCGCCTGCTTGCCCCCCCCCCTCCCATCCTCGCGCAGAGTCGGCCGGCGGCGGCTCCACGCCCAGCTGCCGGGCTCTGTACTCATTCTCGGCCGAGAACAGCACCGAGCTGCCATTCGAAGAGGGCGACACGATCGCCCTGCTGGCCCAGGTGGACGAGAACTGGTACGAGGGCGAGGCTCACGGCCGCAGGGGCTACTTCCCTGTCAACTACGTTGAGGTTCTGGTCCCGCTGCCGTGAACTCAAATGCTAATCAACTAAACATTATAGCGACTGTGTTTAAAACTACAGATTTAAATATAGTTATGTATTATGTGGCGTAGCGACTCGATATGTTTTCATTTTAGCCTCATATCTGTCTCTCAGCATGCAAGCTGTTAGTTGTTTCACTGCATGGGCATTAAGCTTTTGACGGGCTTTAGTGTAGTCAGTCCTTGAGCATCTACTGACTGCAGACTCTGCTTCATCAGGCTATCAAAACATAGCTTAGTACTGTTTTCTCTTCTTCGTCTTATCTGTGTGAAATTTCTATTTAAAAATTAGTTTGCACTAAGTTTTATCAATTCTAGTCTGTGTTTTATTTTATTTTCAATCTATCCTTATACTTGCTGTTATTTTTGCTTTCGCACATTTTTTAAACGAAAAACCAACACAACCGACGATATTTTAGAATGATGTTGCGCTTTTTTTTATACAAAAGTCATATCTCTGTTGTCTGGCTCCTAGTCTATATATGCAATTTTATATTTGTGTACCCTTTCGCTGCATTTCACTTACAGCTCATCTGTTTTCTGAATGTTCAGCGCGAGTCAAATTTTGGACTGGGGGCTGCTCACATTCTGATCTGCATACCTTCCCCTCTCTCTTGCTTTCAGCTCCTCTCACCTAGCTGGCCCACAGATACTAAAATAACTACATGAGTAGATAGGCCACTCAGAACATTTGCATGCAAACTACTTTCAGTTCAGTAGTGAGTTAAACAGAAGCATTTTAATGTATTTTTAAAGCCAAGGCTTATTTTATTGGCTCTCACCACACCCCCATCGCTTAAACCCTCAAACTCAACGCAGAACCTGTCCCAACCTAAAGCTGCCATGTACATTTCAGTGGACTGGCTAATGTACATTATGGCTGAACCAAATTAGCAAGCTGTTTACGCCTGCAAGCTTGGGCTTCTAAACTTATCAAAGTCATTTCATGTGTCTTTATATCATAAAATAGCTTATGTATTCTTCCTTGCTACTGAACTGAAAGTAGAAAGCTGTTTTACTAAGTATATATGCCTGAGTGGCCCATCCAGTTATTTTTGTATCCGTGACCTGACCTGCTAACTAATCTGCCCTCCTTTTGTGTTGACGAGCGGCGATGACCCTGCGGCGGGCATCAGCAAATTGCAAGCATAATATGTACTATAGCCTCTTAACTGTCCTGTCTGTCCTCTGTCTGTTCTTGCATGCCGTTTTTTTGTGCACATACTTTGCCTGTCATACTACTGACTTTATTAGTAGCTTTAATAAACATGTAGTTCCTCATTTATTTTTTTTGCTTATAAAGTTGAGGTAAGCATTTGGCGGGCCACTATGACGTCATTCTATTTACTATTTGCCTTCGTATAAGCTCTGTTTGTTATTCTAATTCATAGCTATGCATACGAAAATCACTAATAACTTTATAGTTATAATTTTACATAACAACTGGAACTGTCTGTATTCGCCAATGGTTTCAAGCTGATGCCCAGCGCTCTGAAGGCCGCATAATGCTATATTGATTTATATTTTTCATGTGTTCTCCGTCTGCTATTGCATACATGCCGCATGGCTAACTGGCTTGGTTCAACCTAGATTTCAATTCTTAAGCTTTATTAGCTCCTGTCACTATTTAAATGCTGACCTTAAATTAGTTCTACATGTATGTCCGCTGTTATATTCATATAAAATTAATTGTATTTCATATTCTTTATTCTTTGTTGTTGAAGTAGACTTACGAATCTGGCGGCTATAAGCAGCATCTCACCCTTGATTTCTAGCTAATTCTCATGCTGTCATGCATGCACGCCTTAGAGCCTGTTCTGACCTGCGCAGTCTTGTTATATGATGATACATTGCAACCCCTAACATCTATCTCGCTTCGTGTAATGAGAACATATTATATGTGCTGATAGGAACAACTTGGTCCCACACTTCGCATCGAGTCAATTACTAATATTCACACGTCACACACACATATAAGCATGTATACCAGATGCATTAACCTTTAAAACATTGGAAACATGTTTCTGTTCTAGCATCGATTCGATAATTATTACATTTAAACTTTTTAATTATAGTTTTACTTTGCCTACAATATAGGCTATATAGTGGCTAGCGCGAATGCATAAATAATTTACTTTTATTTATTTTAATCAGACGTTAAAATATGCTTAAATATGTTTTTTTTAAATAAAAGTCAAAGCGAAGCGAACCTATAGATATAATAATAAGCTATTTAACAAAAAGCTCTTGGCTGTTGTTCACCAAATTGCCAAGAGCATTGCAACTATCGAAGATTATTGAGTTTTTGATCTGTCTTTTTTCATGCCCACATGCATACTGACTATGTACGCATCCGTTCTGATTTACGTGTACATGTATGACACTGTTTGTAAAACGTTAAACACTTTGAAAAGTGCAGAAAACTAATTAACTGACAAAATACAACACTACGCAGTTAGCGTCACGGGGCGCGCTTCAAGGCCAGGTCGCGAAAGAACGCCACGCCACCGGCAGAATACGTAGAGCCGGCGTCAGCCAGCAGGCAGTCGACGAAACGCCGATTGCGCGACTGCCCCCGCCGGTAGGGTGCCTGCAGAGTTAGGAGCAGCATCCTGCACCGGCTCTGTGCATTTGCAGTACGACTCGGTGCGGATGATGTGGCCTGCCAGCTGCAGTCGCCAACAGCGCAGCAGGTCGTTTGTACGGACCAGGCCGGCGCGGTGATACAAAGCCGCGTTGGTCACTCGCTCGTAGCCGAGCTTGCATGAAGGCGGCGCGCAGCAGGCCAGCGTTCGCCGCGTCAAGTTGCTGCTCGAGCGACTCCGTCAGCGTCCAGGTCTCGGCGTTGTATAGCAGGACGGTCTCGATCACCGCCTGGAACAACGCCGCCCTTTGGCGGTCAGCTAAGGCCTCTGACTGCAGGACTGCCCTCCCAGAACGAAAGGCAGCCCAGGCAAGCCCGCGGCGACGCCGCAAATCCTCGCGGACGCCAGGAACCAGCCGCTGAGGTAGACGAACTGCGGAAAACGCAGAAGCTCTGTCGCCTGTCCATCAGTGCCTCGGCACAAAATCGCAGTCTCGATGTCGTCCGGCACGCAGAGCACGACGGTCTTCAGCGTGTTTACCACCAGGCCGACACTCGCCGCAACAGCAACGAGCTTGTCCAGTTGTCGCTGGGGCGCCCTCTCGACAGTTGAGTTAATTAAATGATACGTTAGTGCGCATGCAATGGCGGGTACAGCACGCCTGTGTAGCATGAGACAGATTAGGCCTACGGGCTAAGGTCTGCGATCCTACACACCTGCACCCCCTCTATTCTGGTGCAGGAATGGCAGGAGAACTCTCTCCAAGCTGACTCGCAAGCCGACCCAGGGGTTCACGCCCCGCATGTGTTCTAGGGCTGCTGGACTGACTGGGCTCCGGCGGCGGCAACCCATCCGTGGCCTAGGGCTGCTCTAGGGCAGCTCTAGGGCTGCTGGACTGACTGGGCTCCGGCGGCGGCAACCCATCCGTGGCCTTTTGACCAAGTTGGGTACGGGCTCCGCCCGGAAGTGCACCTGTGCGTATCAGGTACCTCTGGCCATGGCTCTGAGGAACAGGTACCACCCTCTGACCTTAACAGGGTATGCGGCCAGTCCGCAGGCTCCGGAGGCAGTCCTCCTGCTTCCCTCAAGGGCCCAGTGTAGTACCGTGCTGTTGGTCCTTTGGTTCGGCCTCTGGTTTTTCCAAGCCGGGCTCTTAGCCGGGGAGTTTCTCGGTTGCTAGCGGTCGGGCTGGTACGGGGCTGGGCCACCCCCCGGTCGCTACCTCTTGGCCTGGTTGTTGGGTTTGGGGTTACGGCCCAGCGGCTTCTCACCTTTAGTCCCCACTCGCCTTTCAGCGACTCATGGAGTATTCATTTACCTCCGACACGTCCGAGGCTGCTGGAGCACCAACCGAGGTTGGCACCGCGGCCCAGCCGGACATTCGCAACACCGGAACCCCCGGTGCCTCTCAATCTGCCGCTGCCGCCGCTCAGGATAATACCGGAGTGGCTGGACAAGACAGCGGACCTCAGATTTCGAAAAAGAAGGCCCGTAGCATTGCTCGCTACAAAGCCTTTCTCCAGCGCAAAGCGGAGGAACGGAGGAATGCGAAAGCCGCCCCTCCGGCCACCTCTGAGGAGGGTGCCGGTAACTCTGCGAACCCCGCGGAGGAGCCGACATCCGACAAGGGCGTGGACCCCGCGCGCCGGTCTGATGCGTCAGGTGCCGCTGAAGCTCCTGGTGCGGCTGGCCCCTCCCGTGACCGGACCTCTGCCCGTGTGGAAGCTCCCACGGCCGTGGAGGGATCCAAAGCGGGGGGCGCTGGCCAAACCACAAAGCCGAAGCGAACCTACGCGGCTATGGCCAAAAGGCAGCCGGCCCTGGTTATCCAAGGCCAGGAGACGCCTCTTACGGCCGAACAGCTTGACCTTATCTGGCGCAGGTTGGACTCCCACCTGGTCAAGATGGCCTTGAGCGGCACTACTATTCGAGTCCAAAAGACGAAAGTCGAGGACCAAGCCCTCTATATCCAGCCCACCGACAGCCAGTCAGGACAGCAGCTCCTCGAGCTGCTGAAAACCTTCGACTGGGGTACGGAGCTGGAGAACCTGTTCATCTACAGGGAGGACGAGCGACCCCGGACACACCGGCACCGTGCCTGGATCCCGGCTCGCAGCTGCATCACCAAGGCAGACGAGCTACGTCACCTGCTAGTGGCTTCCAACCCGGAGCTACCGGCCAACGGTGTCGTAGTTCACGAGACCATCTCCAAGCCAGGCGGAGACGGTTTCACGGCTATTCTTGGACTGTCGGATAGCTGGATGCTCCGCTACCCGGACATGTCCATCATCTCTGTCGGGCTGTTGCAGATTCAGCTCTTTAGCTTTGAGTCTGACGCCACCCGCCCACCGCCCCCGGAGAAGCGTAAGCGGGCAGTCGGGGGCTCTGCCGGGCGGAAACGCCCAGGAAAAGAAGCTCCCGGTCGTCACGACCCCTCCGAGGACGTGGACCCTGTCAGAGGGAAAGCCGCGAAAGCTGCAGCAACAGGCGGACGTGGAAAGGGCCGGAAACCCGCCCGGAACACTATCCGCTCTGGTCTGACTCAGCGCGCGAAGCAGCTGCTGGACACCGCCAAGGCCCCCAACCGCAGCCACCCCCAGCCCAGTGTCACCACTGCGGCCCCCCCCCCCGGAAAACCGGGCCGAGAGCGAGAATGCCGCCCAGGTAGCGACCTCGCCCTCGACCATGGAATCCATCCGGGAGGAGCCCATGGAGCTGGAGCCTGGAGCTATCGGCGAGGCAGAAGAGGCAGCTCTCCTGCACAACTCGCCTTGAGCCAGCAGGAAGCTGCGCGGACCACTCGTGGAATTCCCGGAGTGGACATCCTGCAGCTTAACCTGCACCACTGCATCGCGGCCTCGACCAACCTGATGCGGGTGGCAAACTTTGCGAAACCGGGCATCATCCTACTCCAGGAGCCCTGGACAAAGAAAGGTAAGATTCCGAATATTCCTGCTGGTTTTGACTGTTTACAAGACCCCCAAAACCCCAGAGCAGCCATTTTCGTTCTACCCATCTCAAAGCTTGGCACAGACCGGACCTCTCTGACAGAGATCTCTGTGTCATTCAGTCCAACACATTATCACCAACCGCACGGTCATCATCGCCTCGATCTATATCCCTGGCGATGGCCCCGCGGTTCCACCCAACCTCACCTCCCTCGTGGACTACTGCTCTAACCGTAGGTTCGAGCTGCTGGTGGCGGGCGACATCAACGCTCACCACACCCACTGGGGCAGTAATTCTTCCAATAGCAGAGGCGAGGAACTCCTTGCTTACATCTGCACCACCAACACTGAGTTTTGCAACATTGGTGGAACCCCCACCTTTGACAACGGGCGATGGACGGAGGCCCTCGACGTTACCCTCGTCTCCCATGGCTTGGCTCCTTTAGTCAAGGACTGGGAGGTGTGGGACGAAGAGGAGTCTCTGTCTGACCATCGCTTCGTTCGTTTTCGTTTGCAATCCTCTTGCCCCAAGCCTCACATTCTGTGGAAAAGGAACGTCCGGAACACTGACTGGACGGCTTTCACGGAAACCCTGAAATGCCAGACAGATCAGCTGACTACCGTCGCTCCAACCACCTGTCAGGAAGTGGATGACCTTGCAGACTTGCTCAGCAAGACCGTCCTGACAGCCCATGAGGCTTCCTGTCCTCTTAAAGCCTACAAAGGCAAAAAATCCGCCCCCTGGTGGCACCCGGCGCTCGGATCCCTCCGGCGCAAGGCAAAGTGCCTCCAACGGAAAGCTCGCAAGAGCAAGGACCCAGCTGACCTGGCCGCCTATCAAGAAGCGATCCGCGACTTTAAGCGTGAAACCAGGAAAGCCAAGTCCGACAAATGGCGCCAATACTGCGCGGAGTTAGAAGGCACCCGCCCTACTTCGCGCGTAGTTAAGGCTCTCACCCTCGACAAAATGTCAAAGCTCTCAGTCATTAAAAGACCGGACGGCCGGCTCGCTGAGAACCCTGGGGAATCGCTGGACATTATGCTCACCAGCTCTTTCCCACGTGCCGCACCGCAGCTAGGCCCACCGGACCACTCTCCGGGCGGACAGATCCTGGCTTCAACCATCATTACCAGAGAGAGGACGGCTCGCGCCGCAAAATCCTTCTCTCCTTTCAAGTCCCGGGTCCTGACAACATTTATCCTGCCTTCCTTCATGAGGCAGTTAAAAATGACAGGTTTCTCGGCCTCCTCTGCAACCTCTTCAAGGCCAGCATTACCCTCGGGTATGTGCCAAAAGCCTGGCAAGAGGCTACGGTAGTCTTCATACCCAAGCCAGGAAAGGGAGACTATCACTCCGCCAAAGCTTACCGCCCTATCAGTCTGACGTCTTCTTCCTCAAACTGATGGAACGGCTGGTGCTCTGGCGCCTTCTCCTCGTTGAGCTGAGGAACTCCCCGCTCTCCCCTAATCACACGCCTTTCGTCCTGGACGTTCCATCGAAAGTGCGCTGCACGCCATTGTCGACAAGCTGGAGCGCGCCGTGCTTGGCAGTGGATACGCGCTGTCGCTTTTCCTCGACATTGATGGTGCTTTTAACAATGTGCTCTTTGAAGCCTTTAAGCGAGCCCTGGAATCCCGGGGCACGCACGAGCACCTCACCCGCTGGATCATGTACATGTTCTCCCATCGTACTGCCACCTCGCACCTCCTGGGACACTCACGCTCCGTGGAAGTCCAGAAAGGCGGACCGCAAGGTGGAGTCCTCAGCCCGATCCTCTGGAACTTAGTCATGGACGAGCTGCTTTGCAGCCCGCATCCGGACCCCGTCCAGAAGGTCGGCTATGCGGACGATGTTACCGCCACTGTGGCTGGACCATCGCCCGCGGTCCTCAGGGACCTCCTTCAAGCCTTCATCCACCGTGCCGAGCGCTGGGCACATAGCTGCGGTCTCAGGTTCTCTGAGTCTAAAACCGTGGCTATCATGTTCACCAGCCGCCGAAACTGGAGGATCGAACCGCTCTCCCTCTACGGCAAACCTGTTGCCATGGAGAAACAAACTAGATGTCTGGGCGTCACCCTCGACCACAGGTTGAGCTGGACCCCGCACGTCCAAACTAAAGCCCGCAAAGCTCTCGCGACTCTCGCGCAGATCCGCAGAGCTTTCGGTGCTACCTGGGGCCTCATCCCCCGCCGCCTCTGGTGGATTTACACTGCCATTGTTAGACCGGCCATCTCCTTCGCCGGCTTCATTTGGAACAGTGCCCTAGAGGTGAAAGGGGTTCTTGAGGTTTTAAATAGGGTGCAAGGCCGCGCTTGTCGAGCTATCATGAGCGCGGCTCCCTCAACGCCCTTCGCTGGCATGAACTCCTTCTTGGACATTCCCCCCTCGACCTCTTTGTTAGAGGGGAGGCTATGAAAACCTCCCGTCGTCTGCTTGACGCGGGTGTCCAAATCCAGAAGCAGTTTGCCTTCAGAAAGCGGAACCTCCGGCCGCATGGCGACCTCAGCCTGCGAGACCTGGAAGCAGCGAGAGGCCTGCTGACCCTCTCGGACGGAATCCCGTCCACGCTCTGCCCCCCGCTCAAATTCAAAACCAGCATTCCACCACGCCATGAGGCTAGGGACAACCGGAAACCCCGTGAAATCCACTGCTTCACTGACGGGTCCCAAATCAACTCCGCCTCTGGATACGGCTACTGCATCGTGTCTGGAGGGAGAACTGTGGCGACCTTCTCCCAACACACCGGCACCTGCTCCACCGTCTTCCAGAACGAAGTTCTCGCCATCAGCTCCTGCGCCATGGAGCTGTACAATCAGCGCGTCTGGGGGAAGGAAATTACCCTCCACTCGGACAGTCAAGCGGCGATTCACGCCCTTGAGCGCACCACCACCTGCTCGCGTACAGTCCTCGACTGCATCGGGCAGCTCAACCGCTTAGGCGCTTCCAACAAGGTGTCCATAAGGTGGATCCCCGGGCATTCGGGCCACCCCGGCAACGAGCTGGCCGATCGCCTGGCCAAGGCTGGCTCGACCGGTTCTTTTACTGGTCCCCTGCCCGTGGCCCCCACCCCCATCGCCGTTGTCACCACTCGGATCAACCAGTGGGTGGCTTCTAAGCACAGGGAGAGGTGGGCTAACGCCCCCGACTGCCGGCAATCCCGCGCGGCTGTCCCCTGTCCCTCCTCCGCCCTACGCAGGGCCCTGCTTGGACTGAACCGCAGGGACATCAGGGCGGTTACCATGGCCCTCTCGGGTCATGGCTGCTTTGCCAGGCATCGTTACCTCCAGGAGAAAATCCGCAGTGAGGAATGCCCTTTCTGCCTCTCCGGTGTCGAGAATGCGGAGCACTTCATCTGTGAATGCCCCGCCTTTACTCAGGACAGGCTCACCTACCTCGGCCCAAACCCGGACCTCCCCGACGTTTTCAGGCCCGAGAATCTCTGCCAGCTCGTCCGCTACCTAAGGGTTACCGGGCGAGCGACAATCCACCTCCTGGACTCTCCGGAGGGGGACCGCGCTGCGGACGCCGGCGCCACCGGAACTCCCTGCGCGACACCGCAGCACTAGCTGCCCGTGGTCGCCAGGGGTTAGCGAAATGGGCGGCAACGCCTCCTCGCTGTTTCCGGACGCACGGAGCCCCCTGCAGCTAAGTCAAGTAAGATACGTTACTGCTGCTCATAATAGTTGATACTTTTCTAAGATACTAAATCTTATAAATATAAGAATCTAGAAGCAACGATCGTGCCTCTTTGCTTCGATTGCATATATTTATTGTTGTAAAGTGAGTTTACTCACTGGGTTGTTTTGCTAGTCGGTGTTTGGGGGTCAAGGGATCCGTTGTACATGCGCGCTCTGTTTGTATATGTACATGCGTTCTCGAGTAAATATAAGAATAGCTCCACCCTTTGGGTGAGGGTTTGAATTTTGTTTGTTGGACTAAACCTGACTGACTTGTCTCTCGCTCACCACATTTTGGCGTCGCGCGGAGAAATCAATTGATTTGGGCCAGCGTGATTCAGCACAAGCGCGAACTCTAAAATCTGCCAAGTCATGAGCAGCACAGAAGGCGCAAATGCAAGTGCAATGGGCGACCCACAGCGAGGGTCCCAACAAGCAGCAGCCCAACAGTCAAGCAGAGATGCAGCCAACAGAATGAGTGTCAACATTTCGCCACCGCAGCCGTTTCTGCCAGCCGCTGGAGCACCGCTGATTGAATGGAACCGATGGAAAGCAATGTTCAGCAATTACCTGCTAGCATCGGGAGCCATCGATCTGCCGGAGCAAAGAAAACAAGCGTTGCTCATCCACTGTTTGGGTGCAGAGGGACAAAACATCTACATGTCTCTACAGGCCAGCAGCGATCAGGAGGAAGGAGAGCAACCGCCATCAACAGTTGATGACACGCTGAAGCTCCTGGACATGCACTTCGGACCCAAAGTCAACGTAGTTGCTGAGAGGCACAGATTCCGACAGAGAGCTCAGCGACCGAGCGAAAAGATCAGCGACTTCGTTGCCGCGCTGCGAAACCTGGCTTCGAACTGCGACTTCAAGACCTTCCAGGAGGAGATGCTGCGTGACCAGCTCGTCGAGAAAGTGCTCAGCAACCACATCAGGGAGCGACTGCTTATGGAGCCGGAGCTGACCTTGGCGACAGCTGTGCAGTTGGCGGAGCGACTGGAAACTGGACTGCTGGAGGCCCAGGCCATCAAGGGAGGCAGCCACACAGACCCAAACAGCTCGTGTGGAGTCCAGCAGATCAGCAAGGCCAAGAACAGTGGAGCAGTGGCAAGACAGCATGAGGCACTGAAGTCGACAACCGACGGCCGGAGCTGCGGCTACTGTGGCTCAGCGGCGCATGTCGGTGGACAGACCTGCCCAGCAAAGGGGCAGAAGTGCAAGTCCTGCGGCAAGCGCGGGCACTTCGCCAGAGTCTGCAGGAGCGGCAACCGAGTGCGACAGCTTCAGGATGAGTACTCCATCTGCACTGTGTCGACAGCTGCGGCAGCAAGCAAGCACTGCGAAGTGCTGCTAAACGGGAGGCCTGTCAAGCTGCTCGTTGACTCCGGTTCGCGAGTCTCCATCATCACCAAGACGACGTACAATAGACTTCTGTCCAACGTGCCCCTGCAGGCGTCATCACGGAAGCTGGTCGCTTTCAACGGCAGCAAGATCGGCGTGCTTGGTGACATCCTGACCTCGGTGCAGCTCAAGGACAAAGTAGTGCCTTACGTCAACCTTAGCGTGGTCAATACCGGATCTGACATCCTGGGGTGCGACCTCATGGATCAGCTGGGACTGTGGATCGTCACTGCAGACGGTGAGCGAGTGCAGACAGTCGGCACCAGAGCCCTGCCTGACTGGATCCCAGGCCGGTTCGACCAGTTGACTCAGGGACTCGGACACATCAAAGGATTTCAGCACAGGCCGCGAGTCAACCCCGCGGTGCAACCGACTGCTCAACCGTTGCGCAGAGTGCCGCTCAGCCTAAGAGATTCGGTTCAAAAGGAGATCGACCAGCTGCTGCAGCAAGGCATCATCGAGGAGGTGGACGCCTCAGACTGGGTGTCAAACCTAGTCGTGGTGCCAAAGGCGAACGGCTCGATCCGGATCTGCAACGACCTGAGAGGCCCAAACAAGAGCATCATACCGGACAGATACCCACTTCCGACCTTTGAGGAGCTCTCCGCCGAGTTTGCCGGGTCACGATGCTTCTCCAAGTTGGACCTGAATTCGTCTTACCTGCAACTGGAGTTGTCTGAGGACTGCAGAAATCTGACCACGTTCGTGACGGAGCGAGGCCTATATCGATATCGGAGGGTGTGCTTCGGCCTGAGTAGTGCACCGGCTGCGTTCCAGAAGGTGATGGCTAAGATCCTCAGTGGCATCAAAGGCGCAGTGCACTTTATTGACGACATCGTAGTGCACGCGGCATCAAGAGAAGAGCACGACAAGCGCCTGTTCAAGGTGCTGCAAGCTCTGATGACGCACAACGTGACTATCAATACGGCCAAGTGCACCTGGCGCCAGGACAAGGTCAACTTCCTAGGCTATGAGCTGAGCGCTTCTGGAGTCCGCCCGTTGCAGTCACACGTCGAAGCTATCGAGAAGGTACAGCCGCCAACGAACACCAAGGAAGTGGCTGCGTTTCTAGGCGTCGTGAAGTACTTCGGCAACTTCATTCCCAGCCTCTCCAGCACGGCGGAGCCCCTAATGAAACTGCTGAGGAAGGACGAGTCGTGGAAGTGGACCAGTGAGTGCCAGCAGGCTTTTGAGCAGCTGAAGACAGGAGTGTGCAAGCCACCCTGCCTCAAGTTTTTCGACGCAGATCAGCCGATCATCGTCAGCTGCGACAGCTCAGCATCAGCTCTTGGTGCGATGCTCCTCCAGCAAGACTCCGACGGCCAGTGGCGCCCGGTTGCCTTTGCGAGCCGAACTCTGAGTGCTACGGAGCGCCGCTACTCGGCGAGCGAGAGGGAAGCCCTGGCCTGCATCTTCGCCTGTGAGCGCTGGAACTTCTTCCTTTACGGCCGACGGTTCGAGCTCCACACCGATCACCAGGCTCTCACCACGCTGCTGTCATCATCTGGGAGCGGACACCGGCCACTCAGACTGCATCGCTGGGCTGATCGTTTGTTAAACTACTCCTTCACCGTCAAGTACGTCCCGGGTGCCAAGAACATCGTGCCCGACTTTCTGTCGCGCTGCCAGGACACGGCCGAGCCGACGGAAGGCGATGAAACAGACGGTCTGGAAGTCCAAAGAGTGCTCCTGGCCGAGGCGCTGACCGTGGTCACCGAGGACGAGCTGGCGGAGGCAACGTCAAAGGACGAGCTCCTGGCACGAGTCGCAGAGTTCACAGTTTCCGGTTGGCCAGACAAGAAAAAGCTCGATGAGCGCCTGCTGCCCTACTGGAGTGTTAGGAACGAGCTGACTGTTTGGAGCAACGGCAGGTGCTTGGCCATGGGAACTCGTGCCGTCATACCGGAAGAACTGCGCCAGCGAGTGCTCGACTTAGCGCATCAAGGTCACAAGGGAGTCAGCAGGACCAAGCATCACTGCCGAGACACCGCCTGGTGGCCCAAAATGGACAGCGACATCGAGAGGTTCGTCAGCAGCTGCTCTGCGTGCATCATCAGTGAGAAGAGCTTCAAGCCGCATCGGACAGTGCTGACCCCGACCAAGTGGCCGAAGGAACCGTGGACAGAGCTGCAGATCGACTTGTTCGGAGAGCTGCACGAGGGTGCACCACAGAACTGCCGTTTCATACTCGGTGTACATGACCTGCATTCAAAGTGGCCCGAACTGGTCTGCCTCTCTTCAGCGACGTCTGCGACTATCATCAAGAGTCTCACGGCGCTGTTTTGTCGCTGGGGCATTCCGCGCGTAATCACCACCGATGGAGGACCCCAGTTCATCTCCCAGGAGTTCAACGACTTCCTAAAGGCGTACGGCATCAATCATCGTCAGACTCCGTTCTACCACCCTCAAGGAAATTCCGGAGTGGAGCGCCTGAACCGCGTAGTCAAAGAGGGCTTGAAGAGCCACCTTCAAGACGGCTACTCGTTCCTGGAAGCGGTGCAGTCCATCCTGTGGGCGTACCGATCGACACCGCATGCGCTGACCGGCGTGACGCCAGCGGAGCTGATGCTCGGCCGCAAGATCACCACGCCGCTGTGGACGCTGCAGCCGAAGCGAGCGACTCGAGAGCACCCACTGGCCGATCAGATCCAGGAGCGGCAAAGACGGCAGTTCAAGCGGCTCAACAGATCCCGGCAGCCGCCGCGCCAATTCCGGGTCGGCGACCTGGTGCGAGTGCGATCTCCGCGGATGCGAGGCAAGCTGCAGAGCCACGTGTCACCACCTCTACGGGTCAGCGACATCATCAGCCCGACGATCGTCAGGTTAGAGGACGGCTCAAGGTGGCACACCAGCCTCTGTATGCCTCATGCGGAGCCCGAGGGTGCCAGCACGACTTCGGCAACGGCAATGCCGCCACAGCCGCCAGTGGCTGCAGAGCCGGCAGCGCCAGAAGGCCCGACGGACCCGCCGCCGGCGACCGTTGAGGCCGACGCGGAGCTGCGGCGCAGTACGCGACTGCGGGCACCACCGTTGTGGTACGGCCAGGTCGTGACGCATTGATTGCCAGCTGTGAAGGGAATTAGTGACTGTTAAGGAGGGTGAATGTTGTAAAGTGAGTTTACTCACTGGGTTGTTTTGCTAGTCGGTGTTTGGGGGTCAAGGGATCCGTTGTACATGCGCGCTCTGTTTGTATATGTACATGCGTTCTCGAGTAAATATAAGAATAGCTCCACCCTTTGGGTGAGGGTTTGAATTTTGTTTGTTGGACTAAACCTGACTGACTTGTCTCTCGCTCACCACATTTATATCAACGATTTATGTAATTAACGAAATTAAAATTGGTGAAAAATTCAATTTAATAAAACGGTAGGCCTCCGCCTCCCCTGAGAGGTTTAAGAATGCCCTCCAGTCAGCGTAAAAAATTTCCCAGAAGTGAATTACTACCTTATTTTTCACTGATGGTTTTTGTTTTACTTTCGATGTAAATGCGTGCGTCTGCTGTTAAATTTTTGTTAATCCCCATGTGCTCTTGTCTGTTTCCACCCGGTGGTCCTGCGTTTACTACCCACTGGTCCGACTCATTGTCCCTCTTCCGATCGCTTGTGTGACGGTCTGCCGGCCCTGTCCTGGCCAGATTATTCCTTGGTAAAACAATGCAGCTCCCCTTATTGAATTCCATGATACCCGAGGTAAATTTGTAAGCCCAAGTGACCAGCTACATATACCTACTGATGAGGACGCACCTTTTTTCAATCTCAGAACCGCACATTTTGCTTCGATGCGCTTTTCCCCTACTGTCAGTAGGCTAGCTTAGGAACTTCTTTCCATTCTCCCATCTAGGCTTAAGTTCTATACTAATTTATGCCATTACTATTAATTCTGTTAGATACCCAATGTACTTCCCTTAGGAACCTAATTTTGGATTCTTTACGCGTATTTGAAGGTCAGACTGTCTGGGTTCGAGACGTATTGATCTCCAACAGTCTAGACAGGCGACACTAAGTCTGGGAGAAGTGTTCTGACCCCCAGATTTGTGGATTTTTCACTGTTTCCCGTGATTAACGGCCGTCTAGCTGTCACTTTTGGCGCCAGCCTGTCTGGGTCAAAGAGGTCCTTCCAGCTTTCCCCCACTCACTCTGTTGCTTTCTCTTTTGATTTATGGGCGTTTTGCTGTCACTTTTGGCGCCAGAATGTCTAGACAATTAAGTGACTTTTATTATGTTTTGCTTATGATTTATGACCGCACCTGTCAACTTCCCTGGGGTCTGAAGGCCACCTGGTGGGGTGGGTTTTGGGGTCTTGCGCTCAGCCAATCAGAGTCGACCTGACTGCCCCCGGCTCGACCAATCAGAAAATTCGGCGCCTATTTTAACAAAAGCTCTCAGCCAATCGGAAAATTCGGCGTGCGTTATAACAAATCGGCCGCGTGAGAGCTATAAAAGGCGGCAACTCGCCCCGCGCTCGAGTACTCCCTTCCGCTCCGGACACTCCTCTTCTGGTCCTGCCGACCTGATCCCCCTTTCCCCGGCAGTTTCGGCTTCAACAGCTAAGTTCCCCCTGAGAAGCATCATCAATATCTCTCGGAAGTGATCTAAGAGCAGCAACGACTATCGGCAAGCGAAGAGCAGCGGCGGCAATCGTCAGTCAAGATCAGCAACAGCATCCAATCTGAACGCTTCGGTCTCAAGGACAACTGAAGTTACGTTATGTCAACTTAAGTTGTCCTTGTTCGGTCTCTGTGGATTCCTCGGCTACCGGCAGATAGGTCCTCTGATTGGTTTGGTGAGAGGCTCTCTTGACCTGCTTAACTGGGTGCACTCTTTGTCTGACCCCTTCCTAGGTAGTCTGATAGGATTTGCACTTTTGCTTACTTGCTTTTGTGTGCCAATCTCGAGGCAGCAGTGTCAGTTAATATTAAAAGTAGCCATTTGCTCTAACTCAATCTAAAGTGTTTAGGATTGCGGATTAAGTGAGAAAGTTAAATGTGGAAGTTAAAGACTTAGCGTTTTCTTTCTTTTTCGCAATGCCAGCTGAGATGAGCAGCTAAATCTATAGAGGCAGAGGTCACAGTGGACCGGAAGCGACACAGTTCCCAGTCAATCAGTCGATCTAAGAAATCATTATGTTAAGCCTGCAAATTAAGTGCCAGACTGGCGCTTTGGCGCGGTCACAGGCAGTTAAGCGGCCAAAGTAAGTTAAGTATTAGCCTAACGATCTCCGAAAGTGACAATACATCTACATCATCGCTATCTGTCGACGTGTTAACACATTTAGTGCCAAAAGCATGCTGTTACGTGTACTTATACATGTACTTCTGGGAATTTGGTAATGAAATAGTACATCTAGCAGTTTATGAAGGCTCGCCAGCGCAAGAACCCCCTGCAGAAGTCCTCTCTGTCCCTGCATGGCCAATGCGATCTTAGTCCCAGCAGCGTCCCTTCTATTCGGCTATGACTTCGAGATTTAGACAGCTAAAAGACACTAGATGGCAGGTAAGTGCAGTGCCCCTCTAGTCGGAAGTCCGATTTCGATAGCTCCGGTTTGGTGAGCCGGGGCGCACGCACTGGTGGCAGCGAGTTAGTTTATCCGCGGGTTAGCTAATTTCTACCTTCCAAATTCTCCCTGCTTGTCTCTCGCTGTCTTCTCCTAGCTATAGGACCTTGCTGCTCGCCCACAATCTAGCTACCATGGGCCTGACCATCTGACAGGAGTGAGAGGCCAGAGCTCTTAGTGATTCATTTCTGAGTTCTGAGGCCCGAAGCTACAGGCTTAAAAAGGCCGAACCCATCACTACCATTAAAATACATTGCCATTGGCAATTATTTTACGTACATTACATGTCCATGCATGTAAATTTTCTGTCTGCTTAAATTTGGCTATAACTCCCTTCTTCGCAGTACGCCAAATGCCTGATTACTTTTAGAATTGTCAATAAAATTCAGAACGCTCATTCGGTTAAGTTTAATTGTTCCTTCTAGACTTTGTGACCCTCGGAAAAGCATTCAGATCTAAGGGATCTCATCAATTAATAGAGTCCACGGGCTAGTTCGAGATACTTCCAGGCACTTTGGATTTCTTCTCAACGAATTCACGCGGTGGTGGCAGCGACCTGCTACTACAAGTAACTCTCTGAGTTTTTAGCATTAGCTTACGAAAATTTGTAAGACTTTCCGAATATATCTACAATTAATGCGAAAAATTCAGCATCGGCTGACGTACATTGTTTGCCCAGCATTCTGAAGTGCGACATCAACTTAGACGACTCAGTCATTAGTCACGACCATAGCTACCCCCCTCTGAGCTTGATCATAAGCCAGAGCTCCCCACATTGCACTCCAAGTTGTTCGTATCGACCTTAACCCCGGAAATTCTGGCACGGATTTAAACTAGACAAATGTAGCAAGAACGGAGGCAGGACACTAAATTTGACTTTGAGCCTTTACCGCCCAATCACAAGCTTGCACAGCTGCCTGCTTACTAGGCACACTCTAAAGCATAGCCAGTAACAGTTCGAGCTATGATTCAGCATTTATTGGACTCACCATCGAGCTAAGGCGATGAAATTCAGCTGATATAAAGTTACGAATATAAAGTATTGAACGAAACGAAAATATACGAGTATTATTACATTGCGATGCGATTACTTTGCTTTACTTAACACCCGCCTCGAGTTGGCACCAATTTAAATTACGAAATTAAGGTGTACTACACTACCCCCCTCGCGATAAAAAAACAATGTCCCCATTGCCCCGAAAATTGACAGTTCGAACAAAATCTACTTTATGAAAATATTTCTTTGACACAATTACAAGTTGCGTTCAATGCACGCTCACAAGACGGACACTAAAGGATCGAATCGCGTATGAGCAAAAGTTAAATAAAGCCAACTTCAAAAATAGCGGCAAAATTCTTCAACCACAGCAATTTAGGACTTCACCAATGCAATTTGAACATAACGCGGAACGAAAATGCTCGAGTCTAATTTAATAGAATATCGGATGATGATCAACGCACATACCCTAACGGATGCTAAAAATTGAACAATTATGTCAATGCGGAATAAAAATGCAATATTCACTTCAACGCGAAAACTTACCAATTTTTTGAATTTAGAAAATATTGTTGAAATCGAAAATAAATATTTTGATAGCAAAATGCGATTTAATATATAAGGGAATATATAAAGCACCGGCCTGGAACTCGGAAACCACAACTGATTAAAACTCGAAAAGACAGCGGATTTGAATCTTAAAAAACGAATTAGACGCAAAAAATACTCAGCCAAGTGACACGCAAAGGCAGCTCTGCTGGAACAGCGCACAAATGCACAACTCAAGCACAAACTGCGCAGGTCGCAGAAAACGGCAAAAAAAGATTGTCAGACTCACACTAGGACCCAGCCATCGTCAAGAACTTCGCTGCTGCAGTCGCTGGTCGCCTCACTCCGCGCCGGGTCGGGAGCGCGGGGCTGGTGCGCACGTTTCAGCTTGTTTGCGTGGACCACCCGACCGGTGTCGCCGTCCTTGTAATCGATAGGACGAACCAGGTAGTTCACCGGCGACGTTCGCTGCAGCACCAGGAACGGGCCGGTCCAGGGCGCCTGGTGTTTCGGAGCCAGTCCAGTCGTCCTTGAAAGCGCCGACGGCGGAACGAAAACCCATACGAGGTCGCCGACCCGGAATCTGCACCGCTTGGCCTTACGGTCGTAGTACCGCCGCTGGCGTCGTTGTGCTGTCGCCATCGATCGCCGCACGGAGTCGTAGGCGCGAAGCAGCTGGTCGCGGTTGTTGGCGGCGAACTGGCCGACTGTCATTGGCGGCTCCGGTGGCCGGTAGACGACGTCAACTGGAAGCGTCATTTCCCGGCCAGTCAGCAGGCAGTGAGGAGTAAACCCGGTTGTAGCATTGACGCTGCTGCGGTAGGCCAAGAGACAATGCGGCAGCACTTCTTCCCAGTCCTCCGGCTGAACTGACTGCAGGTGGCAGCGGAGCATCTGGTGCAGAGTGCGGTGGAACCTTTCTACTAGGCCGTCGCACTGCGGATGGTAGCCGGATGTCCGCGTCTTCTGAATCTCCAGCAGCCGGCACAGGCTCCTGATGACCTTTCCGTCCACGGCCTTGCCACGGTCGGAGTGCAGAATGTGCGGGGCTCCGAAACGCGTCACCCAGTTGTCGAACAGTGCCTTGGCGATGGTGGCCGCTTTCTCGTCGGGGAGTGGCACCAGCTCGACCCACTTGGTGAAGTAGTCGACAATGGTGAGCAGCCGATCGTTTCCCCGCCGTGACAGTCCAACTTTGACCACGTTGATGCCCACGCGCTGCATAGGAAATCCACTGGCCATAGTCTGCAGTGGAGCTCGGCGCTGACTCGGTGTCTTAGCGCGCTGGCACACTTGGCAGGACCTGACCGCTAGGCGAACGCTCTCCGCCATTTTCGGCCAGTAGCAACGCTGCTTGAGGGCTGCCAAGGTCTTGTCCTCGCCCAGATGCCCAAGCTCATGGACCTCCTCGATGAACTCCTCCTGTCTGCAGCGCGGAATCACAGGCACAGGCTTGGGCTTCACCAGCTTGTTCAGGGCGCCGTCGACGAAACACAGGTCGCCGATCTTCTGTGCCAGAATTAGACTCTCAGGCGACAGTCGGTCACGTCTGCTGGCGCTGAACCTTGTCTTGCCGTTGGACAGCAGGCGAAACACCGGGCCGATGTCTGGATCACGGAGCTGCAGTTCACGCAGTGACTGAGACGCATCTGACAGCGCGTCGCCTTCCTGAATGGCCTCGTCGCTGATTTCGTCTTCGCTGGAGTCCTCGCTCTCGCTTGGCCGCGGTTGAAGCTGCTGCTTCCTCCTTGAGGTGCCCTGACGTTCCGGCTCGGCGTTGGTCTGGGCAGCCGCAGAGGTAGCCGGCGCTGATGTCGCTGCGTTGGTTTGCACGGAGTTGACTCTGACTGTGTCGACCCGGCCAGCAGGCTCCGCGATTGGCACTGGCGCCTCGACCGCCGGCTCCGTCTGGCAGGCGGCTGTTGAAGTCTCGGCTGGCGCCACCGCTGTCGTCCCTGGCCGACAGACTCGACACTGGCTGGTGCACTTTTGCTCTCGCCGAGAGAGGGCGTCTGCGTTGCCGTGTTGGCGGCCTCGGCGAAAGACGACCTTGAAGTTGAACTCATCGAGCAGCTGCAGCCATCTGGCCAGCTGGCCTTCGGGCTCTTTGAATGCCAGCAGATAGGTGAGCGCCTGGTGATCCACTCGAACGGTGAAGGCGCGCGGCAGCATGTAGCTCCGGAACTTCTTAACAAACTCGACAACAGCCAGGAGCTCGCGTCGCGTCACGCAGTAGTTGCGCTCAGCTCTTGACAGGGCGCGGCTGGCGTAGGCGATAACCCGCTCTTCGCTCGCCTGCACTTGCGACAGCACCGCGCCGATTGCGCAGTCACTTGCGTCGGTGTCGAGGATGAATTCGGAGCCCGACTCGCTCATGTCCGGGAACGCCAGGATCGGAGCTGACAGCAGCGCTTGCTTCAGCTGGTTGAAGGCCGCCTCGGCTTCTGGCGTCCACTCGAAGGGCGTAGGCAGTGTAAGGCGGCGCAGAGGCTCGGCGATATTGGCGTATTCGCGCACAAATCTTCGGTAGTAGGAGGTCATGCCGAGGAAGCTCTTGACGTCCTTCGAGCTCCGGGGCACCGGCCAGTCTCGCACAGCCGCGGTTTTGCCCTCATCGACGGTGATGCCGGTCTTGCTGACGCGGTGGCCCAGGACTAACATGCTGGTATTTGCAAATCGGCACTTTGACGGCTTGAGGCGCAGGTTAAACTCGCGCAGTCGCTCCAGAACTGAACGCAGCCGATCGTTGTGCTGGCCGATGGTCTGGCCCATCACGATGACGTCGTCAATGAACACCAGACAGGCCTGCCACGTCAGCCCCCGGAGCACCAGCTGCATGAGCCGCTGAAAGGTGGCTGGTGCATTCCGTAGTCCGAACGGCATCACGTTGAATTCAAACAGGCCTTCATGGCACACAAATGCCGTCTTCTCCTTGTCTCGGTCATTCATCTCGACTTGCCAGTAGCCACTTTCGAGATCCAGCGCTGAGAAGTAGCTGTTTCCTTCGAGGGCATCCAGAGTGTCATCGATGCGGGGCATCGGGAAGGCATCGGGCTTGGTCACCGCGTTCAGCAGGCGGTAGTCCAAGCAAAATCTGGCCGACCCGTCCTTCTTGCGAACCAGAACTATCGGAGATGCCCAAGGTGATGACGATGGTCGGACGACTCCCTTTGCCAGCATCTCGTTGACCAGCTCCTTCTGCTGTGCGATCGCTGTGGGAGCCAGGCGCCGCAGTCCTTGGCGAATTGGCCTGGCGTTGCCTGTGTCGATCTCGTGCTTTAACAATTGGGTGCGGCCTGGGTTGCTGGGGCTCGCGAATACGTCACTGAACTCCAGCAGAAGGCGTTCGACTTGCTGCCGCTCCTCGGTTGGGATGTCATCGGCGATTTACACCTCGTCCTGCCAGGTCGTTGCAGTAGTCGGATCTGCCTCGCTGGCATCACCAGATCCTCCGGCTTGCAGGTGCGCCAGGGCTCGGCCAGACAGCGGGTTGAAGTTGCCGACGATGTCGCCCTCCTTGATCTCGACTGTCTCATCTCTGGTGTTGATGACAGCAACCCCCATTCCGTGGTCAACCAGCTTGGACACGCTGCGGCCGATCATCACTTTGGCCGCCTTGCTGCCGCAGACAACGCCTGGTGCCTCCGAGTTCGTCCACGCTGCCGCGCTCGCTGGCCGCACCGGAATGATCCAGCCATCGCCTGGCTGCAGTCGAACCGTGGCCGCCGCTGCCAGCTTGCAAGTCTGGGCCGCCTGCCTGGATGTCCGCATTGGCAAGGTGACGCCGAGGCCGTTAAACTCGAGAATTCCTGATCTCAGGTGGATCGAAATGTCAAATTTGTTTAGGAAGTCGCAGCCCAGAATTACCGGTGCGCTGAGGCAGGTCACTGCCAGGAATCTGTGTCGAAAATGAAGCGGACCAAGAAAAAAACTTATCTCAATTTCGCCCAACACTGTTGCTTGATTGCCGCCCACGCCATAGATGGTTGTTGAGCTGGGTCTCAGCTGCCGCCTGAGCCTGGCCGAGTGCACGATGTCGCCGTTGATGCAGGAGATCTCGGCACCGGTGTCGATCATGCACGGCCGGCGTTTTCTGAGCATGCGCGAGGTGATGAAGCGCACTTGGTCGGGCTGGAAGCTGGGGCGTGGGGGCTGGGCCGAACTGCTTAGTACTGAGAGGGCCGGTGCTGGCCCATTGGACCAGCCCCCCCAGCGTTTGGGCACCTCCGGCGGATGTGGCCAGGCTGATGGCAGCCGTAGCAGATGGGCACCGCCCTAGGCTGCTGCTGTTGATGTGCAGCGGCGTCAGCTGATCTCCATGGTGGCGCTGGGGCTGTCTGCGCTCGATGAGCCGCTGGCTGGTGATGTTGTGTCGTCTGTGGCCCATGCTGCGGTCGGGTTCCTGTCGGTGTTGACTGAACCGGTGCCGCTGGAGCTGACGCCTCGGCGCTGTGGTGCTGCGACTGGGAATTCATTATCTGCCGGGTCTCGCGCACTTGCTGGGCATAGTGCAGGGCCTGATCCGGTGTAGTAAGAGGGAGCTGCATATTAAGCAGCCGCTCCGTCACGTAGTTGTCGTTCAGCCCTTGAATGAACCGCTCAAGCACAGTCTGCTGGCGACAGTCTTGAGCACCGAGCTCTGGGTAGGCCTTGAACGCGAGTCGCTGGAGGGCAGTCAGAAAATCCTCGAACCTCTCGTCCCTGCCCCGGCACCGGCTGTGAAGCTCGCGCCGAAGTAGCGCAGTGCTGGTGGCACCGCCATGACGAGCGCGAAGGTGCTGCAGGAGATCTTCATAGCGGGCACCTGGCAGGAACTGCAGTGAAGTCCCAACGGGCTGTCCATGCTGCGCGCACAGTTGGTAGAGCCAGACCTCGTAGGTAGCGAATGCTGGTCCCAGGTAACTGCTGAGCGTGTTGATCTTGCTGTAGTCACTCAGTCCTTGGTGCCGGCTTAAATACGAAGACACTCGACCCAGAAAGTCATCGAACGGTTCGGATCCGTTGAAGGGCGCCGGCTTTGGCACCGACGGAAGCTGGATTGCTTGTTGATATACCGGTGCGCACAGGTTGCGGGCGTCAGCGCCAGGGTGAGATCCGCCTTGGAGCAACGGAGCCCATGGTTCGGCCATACGGTGCACAGGTCTTGGTGGATGTGTCACTGCAGCTGCCGCAGCTGCCGCGGAAGGCCTGGTGTCCAGCAGGAATGAGTCTCCCGTCTCCATGTAGTTCGTTGATGGTTGGCCGGGCCCGGGGGGCACTGGCACTTGAGACTGACAGCAGCGTGCTTCATCGACAGAGATTTGCACAGGATCGAGGTCACGAAGCTCTTGATAGCGCCGCCAGTTCGCCTCCCGTTCGGATTCTGGCTCACTGGTTGACGAAGAGGTGTAAGCCGTAGCCGCAGCGGTCGGACGTAAAATATCGCGATTTCTCAGTCTTAGCCGTTGAGGCTCTTCTGCCTCACGTTCTGACCACATGATGATCGATGACAGGTGCAACCTTCGGTCTTTTATTGCTATGAAGAAATTCGTCCTGGCGTGGTCGCCAAATGTAGCAAGAACGGAGGCAGGACACTAAATTTGACTTTGAGCCTTTACCGCCCAATCACAAGCTTGCACAGCTGCCTGCTTACTAGGCACACTCTAAAGCATAGCCAGTAACAGTTCGAGCTATGATTCAGCATTTATTGGACTCACCATCGAGCTAAGGCGATGAAATTCAGCTGATATAAAGTTACGAATATAAAGTATTGAACGAAACGAAAATATACGAGTATTATTACACTGCGATGCGATTACTTTGCTTTACTTAACACCCGCCTCGAGTTGGCACCAATTTAAATTACGAAATTAAGGTGTACTACACAAAGTCTCGTCGTCATGAGCTGAGCCTCGAGCTCTCGATCGAACGTGCTCGAGGTACAACGTGCAAGGCCTGAGCCCAAACATAAAGAAACCTGCCGTCCTAAAAAAACGCTGTCCTTACTGATTCAAGTCTCGTCAGTCCCGCATCGAGTAAAAATGTGAACTAACTCATCAAGCATTCGTATTTAAAGATTCTGAATAATCTGATATGTATTGAGACAGATGCAAGCAAAGTAGGCTAGCCTAATTCTGAGAAAACAACAATGCCAACAAATCTTAGTTTAAATAGCTGGGCTTAGCTTTAGTTTAGGCTACAATCATGGAATTACTTGTACTTTTACTTTTTGGATCAGATGATATCATATTTTCGAGATTTTCGAAAAAGAAGGAAAAAAATTTTTTTATAGAATAGAATATTGAGCTTGCTATGGTAGGTCTAATATCATTTGTATAATAATTTACTAGTATAGTAATTACTAAAGTAATTTGTATAGTATATAAATATACAAGTATCAGTTTTAGATATTATATTTGTTTAAATGTAAATATACAATGTTAATTGCAAATAACATTTTGACTTTGTACCATTGGCATTAATTGCTTATCTTTCGACAAATAATACGTATTATATAGATTAATTTTGATTAAATGGATTTAAAAAAATGTATTTATTAAATTTTGTTTCACAGCAACTAATCAACATCTGTGTCTTTTTCAAATCTATCTATAGGCCTAAATTTGGAGTTTAGGTAAAATGGCCTAAAATTGACTATTAGCCCCCCCCCCCTACTGAATGACTATTACCAAAATGTTTTATTGCCAAAATGTCAATTGTCAAAGTTACTAATAGCCTTTTAAAGTTAGTATTGGCCATGTAACTTGGTTTTAGTTTTGACTAAAAAGCAACTTTGTTTTATAATTTGCATTTATTTAAGTCAATCCTTTATATTAAAATTTTTTGTCTATATTTATCCATCTAAGTATAGGCCTATGTGATTGATTTTTAAAAAAAATTTACTATGTAGGATTCACTAAATTTCTTTTTTTGCATAGATTAGGCCTGTCATATCATTGGCTATAAATTATATGACTTTTGTAATGTTTATTACTTTCCATAGTAATAAATAGTAAATAACAAACATAAACAAACAAATAAACATAAACAAATAATAAACAAAGTAATGTTTATTACTTTTGTAACAAAGGATAAAAATGACAATAATAATACATTTTGATATAATATTAAAAATAACTGCAAAAGAATTTTTAGGAAGGAAAAACAAAAAATACCCTATTAAGATATATATTTGCAAATATTAAAAAGTTTAGATCCATGTAGAAAATTAATACTTGGGCCTATATATATATACATTAGTCTATTTTTTATGATGAATGATTGCTTTTGTTCTATCAACCCAATTAAGCTAAAACTTTAGAATGGAACTATTTTTAGTTTATAGATTCATTATAAATAGGCCTATGTTTGTATAATTTTCTATCAAAATTAGATAGATATTTAGGTATAAGATGGAGATATAAGGGATATTTAAGAACTTTTATCAAGGTATATTCCAGTCAGTCAGAAAGTTAGATACCTAAAGCAAAATGTTGGAAATATTAATCAGCACAAAAAGTAAAAATACAAAACAAAAGTAAAGCAAATGCAAAAATTATACATTTCATTCCAAACTACAGTAGAAATTTTAAATTCAAATTCAAAAATATTACAAAGACATAGCTTGCAAAAAGAAAGGAGCAATTATATTTTTCAATGCTTAGAGAAAAAAGACAACTATATTCTATACAGCTACTTCAAAATTTATTGCAAGGCTTTGAATTTGAAGGTCTGAGACAAAAAGTTCCTTTATTTTTCTTAGATGGCTTTATAGTAAAAGGTATGCTCCTTTAGACATGAGTAAAAAAGCTAAAGGCACTTGTATAACATTATCATCTTGCCAGGTTTAAGTATAACTATGAATTATATAGAGCTGTTAAAAAGCTGCTTAATGGCAAAAAGTGCTGTTGCTATGCCACCCTTTATAACATTTGAAAAGACTTAGTTGCCTATCATTGTAAAAAATAAAGTGCCACTAGCCAGTTTTATATATTTATATATCACATTTACACTTATTATAGAACTAATTGACTACGAGTAACTATAATTAGTCTATAGGTATTGAGCATTTTCCTGCTTGCAATATTTGCTATAAGTATAGAGCTATTATTTTTTAGTTAATATCTCACCAAGGTAGTACTAGAACATTACATTTATACCATTGAATTCAATGGCAATAGCAACATACTGAATTTGAGCATTACCAATTGTGTAGTATTAGTATTAGTCTTCAGTCTTTCCACTCTAGCTAAATTGGCCTAGAAACCAATAGGTCATCTCAGCAGATCTTCCTTGCTTGATGATGTTGGCACTAGAGTTAATATGCTTGCTTGAGAGTTCATAACTACTTCTAAAGTTTAAGTAGCTTTCAAACAGTCAGATTTGAGTTCATTATATCTTGGATTATTGCCTTTTTGACTTTGCCTTTGATGCCTGACTTTCCTGCACAATTTCCGGCACAATGTAGAAACGAGCAGATAAGTTTTTGTTGCTGATATTTGCAATTGCAAAATACTGCAAACATTGCCAGTTAAAGCTTGCATCAAACTAGGTGCAACTAAAACTTGGATTCTTGTTGAGAAATACTGGAGAGTCAAAATTAATTAAATACAAATAATTGCATGTCGATTAACAAGGTATTAATAAATATAGTAAATCTCTAGTGGCTCATTCCATATAAGCATGGTCGTAACATGACAGGTTATTTTTACTTATAAAATGAAATCTAATAATAGAATATACTAAACCAATATTTTAAATGAAAGATTATTTTGTCTAGAATATATTTATAGAGTTTCATATAGATATCATCATTAGTATAGATGCTATTAAACCTTAAATGACACTTATGGTCGTAACGACAGGATTTTTGACATATAGAAACTAAAAGGTAAAAGTCTTATAACATTTTTCATTTTTGATATTTTGCAATACATTTTTAAAATTTGACTAAGAACATCTTTAGAAATCATACTCTTTTATTAGAATATATAAACTCAAAAGGCAACAAAGATACAAAAGAAAAGGCAGCCTTATGGTCGTAACATTATGGTCGTAACATATTTTTTTCTGTCAATTCAGTAACTTTGAGGTACTAATACATTAAAAATATAATAGATTATTTGGTCACCAATGCTTTTATCTGATGATGCAAGTACTATACTTTTATCTATAGTTTGTTTCAACCTTCAAAAGCTTTCTATTTGTTTTTAAAAGGTACAAAATCTTAATGATGTCTTTTGCTTCGAAAAATGTCCAAATTTTTACAAAAATGACTTTTTGCCAATTGATAACATACTAATCCAACATTTTACCATTCCTTTATTCTTAGATTGTATATATTGCACAATATAAACATTTGGTAAAAAAAATAGGCTAATTAGGCAATGGCAAGCAAAAATATTGACTTTTTTCTATTTTCCAAATATGTCCATCTTATATGGAATGAGCCTAGTGATTTTTGTTTTTATTAAAAGATTAATTCTGTTTTAATCTTTTTTCTGTTAAAATATAGATGCCCACTCAATACATATATGGGCAACTTTCCAAATTTACATTGACAATGTAAATGTTAAGACAGTTTGTTATAATAAGCAAAAAAACATAACTAAAAAAATTGATATTACAAATTATTTCTTTTTCTATCAAATATAATCACCTAAGTATTTTATCCATGCATAGAGTCCTTAGACCTCTATGGTATCCTCCCTCTTCGACTTCTCCCTGGAGAATATTTTCTATTACTCAGCAAATTAACTTATTCTAGGCAATTCATTTCAGCTATGCTCAGCATTTCGCACCTCTAACTTATAACATTGTTATATTTGCTGCATGCCAACTCTCCCAGTTAAACCAAATCATGAAACCCATATGCCTCCTCGGCCACATGAGGTCCATAACGCAGGTCCGATTCAATCGGGATGGAGATTTAATTTTCACCTGCGCCAAAGATCCGCATCCTTCGATTTGGTTCGCTTTGAATGGCGAACGCCTTGGCAGCCTGGTTGGACACAATGGCGCCGTGTGGTGCGTTGACTGCCGTTGGGACAGCAAAAAGGTCAGTGACAGTTCGCTGGTGGTCTGCTGTTTTTCACAGAGTCGCTAGCAGTGACTCACTGAGGTGTCACAGGGTAGCTAGCAGTGACTCAGTGAGGTGTCACAGGGTAGCTAGCAGTGACTCAGTGAGGTGTCACAGGGTAGCTAGCAGTGACTCAGTGAGGTGTCACAGGGTAGCTAGCAGTGACTCAGTGAGGTGTCACAGGTTAAACTAGCAGTGACTCAGTGAGGTGTCACAGGTTAAACTAGCAGTGACTCAGTGAGGTGTCAAAAGTGTAAACTTATCCTCATACTTATTGGACTCACAACTAATAATACCCAGGTGTTAACCGGATCTGCCGACAACAGCGCCAAGCTGTGGGACACGGAGACCGGCAAGTGCGTGCTCAGCGTCGATACTAATAGCGCCGTTCGCTCTTGCGGCTTCGACTTTGCCGGCACCAGCGCTATGCTGACCACGGACAAGACCATGGGCTACAAGTGCACCATCCTGCTGTACGATATCCGCCAGGACCCCGCCGGGCAGCCCGCCTGCCAGATGCTGGTGCCGGAGTCCAAGATAACCAGCGCCGTGTGGGGCCCACTGAGCCGGTTCCTCATCACCGGGCACGAGAATGGCGACCTGTGCCAGATGGACGTGCGCGCTCAGAAGGTATGGGCGGGGTGGGGTCTCTGTCATGCAGGGCTAAGCTCCCAGATCCTCGGTTGCTGGGCCAGCCTCCCAGATCCTCAGTTGCTGGGCCAGCCTCCCAGATCCTCAGTTGCTGGGCCAGCCTCCCAGATCCTCAATTGCTGGGCCAGCTTCCCAGATCCTCAATTGCTGGGCCAGCTTCCCAGATCCTCAGTTGCTGTGCCAGCCTCCCAGATCCCCAGTTGCTGGGCCAGCCTCCCAGATCCTCAGTTGCTGGGCCAGCCTCCCAGATCCTCAATTGCTGGGCCAGCTTCCCAGATCCTCAATTGCTGGGCCAGCTTCCCAGATCCTCAGTTGCTGTGCCAGCCTCCCAGATCCCCAGTTGCTGGGCCAGCCTCCCAGATCCCCAGTTGCTGGGCCAGCCTCCCAGATCCTCAGTTGCTGGGCCAGCCTCCCAGATCCTCAGTTGCTGGGCCAGCCTCCCAGATCTTCAGTTGCTATATAGCCAACCCTCTTAGATCTCATATTTGTGATCGCCATTGTCGTGGAACCTGGTCACAGAGCAACATCCGCCCTACAGAGTCATCTCTAAAACTCGCATGCTACCCCAGGTAATAAGGACGGAGAAGCATCACAAAGGCGCCATTAACGACATTCGCATGTACAAAGACGGCACAATGTTCGTAACAGCCAGCAAAGACCACACGGCTCGCCTAATAGACAGCTACGAGCTGCAGCTGTTCAAGACCTACAAGACCGAGCGGCCGGTGAACTCGGCTGACATCAGCCCGCTGCGGCCGCATGTGCTGCTTGGCGGCGGCCAGGAGGCCCAGGACGTCACAACGTCCGGCGCGCATGTTGGCAAATTTGATGCAAAATTTTTCCACACAGTCTACGAGGAGGAATTCGCCAGGGTCAAAGGCCACTTCGGACCCATCAACTCCGTCGGCTTCACGCCCGACGGTCGCGGCTTCGTCACTGGCGGCGAGGACGGCTTCGTCCGTTTGCACTCATTCGACAATGACTACTTTGACTTTGAATTTGAGTAGTAGATTGTGTGCGGATAGATGCACTGCCTGAGATCCATTGAGATGCAGCTCTGTAGTCTCTTAATGCTTGGTCTGTTATGTCTCACCCACAGATTCTAGAATAACTGGATGGGCCACTCAGCACATTTGCGTGCAAGCTACTTTCAGTTCAGTAGTAAGTTAAACAGACGCATTTTAATGTATTTTTAAAGCCAAGGCTCATTTATTGGCTCTTACCCCCCTCCAAGCTTAAACCCAAAACTCCACACGAAACCTTTACCCTTACCTCGCCACCCAATTTTTATTATCTTCCTCAGTTGTTCCAGCCTGAACTTTAAGCTTATGGCTGAACCAATTAGCAAGCTGTTTACGCCTGCAAGCTTGGGCTTCTAAAGTTATCAAAGTTATAAAACTTATAAAATAGCTTATGTATTCTTCATTGCTACTGAACTGAAAGTAGGAAGCTGTTTTGCTAAGTATGTATGCATGAGTGGTGGTTCATCTAGTTATTCTTGTATCTGTGGTCTCACCTGGTTGCGGGGCGGTATATAAGAATAAAAATCTGATAGGCTCTGTGAAATTTCTGTCTTTGAGTTTTATTTTTTTCTGCTTTTATAGTAATTAGTTTGATCATTAATATTTTATAATCCCATCTAATACTTTCAAACCAAACTACTGAGAAAAGTAGACAACTAAATATTTAAATCGTAAAATGTCTCACATAGTCAGAAAAAATGTGGCCATAAAAGAAACAACAGGCGTGTGGCTACGGCCCGACTGAAGAAGGCAAACAAACCAGAGACTGATCTTGGTCTGTCTGATCGAGGTTCGACCCCCCCCCCCGCTCTTAGTGTGTCAGTCTTAGTGTGTGTGTGCTTAATTGGACCAATGTGTCCATATTCAAACTGGCTAGAGGTCATGTCTATGGCCAAACCACTGCTCTCTTGCACAGAAGCGTGCCTTAGACTTGCTAGAGAAATTGGTTTGAATTAAAAGCAGCCTAGCGGTAGCTGGGTGCCCGGGCTCGATTCCGCGTTAAGCCGGCTAAAATTTGAAATATACCACAGGAAGGGGATGTGAACTTGAGAGTCAAAATTGAGCCGGAAGCATTGGGTCCCGATTTCTCTACCCCAATCCCTTCCCCCGAAAAACCCGAGCGCTTTAACTTGACCACAAACCCCCCTTGACGCTATTTATGTCTCCATCAAGGCGGGAAAACCTGGGGTGGGAGGATAATATAAACAATACTAAGAGATAAATCATAATGGAGGCATAACATAGCATTACTGTCGCTCCTATTTTTCATAAACGTTCATACGTTCACCACTGAGCTGCTCTGCCCTGCAGATAGATAGCACAGTACCTGTTGTACTTTAGAACAACAAGCTTAGAATAGATCAAAGATCATATATACACAATATGGGCCTCTCATTAACCGCCTATGTGGCCATAGAAACCAATGTAAAAATATTCCGCAACTCGCAACAGCGCGAAAATCAACTACTACTGAACTCAATTTCGTCAGTAGTCTCTGCAGCGCATGTATCATTCTTAGTTTGATTCAGTAGCTTTTTATTAGCTCATTTATATCTGACGGAGTGAGGTCAAACTTTTATGATCAGTGCGTGTATAACTGCGCGTTTAACTGCTGGTCCTTCTTAAACGTACATGTGCTTGTATATATTTAATGCAAAAACGCAGAATTCTAAAAGGTGCGCTTTAAATAACAGTCAATGAGACATAAATTAACTTATTTAATGGATATTTTAAGAAATTCTCAAAAAAAGCGTCTATGTCCCTAAGCTGCTGAACTCAAATTGAAGCGCAAATGACGAAAAACAGCGGTCGCGCTTTCGCTTTTAACCGCAATTACTAAGTGGCCTATCCAGGGAATATAAGATCTATGGAACAGACAATTTAACAGTATTTTTAGTTCATCAAAAATAGGAATAATCACGTGAAATTTGCAACACTTCAGAGATTTAAAATTAGATCTTGGTCACCGCCGAACTCTGCGCAGCTATGGATCCCGAGGAGATTGCGGCGAATTTAGACTTGTTTGATGCGGAGACTCTCGATGCCCTGCTGCGTGCAATGACTGGCGACCCGCAGGACCCGGCCACTGAGATCCTGCAGCAGCAGCAACAGCAAGGCATGATGGAGTTGCAGATGCAAGTACAGCCGCCGCCGCCCCAATCGAACAAACAAGTTGCACCGTCGGAGAATCAGCCACCTGCTCAGCAGCGTGTTCAGCATCATGCTCAGCCACCTGCACAGCCACCTGCTCAGCTACCTGCTCAGCCACCTGCTCAGCAGCCTGCTCAGCAGAATGTTCAGCCACCTGCACAGCCACCTGCTCAGCCACCTGCTCAGCCACCTGCTCAGCCACCTGCTCAGCCACCTGCACAGCCACCTGCACAGCCACTTGCACAGCCACCTGCTCAGCCACCTGCTCAGCCACCTGCACAGCCACCTGCACAGCCACCTGCTCAGCCACCTGCTCAGCCACCTGCACAGCCACTTGCACAGCCACCTGCTCAGCCACCTGCTCAGCCACCTGCTCAGCCACCTGCTCAGCCACCTGCTCAGCCACCTGCACAGCCACTTGCACAGCCACCTGCTCAGCCACCTGCTCAGCAGCATGTTCAGCAGCCACAGGTGCGTGTTCAGCAGCCACAGGTGCGTGCTCAACAGCCACAGGTGCGTGCTCAGCAGCCACAGGTGCGTGTTCAGCAGCCACAGGTGCGTGTTCAGCAGCCACAGGTGCGTGTTCAGCAGCCACAGGTGCGTGCTCAACAGCCACAGGTGCGTGCTCAGCAGCCACAGGTGCGTGTTCAGCAGCCACAGGTGCGTGCTCAGCAGCCACAGGTGCGTGTACAGCAGCCACAGGTGCGTGTTCAGCAGCCACAGGTGCGTGCCCAACCGCCACAGCAGGTTGCTCAGCAGCCACAGGGTGCTCAGCCGCCTCATCAAGGAGATCGGCCTGTACAAACAGCTCAGCATCAGCAGCGGGACATGACATCGCTTGATATAGATCAGCTGCTTCAGCAGTGGCAGCAGCAGCAGCAGCAGCAGCCTCCGACACCTCAGCAGCCGCAGAACTCGATGCATGCCTCGGTCGCCGCTGAACAGGTGGACTTGGTACTCAGCGAGCTGCTTGGCATCTTTCCGGACGCCTGTCCGGATGCGACCGCTGCGGCTGCTCGGACAGCGCTGGCCGTCACTAACGGAGCACGCGAGGCCGCCATCCAGCGTGTGGTCACCGACTATCTTGAGGGCGGCTTCAAACGGCGCGTCAAGAAGTACCAGCAGCTTCGGGAGAGCGCCGGCTCCGCTTCATCTTCATATTCGTCGCCTGGCGCGGGGCCGTCGGGCCTGCAGAAGCAGCAGCAGCAGCAGCAGCAGCGGTCGTTGTCGAATCCGCAGTCCGGAGTTGCCGACTACTGGGATATCGGGGGCAGGGAGGCGCCAACTGATGCCAGGCAGATCCGCACCGCGCTGGACATTCTGCAGCTCGAGTTTCCGTACGTAAGCCATCAGACCATCAGTGCGGTCTTGGCGTCTCACAAGCACTTGCTGGCTCCGGCTTACAGCTTTCTATACGGTCAGCTGACGGCTCTGGGACTGACAACTGAGTCGTCGTTTCCCTATCGGACTCACGGATTTTCCTACAAGATGATCTGTCCCAACCAGACTCCAACACCGCTGGTTCCCGGCCTCAAGCCGCCTCCTAATGCTATCCATTTTCTGCGCAACCGGCGGCCAAGAATGTACGGGCCCAGAGCTGCTGAGATCTATGGCCAATATCCGCATCTGGCACAGGAGCTGAAAGCTGCCAGAGATCGCTGTCGAACTGACTCTGCCGGCGAAACCACTTCAGCCAACTCCAATACTGCCGATAAAGATGGTAATATTTTCACTAACACAAAACATTCAGTCTATGCCAGTGCATCGTCTGTATTCTTTATTATAGCCCTACCAAGTCTAAATAGTCTTGTGACTTCTCGGCCATGTGTTGTTTTGGCCATCTGATGTTTCAGTTATGTGATGTGTCGGTCACGTGATGTCGGTCACGTGAAGTGTTGGTCATGTGATGTTTCAGTTATGTGATGTGTCGGTCACGTGATGTCGGTCACGTGAAGTGTTGGTCATGTGATGTTTCAGTTGTATGATGTGTCGGTCACGTGATGTGTCGGTCAGGTGATGTTTTAGTCATGTGATGTTTTAGTCATGTGATGTTTCAGCCATGTGATGTTTCGGTCATGTGATGTTTTGGTCATGTGATGTTTCGGTCATGTGATGTTTCGGTCATGTGATGTTTCGGTCATGTGATGTTTCTGTTATATGTTTCGTTCTTGTGATATTCTGGTCGTGATGTTTCGGCCATGGGATGTTTCCGCAATGTGATGTTTCGGTCATGTGATGTGTCGGTCATGTGATGTTTCAGTCATGTGATGTTTTAGTCATGTGATGTTTTAGTCATGTGGTGTTTCAGCCATGTGATGTTTCGGTCATGTGATGTTTCGGTCATGTGATGTTTCAGTCATGTGATGTTTTAGTCATGTGCATGATGTTTCAGCCATGTGATGTTTCGGTCATGTGATGTTTTGGTCATGTGATGTTTCGGTCATGTGATGTTTCGGTCATGTGATGTTTCAGTCATGTGAAACAAAAACCGAACCGCCCCCTCAGAAGCGGCTTCAGCCGGCGACACGGCGCCCGCCGGCCCAGTTGACCTGGCCCAATTCGAGTGCGAGTGCTGCTACACGGAGTTCGCATTCGAGCAGATGACTCAGTGCCCTGTCGGCCATCTGTTCTGCCGGGAGTGCCTGAACGGCTACGTCAAAGAGAAGGTCTTCGGCTCCGGCACTACCTCATTCGACTGCATGGCCGACGGCTGCGACAACCAGTTCCTGCCGTCGCTGGTGCGCCAAGCCTTGGATCCGCAGGTGCTTGAGAAATTCGAGGATCGCCTGATGGAGGAGAATCTGCGCTCCGGCCTGGTTGACGACCAGAATTTTGTCCGCTGCCCGACCTGCCAGTGGGGCGCCATTCTCGACCCCGGCGTGAAAGTGTTCGCCTGCCAGAACTGCGAGTTGGAGACCTGCCGCGAATGCGGCCAGGACTGGTCTGAGCACTTTGGCAAGAAGTGCTCGGAACTCGAGCAGAATAGTGAGTTCATATTTGTCCCTCGTCAAACTGCCTCACACTCCCCTATGCAGTATCCTGTTGTTTTTCATTCATCACAGTCCCCTTCATTCATCACACTCTTCAGCCATCACATTCCCTATACCGACGTCACATTCCCTATACCGGCATCACATTCCCTATACCGGCATCACATTCCCTATACCGGCATCACATTCCCTATACCGGCATCACATTCCCTATACCGGCATCACATTCCCTATACCGGCATCACATTCCCTATACCGACATCACATTCCCTATACCGGCATCACATTCCCTATACCGGCATCACATTCCCTATACCGGCATCACATTCCCTATACCGACATCACATTCCCTATACCGGCATCACATTCCCTATACCGACATCACATTCCCTATACCGGCATCACATTCCCTATACCGACATCACATTCCCTATACCGGCATCACATTCCCTATACCGGCATCGCATTCCCTATACCGGCATCACATTCCCTATACCGGCATCACATTCCCTATACCGACATCACATTCCCTATACCGGCATCACATTCCCTATACCGGCATCACATTCCCTATACCGACATCACATTCCCTATACCGGCATCACATTCCCTATACCGACATCACATTCCCTATACCGGCATCACATTCCCTATACCGGCATCGCATTCCCTATACCGGCATCGCATTCCCTATACCGGCATCACATTCCCTATACCGACATCACATTCCCTATACCGGCATCACATTCCCTATACCGGCATCGCATTCCCTATACCGGCATCGCATTCCCTATACCGGCATCGCATTCCCTATACCGGCATCACATTCCCTATACCGACATCACATTCCCTATACCGGCATCACATTCCCTATACCGGCATCGCATTCCCTATACCGGCATCGCATTCCCTATACCGGCATCGCATTCCCTATACCGGCATCACATTCCCTATACCGGCATCGCATTCCCTATACCGGCATCACATTCCCTATACCGACGTCACATTCCCTATACCGGCATCACATTCCCTATACCGACGTCACATTCCCTATACCGACGTCACATTCCCCGCGCCGCATCGCAGGTGAGACGAAGCTGCGCAGGGACTACGAGGAGCGCATGACCCGAGCCAGACTGCGCGAGTGCCACAAGTGCCACGCCTCAATCTACAAAACTGACGGCTGCAACCACATCACCTGCCGCTGCCGCGCCCACTTCTGCTACATCTGCCGGCAGCCGCTGCTGACCAAGGACCCCTATGCGCATTTCTGCAACCATCCGAAGAACCCTAGCGACAAGGGCTGCCCGCAGAAGTGCGGCAAGTGCCTGCTGTACACGGACACAAAGCAGGATGAAGATCTGGCGATTAGGGATCTACAAGATGAGGCTCGAAAGCGAAGGCGGGAAGAGGGATTTGAAGATGACAAACTTTTTGGCGCGCCACAGTCTCCTAAGCGAAGGAAGAACTGAAAGACTTTTGATCCCGTGTGTACCGATTTGGGGGAATTTTTAGGGAACTTAGGGAAATCAATGCATTTCTGCTTGGCAAAGAGATTATGTATGCTGAATTGTGGATTCTGTGTGTGATTTTAGACTCTGTGTACATGGATTTTGTTTCTAGTTCTCGTTTCTTTTCAGTAAAAAAAATAGAAAAAAACCTTAGCTGCTTGTGTGTTCAATTTGTGTTCAAATGTGTTCAATTTTTTTATAAGTCGCCTTTTATCAACTAGTAAATTGTGTGAGCGAATGATGTCCTCCACAATTAGCTGCTTTTGTTTGTATATTTTTCCTGTCGAAGTTTTCCAGTCCCATAGTCGTTATTTTTCTATCCATATACTCACAGGCTCGGCTCAGAGTGCTTTTCGTCTCTTAACTAAGATTTGCATTTTTGTGCAATGCCTCTGTTGCATTTGTCACTTTCTTTCCCGATGCTTTTTTGTTTAGGTAGGAACTCCCCCTATTTTTGGTGCTGTCGCTACTGATTTGTTGGTCAATAAACTCAGTCGGTTGTTTATTTGATCCGAATTTACATCCCTATGTGAATATGCTTTGGCGCCAACACATCAAAGTTGTTGTATGATAGTATTTATTCCGTTTGGGCTTCAGCTATTAACTAGAAACTGTAGTCCAAAACATATCCATAAGTTACACTACTAAAATCTTTATTAGAATAAAAATCCCTATCCTCTGCTGCATTCTGCTACGAGTATTACAAGTGGTGTCTTAAAATAGCGGGGATAATAGATCGTACTAGTTGAACATGCCTTGTCAGAATTACAGCATCGTCATCAACTGATGACTTTTGGATGAAGTCACCCATCGGCTAAACAGTTTCAATCGCTTTCTGAATCAGCTTCCTTGCTGATGGTGAGTTTGGATGGGCACATTTGGCTCTGTCATCAGCATCATCTGTTCGAGCTGTCGTTGACCTTTTTTGGCCGAAAGACTTCACATTATTCAGTTAAAAAGAACTTTTTAAAAAGAGGGTAAAAAAATTCCAAACTCGGAAAACGGCATTAAAATGTTCTTACGGGTACATTCATACGCCGAATCAAAAAGTACCTGAACAAGTCAACACTAGTGTTACAACATTAAACATCGACCAATGAAACTCTGAAAAGTCGATTTTGACTTGATAGATGGCTTGGAAATATCCAATCGATCACAGGTCTCTCAAACTGTCAGGCTTGCATCTGAGACCGACAGGGCCTGGATGGCTCCCTACCCGACGTCCTTAAATCGTTCGATCCATCCTTAAATAATCGTTTAATTGATGTTGTTCTGACCACGTATTGTAAAAATATGCTCAGCAATCTTCAATCGACTCCATCATGCTGACCACAGTGTAAAAACTTGGCTTCAATTGACTCTCAAAACTGAAGAGTACTGAATCTTTTAAAGAAATCTAGTGTTGGAAGTGCAACCACGTGTCAGTAATTTATTCTGAATGAGATCTTCGGTGAGGTTGTCGCAGACCCGCGGTTGTTCCTGCTGGTTGTGCATGACCTGCGCAGCAAATGGCCAGAGACCGCAGCTATGGAGACTGTGATATCGTCAAGCATCTGCAAGGCGCCCAGGAAGCAGGAAGCTGTCCAGCTGAGGTGTTCCCAGGGTGATCGTCAGCAACAAAGGACCTCAATTTGTGAGTTAAGACTTTTGGGACTTCCTACAGATCGAAGGAATCCAGCACAGCAGGTCAAGCTGATACCAGCTCGTACAAGCAAGGCAACAGGGCGGGGTTGAGAGATTCAATCGCAACCTCAAAGAGGGCCTCACCGCAAACCTGGGCGGGAATGAAATTTGAGGATGCCATTGACCTGGTGCTGAAGACCTACAGGACGAGTCCGCATGCGCTCACAGGGCACACCCCGGCCGAGTTGATGATTGGTCGCAAGCTGAGGACAGGCCTGCAGTTACTGAAGCCACCAACAACGCGGCAGTCTCGGATCGACGGTCTCCACGAGGAGACCAGCCAGCGACAGGCCAAGATCGTAGCCGACACCAACAGGCGGATGCGAGCTCGGGACTCGACACTCAAGTCTGGAGACTGGGTGTGGTGACGGCTATACCACATGGGGCGCACGAGCTGGCAACCCGACTGTAGGGCCCCGTAGTCATCTCGAAGGGCCCCTTAGTCATCATGTCGAAGGCTGGCAGGAACACCTTCGTGCTCTAAGACGGTATGAAGTAGCATGCCAGTCACCTGGTGAAGTGTAACAACCCAAAATCCGAAGAGGGCGTGGCCGAACCTGAAGCGGGCAGCGCATCGATGCTGGACGAGCCAGTCGCGGCCAATGCAGCACCTACACATGAGCAACCGCCGCAAATCGAGACACGGGAGTCCACCAGGTCTTGACGATCGCCTGCTCGATATCCAGATCCGGAAGGGGGAGATTATTGTGACAGATCTTGGCATTGAGACCAATATAGATACCTAGACTGGATTTCTGTCAAAATGCGTACAAAATGCACGGTACCGGAAGAAGACGAATTTAACTCGACAGCAACGTGCTAGTGAGAATTTTTTCTGCGTCATTGGCTATTGAATCCAGAGCAAAACCCATCTTTTGTAAACCTCGGCAAATTCCATAGGGATTCAGGACGATATCAAAGCCGTGTTAAGGAGAATGGAATAGTTGGACAGCTCCGGAAGGTTGAATCCAGCAAGCGGCCTATCGTCGTCTGTGTTCGGAAGCAGTCTAGAAAGGTCCGGATGTGGTGACTACAAGGTTACCATCAACCCACTGGTAAAAAATTTACGCGCCTGGCGATTCTCTACATTGGACTTATCAAGTGCGTACGTCTAAGTACCGGTGGATGAGGACAGCAGCGTGATGCTGACGTGGCACACTCCTTCCAGTTAGTTTACGTTTAGGGAGGCACACCCGGTTTGTGATAATTCAGCTGCCCTGGTATACTTTCTGATGGTGCTGACTCCTGCAAAGAACGGATCGGCCTGTACAGGCCCGCTGCATTGGCATATGGAGTCAAGCAAGCACTAGAAATTTTTCAGTCATTCATGGACAGACTGCTACTAAAATGCAGAAGGCAAAGACATATCGTACAAAGACGATATTTTAGTGTGCATGGGTCTTTAACTAACGGATTCATAACAAAAGACTTCTTCGAATTATAAAGGATAAGAACTGAGCATTAACATTTGTAAGTGCACATTTGACAAGCCATCAATCATGTTCCTGGGATGCGAGATCAGTGAAAACGACATTCGCTCACCGCCGAAGAAAGCCAATGAGATCGCAGGACTTGAGGAGCTAACTTAAGCAGTAGCAGTCCTTCATTGGAATTGTCGATTTTTATTGGCGGTGTATTAAAATCTCGCGAGCCTGAAGTAACTTCAGACGAAACTGGCCAGGACAGAGACGAAATGGACATCTGTCGAGCAGAGAGCTTTTAAAAGCATTGAGGCTCTGCTGTACAACGCAAGTCGCTCTCAAACCTTTCGATCCATCCGATCGACAAAATCATTCTCACAACTGATGCTTCACCCTCTGGACTTGGTGCAGTTCTAGAGCAATAGACTGGGCCAGCAATATTTATTTCAAAGACTCTAACACAAGCAAAGCGAAACTATACTCACATCGAGCGTGAGACTCTAGCTATCGTATAGGCCGTGAACCACTTACACATAGCGGAATGGGCGACGCTCGCCTCCCCGCTGCGTCTTCGGACCGCCCTGCAGCTAAGAACCACTTACACAAGTATTTGCTAGGCCAGAAATTCATCATCCACGCGGACCATTAGTCACTGAAGTTTATCTTCGATCCTAGCAAATCACTCTGATTTGCTACGAGTATGTCGTTGAGTGCTGGAGATTCTCTGAGATTCATGTAGCCCACGTGCTGTTAAGACTAAGCAAATATACATCTGAAGGTTGATATTAGCTCAGGACTGTCTACTGGATGTGTTCCTATCAGCAAGGAGAACTTGAGAAGGCAATCAAAAAGAGGACTCAAAACTCTGGAAGCTGTTCAGTTAAGTTCGACAACTACAGCAGTTTAGCCAAATCAGGGACGAGAGTTAGTAATTGAGAACGGATTGCTGTACAGAGGCATTAGGCTGGTTGTACCATGCAAAGCTGGAGCGTTCCAAAACTCTGCGACTGCTGCACGAAGGACACGAAGGACACATCGGACGTGAGAAGATGAAATCCACAGCTAGACAATGTGTATGGTGACCCGAATTAGATCGGCATATCGAAAACTACTCAGAAGGATGCAGTTCGTAGCAGATAAACGAGGTGCACGGAACAACTTGACAATGGACTTCGTGGCCAGACGAGACCCAGTGCTGGTCGAGAGTTCACATGGACTACGCAGGACCCATGAAGAGTGGAAACTACTAATTGCAGGTGTGTTCAGTAAGTGGGCTGAAGTTCACCTGACTAAGGGAACAACATCTGAGACGATCATCTGAGATGATTAAGCGATTCTAGCCGCACTATACTCGTACTTTTGTGTCTTGTAACGGTTTCATATTTCTCAAACGCTTAAAACAGGGGCATCGGCACCCGGGGGGACAGGGGGAACAGCTGGGGAACATGCCCCCCCAGTAAAAGCTATTAGGGATATACCAATGCTTTGTCCCCCCCCACCCCACGTACCCTGTGACCCGTTGTGGAAATCAATAATTTTGTTTTAGGGCGACAAAATATAGCACATGCGGCGCTAAAATAAGTGCTTGTGGCGCCAAAATGAGTGCCTGCAGCGACAAAATGAGTGTCTGCAGCGCCGAAATGAGCACCTGCGACGCTAAAATGAGCGCCTGCGTTGCTAAAATGAGCGCTGACAACACTGACTCTCAAAATAATGTGCATGTAGGAATTTAGTCATGTACATGTAAAATGCTTGGCTTTTTTGTTCCCCACCCCACCATAAAATCCATGGCGCGCGACGCCCTTGGTTTAAAGCATTAATCACCCAAATTTTCTGTACTAAAATGTCTAGAGTATTAATTTTCCTCGGTTTAATAAGCTTGATTCTTTAATGGTTATTTCAATGCGTTCAATCTGCAATAATAAACTCAATAAATTACATGTTGATGAGTGAAGCATACATTTTGAAGCATACTCAGTCACGAATGACCAAGCACGCGTAGCATTGTGGTGCAAAATAACTTTTTAATTAATCTAAGTGACCTATCTTGTACTGACTTGCATTAAAATCATAAAATTGTGTCGATATTCGAATGCTAAAAAAGTATGATACAATTCTTTGAACAATCAGATCACTGCTCTTGCAACTCACCGATGATTCTTTAGTTGAAATTTTAATTGACAAGAAAAACATCAAATTCGGAGCGCTTGAAAACCTCTGTTCCAGACTGACTGCTAGCAGCTGAGAGGCTGAGAATATAGCATTATGTTCTTGCTGTCCAATCAATCAATAATCAATAATCAATAAATTTAAGACCATTTGCCTCTAAATGGCCTCCCTCAGCCAGAATCAAATGGGCAAGGCAGGGTGAGATGGAAGCTTTTAGTTAAACTCAGGAAAGCGAACAAATCTTTTTTTCTTTCACATATATAGCTTTCGTATATAGCTTTGATTTATTTATATATTAATTAATTAGCTATTAAAGCAATTATATTTTATACAGACAGAATACAAGTTCCAATTCTTTTATCTCCGCGTGATCCGGCGCATTTCAAATGGCTTGCACCACCATTTTTTTCGTTTCCGATAAAATGAAACAAGGTAGTAAGTCTACTTACAGTAGTTTGCTTTAGAATATTAAAAAAAATGGGGCTCAAAACCTTTCTAACGTTTTTGTAGATTTAGATGAAACAAAGATTTATTTTATTACCAATTATCATACATTAAAAATCAGGAGCATTATTTTGTAATTTTTTGAAATAAAAACGTCTGAAAAGGTAAAACTTCTATCTGCATACTAGTGGCATACTTTATCTTTTCTCATTTATTGGAACGGAGAAAATAACTTTCTACACATATCGGTCTCTGTCTACACATAACATATCACAGAGTAAAAACAGTTGGTGCTTTCTGTAAATTTGAAGCTGGTTCTTAAGCGTATGTGTAACTATAACAATTAGCATAAAAAGCGTAAGTCTAAAGAAATTATCAGTCAAAAAGTGAACGCCCCCGGGTGGGCTCGAACCACCAACCTTTCGGTTAACAGCCGAACGCGCTAGCCTATTGCGCCACGGAGGCGTTGCCTACGTCGGATCACGCGTACTATAAAATCCTAAAGAAGCGTGCATCGACCTTGGACTTCGTCATGCAGTTTACCCATGCAAGCAGGGGTCGAACTTTTTCCACTTACAATTCTTTACAAGGACTAATGTACTGTATGCCCTATTCCTATGCAGTTAACGTACAAGCTCTACTGTGGATGTACATTTTGCGAACTTTTGGACTGCTAGGGCAGGGCTTCGTTCACCCTGGCCACTCCTTTTCGATTGCTTTTGCATATAAAACTGTGGTTCAAAGATATCGCTAATCTAAGCCCCTTTTTCTTTTTCCTATCTCAGCAGACTGTGAATGCGCACAGTGATTTTCTGTCAACTGACAACCAACTACGAATTCTCTGTTCTTGCTTACAATTCTTCAAGTCAAGTAAAGAAGCGAAGGTGCTCCCGAGCTAAGTTCTGTGGTTCCTGACGATTGAAATTCGCACAAATTACTCCCCTCCCGATTCAGGCTTCAGGCGTTAGCACTTGTATTATCACAGTTTCTCAACGTTCAACACTAATGGCTTGCGTTAGCGTTCCCCAGATGGTCGAGATCCCTAAGCTGCAGGAGCCGCACACGTCGCCATACTACCAGCAGAAGGAGAAGCGCAAACGGCGACAGTCGGATGCTTCCGTGGACTCCGGCTACAGCGCCGACAGTCCCATGGAGGTCGCCATCGAGTCGGAGATTGAGGCTACGAAGAACAACGCCTGGGGTGTCTTCAAGTCACGCGAGGTCTTCGTTGAGATGCACATCTGCTAAATCTAAATCGAAGCTGAGATTGATGCGTTCACAATTATAGTGAAGCATGGAATATTGCTTGTTTTTTGTTGACGCCTAAACTGAATACACTGGCGATTGGGTCGGGAGGGGAGATTTTGTGACGATTTTTCTCACTATGGTGATTGTTTGCACTATTTGATTGTTGTAATCGCGTAAAATATTACACATCTTTGCTACAATTAATTTAGTCAGCTGTAGTGAAAAAGTAGGGCTTTTAGTCGCATCTTTCTAATTTCGAAATTGTGTAATGATTTTTTGTTACTCTTGATACACTATATTAATTTACTAATAATTCAAATCATTTTACTTCGGCTACTTGTAGCTTCCGTATCTGTAAAACCAAAAAGCTTAAAACTTTAAGCTCAGCACTAAACAGTCGAAATACAAAGTAATTTAAAACTTTCATTTATCATTCTGCGCCTTACTTATACCTGTAATGCTAAATACGTGTTGATGCTTTTGCTTAATTCCATATGCCCTACCAGGATTTAAATTAAATCTTTAATTTAATACTACACCTGCTGATCTATAGGTACATGTCATCTCTTTCCCATTGAATTAATCTAATTTCTATATAAAGAAATTATTTCCATTTTGTAAAAACTCGACATTCGCTTTCTTCATTGATTTTTTACTATTTACTTATTTTCATACAACAAGCAAATAAACGAATGTGTAAACGTAAACAAGTCTCGGTAACTTTTTTATTTTACAACTTGTACACATAGGGGTATGCATGCTCAAATTTACTACTGTGAGTAGTTCGATGAAATTTAGTTTTACTAAAGAATAAAAATTACATGTGTACATGCTAAAGTATGAGCCGAGGACTACTCAAGTACAAGTTAGGGAAGTATGATTAAAAAGATGAATACAACCAGTATGACTCGAGCTTCTGTCATTTCAATATTTTTTGGCACAATGTTAACCATAGAATATAAAAACTTTTTTACAATCTCTTTAATCTGCATTGTCGGCTGATTTCCCATGCAAGAATGGCATTCTTGCACTCTTTTGCGTGCAGGAATGGATGTCTATGGTAAAATCTCACTGAAAAAGCATTAGGCGCAGAAATGCATTCCTGCACGGTTTTGTGCATTCCTGCACGATGAATCATCCGACAATGGAATTCCTTCACGTTCACTCGTGCGTGAAGGACATCGTGCACTCGTGCGCTAGCGCGCACTCGTGCAGATGTCATTCCCGCACTCGTGACCGTGCAGGAATATATCAGTGCCCTCCTTTTTTGCGGCGTCCATGCAATGAGCAATTGGGACGGAAATTTATATTTATGTGAATCTTGCCTTTACATCTCGCAGCGATTCCCCCAGTAAGCCCTTGACATCTCAGCAATCCCCCCAAAGCCTTTGCCATCTCTCAGCAATCCCCCGTAATCCTCTTTGACATCTCGATCTGCAACTGCAACCCCCCAAGCCTTGCCATCTCTTAGCAATTCACCCCATATAGTATCCATGACGTGATCTCAGCAATTTCGCCGAAGCTTTGATATCTCAGCCAATTCCTCCGTAAGCTTTGAAATCTCAGCAATTAATTCCACCCTAAATCGGAATTGCCTTTGTCATCTCTCAGCAATTCAACTCAAAGCCTTGATATCTCAGTACGTTTGACATGAAGCTTCTTTTATTTTTACATGACGCTTAATTCTCTTATGTTTTATGTACCTATGGTGCATACCGCGTGCATACACATACATGTATTATGTTTGGGTTTTGGGATGTAATTCTATTTCAAATGTTTTATGTTCTAAACAAAAAGCTCTACGATCAATATCAAGAGTACAGAGCTAAACTAAGAAATGCAAGTGTCGTATCAAAAGAAAAACATTTTGGTCTTGATCTTGCCTCATACATGTACGCCCCTACCAAAACAATAAATACATGTACAACCGATATTTAAAAGTAGTTGAAAATTGTATTTTCGGTACGACGTAAAACCTGCCGCCTAAATTTTACAAGAAAGACATAAAGTTTACGAGATTTAGCGAGAAAATGTTAAGAGCAGTATAAAATACATGTATATCCGTTTATTTCCGTAACATTACATACATGTACCCCATATGGACTATGGTATGGCCAAAACACTTGAATAATTTGTTTCTTTGGCTGCACCTCGGCCGACAGAAACAAATTGAGAGCAGAGAGCAGAGAATGTTCTCTGCAGTCATTCTAAACGGCCAAAGAAATATCAATAAACGGGTGGATATTTTCTAATACTTCTTATACATATTTAAGCATCACTCGCGAAATTCATAATAAATGCAATCGAAATGAATGCAAATGAACAAAGTTTGAAGTGTTTTCAATTGCGATTTCTCCCCAAGAACTCGTATACTCAATTTTCAGTAGTAGACTACAACCTTGCGTTACAAACTGAAAAACTGAATATTTAAATGTTTGTATTTACGTACTGTATCTAAACGATTTATAATGGGAAATAAATTTGTTTATCAATTTTAGTTTCTTAGAATAGAAACGCACTAGTTTAACTACACGATAGAATTCTTTGTTCCATGGCAGTTCCAGTCAATATAGTATAGTTTATGGTTACAGTACTTAAAGTTAAACAAGGAACAGAACTTGTGAACGTCAATCGGTAAAATAGTATAGAACCTGTACGTAGTCAATAGGATTTAACGGTCGGTGCTATCATTCATATTGCGAACTGATGGCAGGTACTTCTGCCATTTGAGGATTGACTGTCATCCATATTTTTATTTTTATAAGTTATAGGGCCTTTAAGATAGACCTAAGTCATCAAATCCTTGAGCTTGAGGTAGAATATTGGCTTGACTTAATCAAGAAGGTAATAAAAGATAGTGATAGCAACGATATTGCTCAAGATATTGTACAATAAAATCATTCAGTTTTTTATTGAACACAAAAACATTCAAGTTGAAACTCAAAAGGGGCCTACACATACTCTAACTCTCCTAGCACATGGAAAAGAAATTCCTAATAAATATAAGGCCTCCTTTGCCCAAACTTACTTGGATAAAATAAACTATATACATAACTGTAAAGCACAGAAAAATTACGCCAAGTAGGCCTAATGATGATTGGAATATTAAAAATAATTCCATTTCTAGTTCTAAATGCTATCACATTTCTTTCATTGTCTGAGTCTACCCTCAGTCTTTTCTCCAAACATGCTGCTAATGCTAAATACAACAATGGGATTTTTATTTCATTGATTAAAAAATCTCTTGGTAAGTTTACTTAATTTATAGAAATTTTTTTTATAAGCAATAACAATATAACTAAATATGACTTTTTCATTATGCTATAGCCTAAGCCTACATTTATTAGGCTAGCCTAGTAAAAATCTAAAAAAAGTGCATGGCTTAAAAGAAATAGGTTTAAGAAGCTTGACTATAAAAAGTGACTCATTTGGTAAAAAAGATATATGCTACCTTTAATTATAAATATATACTACTAGTGGTTGTAGCTTTTAATAAATTATTCATTGACCACTATGCAATTTGCACATATTTGTAATTTGTGAATAGAAAAACTCACAAGTTAGCTGGTGGCTATGTTATTGTTATGTACATACAAAGTGCAATTGATAGATTAGGGTGAAAACAATATACTAGGGCCTATAGTCTTTTAGTTCCAGTTCTTAAATAGCATTTTGAAATATCTTTGTAATTGAATAACACCTAATAAAACAACATATTACTAATAAAATAATAAAATTGTCACAAAATAAAAAACATGTCCTAATAAAACAGTCTATAAAGTTAGTCTTTATTTTAACTTTTTTTCTAAAACAACAAAAACACTCAATTTTTGGATTTCTTCCTGATGTGTCTTAATAAATCCTTTGCCAAAATAGCTAGCTTTTGATAAATTAGTCATTGCAAAAGTATTTTTTGCCATTATTGACTTTTGCTAAAAATTCCTTTGCCAAAGTAGGTTAAAACCTATGGTACAACAAGGTGGTTAGTGATAATTTTGTCTATTATATGTTATCTATTACTTTTTTGTTTGCTAATATTCATGAAAAATCATTTTGTCTACCAATTTGGTCTATAAATCTACAATTAATGAAAAAAATTGGCACTAAATTACAAATATATAGTGTTAAATTATAGCTTTGATAAGAGGAGCTTTGAAAATTTTTGAAGTATTAGGCCTACTAAATGTTATTTTAACCAAATGCAATCTTATTTGTTAAAAATATCAATTACAATATATTTGTATGAAAAAATTCTACATTTGTGCAATTGCTTTTCAATTAAGTCATCTATACTTAGATCAATTTTACATTGTTCTGATTAAAAAATTGCAACATTTTTTCAAAGGTTCCACTAGCTACTGTATACATACGTGCGCAACCTTGGGAATCACCCGGCCGTTTCTATTGGCAACACACACATGTAAGTCGCTATTGGCTGAGAGCAGTCACGTGACTACTTTTCTGTCCAATAGCGACATACATGTGTGTGTGTTGCCAATAGAAACGGCCGAGTGAATCCCAAGGTTGCGCCCAAGCATGACTGTATATAATTTAACATACAGATTTTTAAACTTATGATTTGCATTAAGGCACTCACTAAGATTTGATTTGATTTGCATGCTACTTTTAATTGTATTTTCTATATCTATAAGGTATAAAAATAGTACAATAATACATAGCATGCCACTATGTCTATTAAAAGCCTATTAAAAGTATGTATATTTGTTTTAATTCACTTAAGTAAGTCCATTCCCACAGATTGCAAAACTGGGCCTGCATCCTATTAGTCTGCCAAATAAAGCTGTTTTGTCTGCCAGTAGACAAAACCTAAGAAATGTATATTTCCTTGGTTGTAACTTGTTGAAAGGAGAGATGAGAGCAAATACAAGAGAAGAATGGAGAGAGGAGAGAAGAGAAAATATAAGAGGGGAGAGAGAGTAGAGAGGAGAGATAAGAGAGTAAAAGAGAGAGTTGAAAGAAGAGGGAAGTGTTAATAGAGTGGAGAGTAAGGAATGAGAAGAGGGGAGAGAAATGAGAAGAGATAAAAGAGGAGAAAGGAAAAGGAGAGACGAGAGAGCAGACAAGAGAGAAGAGAGGATAGAAAAAAGAATAGAGAGAAGGAAGATACGAGAGGAGAAAGGAGAGAGGAGAGAGGAAAAAAGAGAAGAGAGGAGAGGAGAGAGAAAAGAGAGGAGAGACGAGGGGTGAGAGAGAAGAGAGGAAACAGAAGAGAAGATAGAAGTTTCAAAGGATCCAAGGGACGTAGGGAGAGTCAGAGGTAGAGGCCAGAGTTTTAGAGTCAGACATGAGTCATACATGTTTTAGAGTCAGACAGATATTGCCTGACATTCTGCATAGCACCTCAGCCAACAATATAAAATGTTTGCCTCAAATCCTAATTTTACACAATTGTACTCTATTTTATGTTTGCCTCTATCCTACTATCTATCAACAAGTTTTTGTTTGTGTATGGCTTTAGACTTCAGAATACATGCAAAATTAGGTCCGGGGAATGGAATTCCCCAGGTTCAAAATCCGCGGGTTGCAACAGCTTGTATAACCTATATAGACAGACTATCTAGGAAATAATTGCTTTTTTGGCTATCTTGTAGTTCATAAGCATTTGTCATAATCTAGATAAAAAGAATTTTAAATAAAAATAAGATTTATTTAAAATTTGTTTAAATTAAAAAAATTATCATTGTTTTTTATCTTACATAAAATTATTTTTATGTAATTTTAGAGACGAAGGCCAGTCTCTTCTTTCTTTCTCCTTACATAAAATTATTTTTATGTAAGATAAGCCAAATCAAGATAAATTGCTAAATTGAAATCCAAAATCAGCCATAAAGTTAAAAATATAATATATAATCAGTTTTATTTATATCAAAAATAATTATAAAGCAGAGGCAAACAAATGTTACAGTGTATTAGCTATAGTGTTTTCTTTTTTAAATGACTACTTTGGAATCCATTAAATTATGATTTTCAATGCATTTCACTTCAAAAAAGTGATCTTGACTTGACTTTTTAGATTTATCCAGGCCAGCAAGGCAACTGCAAGTTGCTAATTTTGCATTGAATGCCACAATAATTCTCAAGTGTCCATTAACTTCAAATGTTGTGTAAGTTTTTCTCATTGTTTATTATCAAATCATGCATTAATTAATTTTATTAAATTAGTAAATTCTCCTTTCTTTAGCTGGTGGCACAGCAGGAGCAAAAGAGACAATGCTGTGCCTGTTCAGTCAATATTCAGCAGTCGTCTGTATCAACTGCAGTTGCCAAACTTGTTGCTAGCTATAAAACTCAAGTCGCCAGATAACAAAACAGGCTACTATTGGTGTCAATCAACAACTGAAGCGATTAGTCAGACTAAATTTCGCAGTGCATTTCTTATACAATCGGATAATAAAAATCAGTTGGTGTCTGTTCGAGCTGATCGAATCCGATTGAATAAACTGAGACAGGCTGCATTAGCAGTTCCCGTCAGTTCGTCTGTTGCGCTGCCCTGCGGTCACGTGACCAACTCTAGTCGAATTCGATGGTTGCGTGACGGTGAAATTGTCAGGTGAGTTTTTTGAGTGACAGTGGAGGTCTGCGTGGGTCAAGAATGTGTCTGTTTGGGTCAAACAGAGGTCTGAGTGGGTCAAGAATGTGTCTGTTTGGGTCAAACAGAGGTCTGCGTGGATCAAGAATGTGTCTGTTTGGGTCAAACAGAGGTCTGAGTGGGTCAAGAATGTGTCTGTTTGGGTCAAACAGAGGTCTGCGTGGATCAAGAATGTGTCTGTTTGGGTTAAACCGAGGTCTGAGTGGGTCAAGCATGTGTTTGATTGGGTTAAACCGAGGTCTGAGTGGGTCAAGCATGTGTTTGATTGGGTTAAACCGAGGTCTGAGTGGATCAAGCATGTGTCTGTTTGGGTCAAACAGAGGTCTGAGTGGGTCAAGCATGTGTTTGATTGGGTTAAACCGAGGTCTGAGTGGGTCAAGCATGTGTTTGATTGGGTTAAACCGAGGTCTGCGTGGATCAAGAATGTGTCTGTTTGGGTTAAACCGAGGTCTGAGTGGGTCAAGCATGTGTTTGATTGGGTTAAACCGAGGTCTGAGTGGATCAAGCATGTGTCTGTTTGGGTCAAACAGAGGTCTGAGTGGGTCAAGCATGTGTTTGATTGGGTTAAACCGAGGTCTGAGTGGATCAAGCATGTGTTTGATTGGGTCAAACAGAGGTCTGAGTGGGTCAAGCATGTGTTTGATTGGGTTAAACCGAGGTCTGAGTGGATCAAGCCTGTGTTTGATTGGGTTAAACCGAGGTCTGAGTGGATCAAACAGAAGCCTGAGTGGGTCAAACAGAGGTCTGCGTGGGTCAAGCATGTGTTTTATTGGGTTAAACCGAGGTCTAAGTGGATCAAACAGAAGCCTGAGTGGGTCAAACAGAAGCCTGAGTGGGTCAAACAGAAGCCTGAGTGGGTCAAACAGAGGTCTGGGTGGGTCAAGCAGAGGTCTGGGTGGGTCAAGCAGAGGTCCGACTAGGTCAAGCAGAGGTCTGACTGGGTCAAGCAGAGGTCTGAGTGGGTCAAACAGAGGTCTGACTGGGTCAAGCGGAGGTCTGACTGGGTCAAGCAGAAGTCTGACTGGGTCAAGCGGAGGTCTGGCTGGGTCAAGCAGTGTGTATAAATAGCACTAACCCACCCCCTCCAAAAAACTCATGGTTTTCCTTGTTGCTTTACCAAGCCAGAGGCCATCAGTTTAGCAATTAACAAATCGTATTTTTGACGCAGGATAAAAAATTGTAACATGCATTCTGATATTTATGTGATATTATTTATTGATTAAAGAACGAAAGTTTCTAATAGTGTATTAGAATACGTTTAACTAGTTAGAGAGATTTACTCATTAGCGTATTATTGGTGGCAGTGAAAGGGCATTCAATCAGGTCTTTCCTTTATGCGATTTGTACCGGCATAGGGTGCTTTTTCTAGGCTAATGACTGGCATCAATCATCATTTGCCGGCCAATATGTTTCTTGTGTTTGCTTCAATTAAAGTCCTGCATTGTGTGTGTTCGCCCTAATTGATGCATTTGTCTTTTGTTGCCCTGATGCAGGACAGGAGTTCGTTTGATCATTAACTCGGCGCAGTTGTCCGACTCAGGCTTGTACACCTGCTGGATTGTCGACGATGTCGATGCTAGTCAACTGCTGATGGTAGTTGCCCGATGGGACTTGACGGTGCTGCCACTGACCGATGCTGGCGCTTCTGCTAGAGAAGCGGTGTTGGAGTCGCATTGTTCCGGGCAGTTGGGTGAGTCTGGGGTGGGGCTAACACCCTTCCAGGGGTGAGATTTCAGGGTCAGGGGTGAGACTGCGGGATAAGTGTGAGATTTCGTTATTAGGGGTGAGATTTCAGGGTCGGGGGTGAGACTGCGGGATAAGTGTGAGATTTCGTTATTAGGGGTGAGATTTCAGGGTCAGGGGTGAGACTGCGGGATAAGTGGAGATTTCGTTATTAGGGGTGAGATTTCAGGGTCAGGGGTGAGACTGCGGGATAAGTGTGAGATTTCGTTATTAGGGGTGAGATTTCAGGGTCAGGGGTGAGACTGCGGAATAAGTGTGAGATTTCGTTATTAGGGGTGAGATTTCAGGGTCAGGGGTGTGACTGCGGGGTTAGGGGTGAGACTTCGTGGTTAGGGGTGAGACTTCGGTGAGATTTCGGGGTTTCGGATGAGATTTCAGGGTAAGGGGGTAAGATTTCGGGGTTTCGGATGAGATTTCAGGGTTAGGGGGTAAGATTTCGGGGTTTCGGATGAAATTTCAGGGTTCTGAGGTCACTCTTGCAGGGGTGAGATTTCGAGGTTCCGAGGTCACTCTTGCAGGGGTGAGATTTCGAGATTCTGAGGTCACTCTTGCAGGGGTGAGATTTCGAGATTCTGAGGTCACTCTTGCAGGGGTGAGATAAGAAATACCCACTCAGTAAGTACTCAGTATGAACCAGCTATACATCTATTCGTTTGTTAAAAGGATAATGCTGGTACACTTACTAAAACTGTACCTGTGTAGCATGATTCTGATAAGAGTGGCTTTGCCCATTGGCAAAAGTCTGATTCATTCTTTTAATTTCTTCTAGTAGATATTATATTGTCATTGCAACGGACAAGAAAACTGTTTGCTGAACAGCCATACATATCTATAGAAAGTCTGCTTCGCCGACATCCGGGCAGGAATTTCTTCATAGATGGCAAAGCTGTGTGTGGCCTGAATTCTTCTATATATTTTTGTTGGGCTGAGTGTCGCACCACCAGACAGTCGGGCGCCTGTGTCTGCGCTGTACCCTCTACAATTGTAAAAAAATGTTTTACTAATATCTAAACTACTACGGCCTGTGTGTTTGCTGTTCTGTCTGTCATAGTGTAAAGGCATGGTGCAACATTTCATATATATTTTCTGTAGGTTTAATGGGTTGTAGCGGATTGCTTGTGTGATCAAGAGTATATCTGACTATTGCCAATAGTATATCTGACTATTGCTAATAGTATATCTGACTATTGCTAATAGTATATCTAACTATTGCCAATAGTATATCTGACTATTGCTAATAGTATATCTGACTATTGCCAAGAGTATATCTAACTATTGCCAAGAGTATATCTAACTATTGCCAAGAGTATATCTGACTATTGCCAAGAGTATATCTGACTATTGTCAATAGTATATCTAACTATTGCCAAGAGTATATCTGACTATTGCCAAGAGTATATCTGACTATTGCTAATAGTATATCTAACTATTACCAAGAGTATATCTGACTATTGCCAAGAGTATATCTGACTATTGTCAATAGTATATCTAACTATTGCCAAGAGTATATCTGACTATTGCCAAGAGTATATCTGACTATTGCTAATAGTATATCTAACTATTGCCAAGAGTATATCTAACTATTGCCAAGAGTATATCTGACTATTGCCAACAGTATATCTTACTATTGCCAAGAGTATATCTGACTATTGCCAAGAGTATATCTGACTATTGCCAAGAGTATATCTGACTATTGCCAAGAGTATATCTGACTATTGTCAAGAGTATATCTGACTATTGTCAAGAGTGTCTAAATGTGTTGTCAAGGATCTCTGACTGTTTTTTACTTTGTTGTCAGTGTTGTGAAAGTTCTGTACGTGATTTTTTCTCATCCTTACCTGTGCCATCAACATTTCCTTCTGTTGTTTAGCCAGCAACAGAAGCTAGTTCATATTTTTTTACGTGTTAAAAAGGATACAGTGGTTTTTCACACTCGGCTAGAATCCCGAGTTCCAATGCCTGGCAACGCTTTTCTACTCTTCCTTTTCCTCTCGATCAGGAACTTTCTGTCAGGCCCCTGGGTCTTTTCTTTTTGACAGAACTGCGTCAAAAAATCAACAATTGGAATTTTTGGAATTGCAAAAAAGCGATGTGGTAGCAGATGTTGCAGAAATCAAGCCTACTGTATTTTCTGTTGGCACCGTATTTGCTTGCAGAAGATGGCAGCAATTCTAATGCTGACAAAGTGCCGTGTCTGCTGACTTGGTCTACTGGCTCAACGGCAAATCAAGCTACCTTTACAGCAATGGCTGACAGGTGAGATCAGTATAACTAATCACATTTTTGCTCACAATTTCGCTCTGTAATCTCGCTCTCTCCTATATGTAATCGTTTTTGTCGTGAGATTATCCTTCCTGAGGGCGATCTCCCTCCAGAGAATCGCCCCTAATCCAGCACAGGGAATCGCCCTCATCCAGCATAGAGAATCGCCCTCATCCAGCATAGAGAATCGCCCTCATCCAGCATAGAGAATCGCCCTCATCCAGCATAGAGAATCGCCCTAATCCAGCATAGAGAATCGCCCTAATCCAGCATTCCAGCATAGGGAATCGCCCTAATCCAGCAAAGAGAATCGCCCTCATCCAGCATAGGGAATCGCCCTAATCCAGCAAAGAGAATCGCCCTAATCCAGCACAGAGAATCGCCCTAATCCACCCAGAGAATCGCCCTAATCCACCCAGAGAATCGCCCTAATCCACCCAGAGAATCGCCCTAATCCAGCATAGAGAATCGCCCAAATCCAGCACAGATAATCGCCCTAATCCACCCAGAGAATCGCCCTAATCCACCCAGAGAATCGCCCTAATCCAGCAGAGAGAATCGCCCTAATCCAGCACAGAGAATCGCCCTAATGTAGCACAGAGAATCGCCCTAATGTAGCACAGAGAATCGCCCTAATGTAGCACAGAGAATCGCCCTAATGTAGCACAGAGAATCGCCCTAATCCAGCATAGAGAATCGCCCAAATCAGCATAGATAATCGCCCTAATCCAGCATAGAGAATCGCCCAAATCCAGCATAGATAATCGCCCTAATCCAGCACAGAGAATCGCCCTAATGTAGCACAGAGAATCGCCCTAATCCAGCACAGAGAATCGCCCTAATCAAACCCACGGAATCCCAATGCTTATACTGCTCCCATCTATCTCCCATTAGAGGCCGGTGGGGCCATACACGGGGAGGATTGGCCAGCTTAAGTAAACTAACAAGTCTGAGGTATTGAACTTGGCCAACTGCATTGATGAAGTGACGCATCTGTTCCCCTGCCCAGTCGGCCAATGCTTTGCCACCTCCCTCCAACCCCCATCGCCCTGGGCCAGTTGGAGAGTTGGAGAGAAGCGTACGCGCAAATCCTTGGCTTTCTGTCATTGGCTGATTCGACTTACTGGGTTTGGTTGCTTCTGTTTTTGGAATTGGACCAACACGCAATCGTTGAGAGAGGGGCAGCCTCCGACCCGCTCTCTCTCTCTCTCAACCTCTATAAGCCTCTAAGATTTCCTCCTAAAACTTGACTATTTATCCTCAATAGGAGATTCACTGTTATTTTTATCTTTATTTCTTGAATTAACATGCTGCTAGCATAGCATTGTATCTGTATTAATATTGGCAATTAAACTACATAGTTTCAACAAGGATTTGCTATGCATGCAGATTCTACAAAGACTTATTGCTGGCTAATTATCGCAGTATTAACTGTCGAGGCTGTAGTAGTAGTCAGTGGTGTTACAGTTAGTGATGCTGGACGAATACTCACTATTCTCAGGTGGCGGCATGGCAACCAGCGTTTGCGGCGAAGCTTACCCGATGGTCATCTGAATGCAGGTGAGTTATTAATTACACTTACCTGTTCTCACTTATTTTTTTCATATTGTAGCCCAATGAAACACGCCTGATCTCCGATCCCTTTGTCAATTCTTCTCCTCTTCTCAGCGCCGCATCGCTTGATTAACCTGCGTATTTTGTCCGAGACTGCTGGCCGGACTGTCCGAGTCGGCTGGGACCGGCCGGAGCCGGCCACCTGCTTGAGAATTGAGTGAGTAACTATATATAATTATATCTTTGTGTCCTTTGTCTTTCTGGGGCTGACAAAATCGCCATTGACCTGCTAGAAAAATCACCCTTGATCTGCTAGAAGAATCGCCCTTGACCTGCTAGAAAAATCACCCTTGATCTGCTAGAAAAATCGCCCTTGACCTGTTAGAAGAATCGCCCTTGATCTGCTAGAAGAATCGCCCTTGATCTGCTAGAAGAATCACCCTTGATCTGCTAGAAGAATCGCCCTTGATCTGCTAGAAGAATCGCCCTTGATCTGCTAGAAGAATCGCCCTTGATCTGCTAGAAAAATCGCCCTTGATCTGCTAGAAAAATCGCCCTTGATCTGCTAGAAAAATCGCCCTTGATCTGCTAGAAGATTGAAGAATCGCCCTTGACTTGCTAGAAGAATCGCCCTTGATCTGCTAGAAGAATCGCCCTTGATCTGCTAGAAGAATCGCCCTTGATCTGCTAGAAGAATCGCCCCTGACCTGCTAGAAGAATGAAGAATCGCCCTTGACTTGCTAGAAGAATCGCCCTTGATCTGCTAGAAGAATCGCCCTGGATCTGCTAGAAGAATCGCCCTTGATCTGCTAGAAGAATCGCCCCTGACCTGCTAGAAGAATCGCCCTTGACCTGCTAGAAGAATCGCCCTTGACCTGCTAGAAGAATCGCCCTTGATCTGCTAGAAGAATCGCCCTTGATCTGCTAGAAGAATCGCCCTTGATCTGCTAGAAAAATCGCCCTTGATCTGCTAGAAAAATCGCCCTTGATCTGCTAGAAAAATCGCCCTTGATCTGCTAGAAGATTGAAGAATCGCCCTTGACTTGCTAGAAGAATCGCCCTTGATCTGCTAGAAGAATCGCCCTTGATCTGCTAGAAGAATCGCCCTTGATCTGCTAGAAGAATCGCCCTTGATCTGCTAGAAGAATCGCCCTTGATCTGCTAGAAAAATCGCCCTTGATCTGCTAGAAAAATCGCCCTTGATCTGCTAGAAAAATCGCCCTTGATCTGCTAGAAGATTGAAGAATCGCCCTTGACTTGCTAGAAGAATCGCCCTTGATCTGCTAGAAGAATCGCCCTTGATCTGCTAGAAGAATCGCCCTTGATCTGCTAGAAGAATCGCCCCTGACCTGCTAGAAGAATGAAGAATCGCCCTTGACTTGCTAGAAGAATCGCCCTTGATCTGCTAGAAGAATCGCCCTGGATCTGCTAGAAGAATCGCCCTTGATCTGCTAGAAGAATCGCCCCTGACCTGCTAGAAGAATCGCCCTTGACCTGCTAGAAAAATCGCCCTTGACCTGTTAGAAGAATCGCCCTGGATCTGCTAGAAGAATCGCCCTTGATCTGCTAGAAGAATCGCCCCTGACCTGCTAGAAGAATCGCCCTTGACCTGCTAGAAGAATCGCCCTTGACCTGCTAGAAGAATCGCCCTTGACCTGCTAGAAGAATCGCCCTTGACCTGCTAGAAGAATCGCTCCATGTTACCAGAATGGAATAGCTCGGATATTAGTTGCAGTCTAAATCATATGTAGGGATCTTCCCTAGTCTTGACATGCTTACTAATTCAGTAAGCCAGGAAATCCCACTTGAGACCCGAAGGTCGCATATTTTGCAGCCGCTTGCATTTTTACATTCGACCCCTCCCCCCCCCCCCCCCTACAAAACTAATGCCCTGCTGCTGCTAGATAAGGCGCACGCCTTTCATTAAATACCCACTAGCGCATGTCCAGCAATGTCCTGTTGTTGCGGCCCAGTGCGCCCATCTCCTTGTATCTGTCTCCGTTTTCGAAATCCCCCAAACGGGAGAGCAATGAGCTGGCTGCTTGAGTGGAAATTAGATGGTTGATGAAGGAATCTGGGGAAAACAGGGGGGTGGTAGGGAGAAATTGATTGCGATAAACCAAAGCTAGCAGTGTTTCTGCTGCCATTGCAGCCTGATATGGTTGCAGCTAAATCGACTTCAAGTGATTTGGGAGGCCCGAGACTAGTGGGGCTAGAGAATTATTGAGCGCTTGGCTGAGCGGGGAGTGGAGTGGGGGTTGGGAATGGGATAAAATTCCCAGCCAGATTGGCGTCGAGTTTCTGTGGGCTCGGCCGGGTCGCGCTGGCGGGAAAGTGGAAAATGAGGAAATAATGCCGGTTTCCGGTGGCACAGGGCAAGGAGAGGGGGTAGCGGCTGCGGTCCCTTCAGGGAGATTTCCCACACTGCCATTTATCTGTGCCCTCCTGCCTGTGTGCCGGCCACCAGCCACGTCTTTATTTTGTTCATTCCGACATTGGTTGGACAACAAAAAGCTGAACTTAAACCTGACTTTTACAAGCATTGAAACCTTTGATTTCACCCAATAAAGCATCCGGTAGGGGTAGAGTCACCCACTGAAGCATCCGGTAGGGGTGGTCACCCACTGAAGCATCCGGTAGGGGTGGAGTCACCCACTGAAGCATCCGGTAGGGTTGGAGTCACCCACTGAAGCATCTGGTAGGGGTGTAGTCACCTACTGAAGCATCTGGTAGGGGTGGAGTCACCCACTGAAGCATCTGGTAGGGGTGGAGTCACCCACTGAAGCATCTGGTAGGGGTGGAGTCACCCACTGAAGCATCTGGTAGGGGTGGAGTCACCCACTGAAGCATCTGGTAGGGGTGGAGTCACCCACTGAAGCATCTGTGCTTATCAGCAGCTGATAGACGTTCGCGGTCTTCATCAGTTCAAACGCTTACACTTTCTCCCTTCTAGACTGCGACTTCAGCCTCCACCCAGCAGCGGCCCGGCCGTCACCTCGGCCAGCTGCTCGGCCACATTGGCCGATCTGCCCATCGGCCGCTCGACGAATCGCCTGTCGGCTAGAATCCTTGGCCCGGACGGCCGGTTCTCCCCGTCGGCCAGCCTAGTAATCGGCCTCGGCCAACCTAATATCGCTCGGCCGTCCGGCCTCACCGCCTGGTCTCGAGACGGCGTTGTGCACGTTGCCTGGCAACCGCCACAGTCTGCGGCCGACTCCGAGATTGCCGACTATATTGTCGCCTATCGACCGGCTGCAACCGTTGACGATGACGACGACAACAATGAACAGCGGCTGCTGACCGTGGCCGGCCTTGAATGCCAGCTGCCGCCAGGCCTGCCTGCTAGGCGGCGGTTTCTTGTCCGCGTGGCCGCTCGCACTGCCGCCGGCTTTGTTGGCGCCTTCACCGACTGGCTGCCGTTCGACACTGGCCGCCGGAACGCCTGTGAGTTCGGAGCTCGGATTTTAGCAATCTGCCATCCCACATCTGGTTTGGCTCCCCTGACACCTCATTTGGCTCCCCTGACACTTCATTTGGCTCCCCTGACACCTTTGGCTCCCCTGACACTTCATTTGGCTCCCCTGACACCTCATTTGGCTCCCCTGACGCCTCATTTGGCTCCCCCTGACACCTCATTTGGCTCCCCCTGACACCTCATTTGGCTCCCCCTGACACCTCATTTGGCCCCCCTGACACCTCATTTGGCTCTCCCTGACACCTCATTTGGCTCCCCTGACGCCTCATTTGACCCCCCTGACACCTCATTTGGCTCCCCTGACACCTCATTTGGCTCCCCCTGACACCTCATTTGGCTCCCCTGACGCCTCATTTGGCTCCGCCTAACACCTCATTTGGCCCCCCTGACACCTCATTTCGCTCTCCCTGACACCTCATTTGGCTCCCCCTGACACCTCATTTGGCCCCCTTGACACCTTATTTGGCTCACCTGACATTTGATTTGGCTCACCTGACATTTGATTTGGTTCACCTGATACCTCATTTGGTGCCCCTGACATTTGGAGTCGAGCCCAGGTCCTTCTAGCATAATAAAGTCCTCAATGCGCTGCCACCTTGTCGCTAACCCCTTCACCCGAACTCTAGTCGAATTTTATACGAAATCACGTGGTTTGAAATCATGCTGAACGCATTGCAGCAGTTTAGAATTGCCGTGTCCCCGCTAGACAGGATGCTATGATAATAACAATAAAAACATTTGCTGCCTCTGTTTATTGCCTCCAACTGGTTCGCTCTGTGGAACATTCTGACTCCAGTTGCTTGCTTGACGCTTAGGTGATCCTGTGACTCTTGACTATAAAATTCTGCTTGTCAACTATTGTGGGCTTATAAACTTTTCCAGTGTTTGTTTGATATTCAATTCTGGAGTTTAGTACATTTTGAAATTTAAATTCGCGCCAAAATTTGCAGACCTATCGATTAATTCCGGAACTATGGCGGATTCTACAAATCGCCAATCGGCCCCCACGGAGGCGCTGGCCGAACAGCTACGGATTAAAGAGCTGATACCCATTGGCAAGCCGGACTCCATCCTGCTGTCATGGATCCGGCCGTCTCACGTGCTGCCAGACAAGTACATCATCACCTACGGCGCTCATGTTGCTAAGGAGAGGGTGGCTGGCGAAATCCCCGGCAACCGGGACACCTTCCAGATCATCAATCTGAGTGAGTGGGAGCTTGGTGATGGGATCTTGAGGATCGTATCTCGATAATGGGATCTTGGTGGTGGGACCTTGATAATGGGGTCTTGATAATGGGATATATATTAACTGAATGACGAGATAGATGGGATCTAGATGATGGGATAAATGAGATCTAGATGGTAGGATAGATGGGATCTAGATGACGGGATAGATGAGATCTAGATGATGAGATAGATGGGATCTAGATGACGGGATAGATGGGATCTAGATGATGGGATAGATGGGATCTAGATGACGGGATAGATGGGATCTAGATGATGGGATAGATGGGATCTAGATGATGGGATAGATGGGATCTAGATGACGGGATAGATGGGATCTAGATGACGGGATGCATGGGATCTGGATGGATGGTATCTAGATTATCAAATCTATGTGATGGGATGGATCTGCATGTACATGACGGGATATATGAGATAGATTTATATGTGTATATACTGTATACACATATATCTAATACACTCATATATGCACATATATCTTATCGCAGCGGTGGCTCCTGCTGGTCGGCGGCTGGCCCTTTGCGGGTTCAGCTATGACTCAGCCGGAAGGCCAAGTGAATGAATTGACCATTAGTAGGTTATAATAAGAGGAATCAGCGATCGCGCTTTGCGGGGAATGACTGGTCGCTTGCGTGAAGCAGTGGCAGGGTTTAGATTGATGAAGATCATGCATAGAGGTTTACTAATTGTTTCTTAGAAAGAAAAGTTTAATTATTTTATTTACCTGTGTGTGTGTGTGTGTGTGTTTGTTGGCATGCAGTTAGCAGTTGAGCTAAGGTAATATATGATTTCTCTTTGCTTAGTCAGCCGGTGTCGGACCGTCTGATCCCAATTTTGGATATCCCCTTTTTTTAGGAACTACTAGCGCCAGAGCAAGAATGAGCTTTATTAGAGACAGAGTCAGTCCCTGCTAAGCTAACAATGGCCTAGTTTACGATGGCCTCCCTTCTCGGCTCCCCAAATCCCAACCCAATATACCCCTTCCCTTGATATTGTCGGCAAATGTTCAAAAGCTCTAGACACTCTATAGCAGTGTTACCTGTGTACCTCTGTGTGTGTGCTGTTTGCCATGGGCCTTACTCATTATTGATTGCTTGCTTTGTATAGGGGTTGGATTAGAATAGTTCCTAGCTTCTCCCTTTAGCGATGAAACCTTCTAGTCTTGAATTTTCATAGATGACATTTTGCATAACGACCTACATAAACTGGTGCTTTTCAACTTTTCCATCTTTATAAAAGATTGCTGTTTATTGGATTTTCTTGAAAGCGCGCATTTTCTAGTTTTTTGATACAATTCTCTCCATATGATTTGGAAGTTTTTTGGAGTTAGAAAGCTGACTCATCGGGTTGGTAATCTGGAGTTTCCATGCTATACCGGATGCTGTATTTTAGAAGTCCATGACGGGGCCCGCCATTAGTCTACATGCATCCGCGAGATTTTTATCTCTTCCTCGAGAAGAGAGTAGAGAGGGATAGGAGAAAGGAGAGGCGAGGGAATAAAGGAGACGAGATTAGATGAGGGAAGAACAAGGAGAGAAGAGAAGAGAGAACTGAGAAGAGAGCTGAGGCGAAACACAAACCTTGATTTTAGATCAACTTTGGTACTAACAAAGTCTCAACTTAATTCTTTAAGTTCAGTAGATTTAAAATATCAAAACTGTCTTTTTAATCGGGGTAATCGTGTGCATCCATGGTGGCGCACTTTAAGCGAGAGGCATTGCTTCCAATTGCGCCGACTCCCCTGAGCAGGCGCACAAGCGCGCGGATACGTACGCAGTCATACGCACAGGCACACCCTCACACAGGCGTGTACAGCGGCCCTAACTTTATTTATCGTTCGGCATGTACACTTCACTGTGCCTTGGGGGGTTGGCTCTCAAGGCCGTTAATTGCACGAGCAGAGCCAAGCCGAGATTCCAATTCAGCCCCAAATTAATGTGACTGCACTTGGAATCGAGCCTGGGTCGCTGGCACACCAGAGCAGCTGCGCTACCGCTGGGCTACGGCCCCCTAAGCTTGGGCATTGTGACGCAAATTGCAGTGAGAAATGAACACATATTTGTAGCTGATGAGCTAAGAAGAGGCTTGAAATAACCCACTGTTATCTCACATCTCTCTCTGCATGATTACAATTCCCTCCTTCACACTCTGCCGCTACTGCATCCTGAGATCGAGCTGTCCAGATATAAAATTTACCCCCCCCCCAGCTGTCTGTTGCCACGGAAGGAAAATACGCGCATAGTTTGCCTAGCTAGCAGTAATATTTGTAGTTTTGCTTTCCCTCTGACGATCTCTGTTCCTCTTGCTTGCTGCCGGGTGTCAGAAGGTTGGCCTTAGCCTTGAAAAAGCGCAGCAGAAGAAATGCCACAAAAGCAGGCAGATTGCGCTGAGATTGTTGCAATTGTTGCTTTTCTTACCTGTCAGCTGTTGTGTGCCCGTCTGGCCGTGGCATTTCCTCCGACGCAGCTGATTAGGCTACACGGTTTAGGCGAGCATATCTGATATTCAATTATGTTTGTTTTATCGAAGTGCCTGTTGAGGGCGTCTTTAGCTAAGGTGAATACACTATCAATATAAAATTGGAATATGATTTATATGCCACTTAGCCTTTCTGCACCTTTTGCAAACGTAATATTCTGAATGCACTACTGACAAGCCGGTAATAAGTAGTAATATAAACATTTTATCTTTTTCAGAGCCCAACACTCGCTACTTCATCTGCATTACGGCACTGAAGGGCAATCTTCACTTTGAGACGCTTGTGGAAGCTCGGACCAGGGGCTCAAAAGGTTTGTCACTGTTTGTAGCTGTGAAAAGTTTCATTACGAGTACTAAGCTTGTTTACTTTCATCTAATTATGCGCCCACCGTTTCATATTTCAGATGATCCCAATAGTGAGTGGGTCTTGGCCATAGACTGCTGCGCTGTTAGGTTTTATGAGACTCTCCTACGACTGTTGGACTGATAGTTTGATTAATAGCAGTATCTATGTAAATTGACATGTAGATTGATATGCAAATGCACATGTATAGACAGATAGACAGACAGATCGACAGACAGGTAGACAAGCAAATAGACAGGCAGGTAGACTGATAGGTGGACAGACAGGTAAACAGACAGGTAGACAGGCAGCCAGGTAGATAGACAGGTAGACAGTAGACAGACTGACAGGTAGACAGACACAGTTAGACAGACAGGTAGACAGACAGAGAGACAGGTAGACAGACAGTAGACAGACAGACAGGTAGACAGACAGACAGACAGTTAGACAGACAGATCGACAGATAGACAGACAGGTAGACAGGTAGACAGACAGGTAGAGAGACAGGTAGACAGACAAGTAGACAAGCAAATAGACAGGCAGGTAGACTGATAGGTGGACAGACATTTAGACAGACAGGTAAATAGACAGGTAGACAGACAGCCAGGTAGACAGACAGCCAGGTAGACAGGCAGCCAGGTAGATAGACAGGTAGACAGTAGACAGACAGCTAGACAGACAGACAGACAGACAGACAGCTTCCCTCCGGTTTTCCCTCAGCCGAACGCCCGCTGCCGCAGGTGCCAATGGCGTTGAAGGCCACGCAGGTGGGCAGCCGCAATGCGACAGTCTCCTGGACGGATCAGCAGGCCGACCAGCCGTCTAGCGGCCGCCGAATCTACGAGGTTGAGTGGTCGCTGGAGACGGCCGAGCAGCAGCCGCAGCCGCAGACTCCGTCATCCTGGCGTTTGAACACCAGCGAGCTGAGCGCGAGACTTGTCGGCCTGCGGCCCAGCACCGCCTATTCGGTTCGGGTCCGCTGCCTGGCCCTGGCCTCGGACCAAACCGTCGTGCCGTCCAGCTTCAGCCTGAGGGCGAGCTTCTCAACAGAGCCCGAGGCGCCGGGGAGTCCGCCGCGCGACCTCAAGATCAGCCGGTCCACCCTGCCAATGTCCGTTATGCTGTCCTGGCTGCCGCCGCTCGAGCCCAATGGTAAAATTACAAAGTACACAGTGCTCTATCGGCCGGTTAGCTCGAATAGTGCCAAACCGGCAGGGTCCGAGCACGCTATGCCGACAGCAGAGACTCAGGTGGTCATCACCGGTTTGAGACCGTCTACGCACTATTATTTCCGGGTTCGAGCCGGAAATAGCGAAGGATTCGGGCCGGATAGCGACGCGATCGAGTTTATGATGCCGGACTGTGAGTGCCGTGGATTGTGTTGGATTCTTGTGAATCTGGTTGGGATTCTTGTGAATGTGGTTTGGGATCCTTGTGAATCTGGTTAGGATTCTTGTGAATCTGGTTGGGATTCTTGTGAATCTGGTTGGGATTCTTGTGAATATGGTTGGGATTCTTGTGAATCTGGTTGGGATTCTTGTGAATCTGGTTGGGATTGATGTGACCCTAATACTTCAGCACTAATCACTCACTCCGCAGCGTCTGGTCAAGGCGGCGGCGTGGTTTACAACACGGACTCCGTGCTGCAGCGTGGTGAGTCAACTGTCAACTTTTCAGAGTAGTAAGTTAAAATTTCCTTTTTAAACTCTTTGTTCCCCTAACTCCCCCCCGAACAAAGACTTATCGGACGGGGCCGAGTCGGACGGCCTGTCCAGCCGGCGCTGGTGGCTGCTGATTGGCGGCGTGTTCGGCCTGGCCCTGCTGCTGCTGGCCGTCTCCACAGCCGTGGTCTGCATGTGCCAGCAGCGCCGGCCGCGCCGCTCCGCCGACAGCCAACAGCGCGCCCGCGGCGCCAAAGAGAGCGCCAGCCTGATCGGCGGCGGGCCCGAGCAGCAGCAGCAGCAGCATCCGCAGTCGCCTCCTCAGTCGCAGCAGTCGATGCAGCCGCCGCCGGGACCCGGCATGCTCAGTACGGCGTCGCCTCTGTCGATGCCGCCAAGTTCCACGGCGGCCCTGCTGGCCAGCCACCAGCTGCAGCACCAGCTGCAGCACCAGCTCCAGCAGCAGCAGCATCACCATCGCCAGCTGCAGCACCAGCTCCAGCAGCAGCAGCACACACCAGATTTATGCCGTCACGCCGATTTCGAACTTCGAGCCATGCCCGCCGACTATGCCGGGGTTGGCGCTCGTCCGATGGTGTCGATGCAGCTGCCGCCGCCGCCGCCGCCGCAGATGCTGCTGGAGTCGGGGCCGGTGCCGAACCCGTCAGTAGCCGGGCATTTCCGGAATCTGTCCAACTCCGGCAGCGGCTCCTATTCGCATCAGCAGGGCGGCCAGCGGCTGAACTCCGTTGCTTCGCCGCCTAGGGTCGACGCACCTGACTTTTCCTCGCGTGAGTCGCCGTTTCGATTGGTCTGGGTAGTGTTGGGTAGAACAGTGGCAATGCTCTGAGTAGAGGGAGTGGCAATGCTCTGAGTAGAGAGAGTGCGAGTCTCTGAGTAGAGGGAGTGGCAATGCTCTGAGTAGAGGGAGTGACAATGCTCTGAGTAGAGAGAGTGCGAGTCTCTGAGTAAAAGGAGTGGCAATGCTCTGAGTAGAGAGAGTGCGAGTCTCTGAGTAGAGGGAGTTACAATGCTCTGAGTAGAGGGAGTGACAATGCTCTGGGTAGAGGGAGTGGCAATTATCTGAGTAGAGGGAGTGACAATTCTCTGAGTAGAGGGAGTGACAATTCTCTGAGTAGAGGGAGTGACAATGCTCTGAGTAGAGGGAGTGGCAATGCTCTGAGTAGAGGGAGTGACAATGCTCTGGGTAGAGGGAGTGGCAATTATCTGAGTAGAGGGAGTGACAATTCTCTGAGTAGAGGGAGTGACAATTCTCTGAGTAGAGGGAGTGACAATGCTCTGAGTAGAGGGAGTGGCAATGCTCTGAGTAGAGGGAGTGGCAATGCTCTGAGTAGAGGGAGTGACAATGCTCTGAGTAGAGGGAGTGGCAATGCTCTGAGTAGAGGGAGTGGCAATTATCTGAGTAGAGGGAGTGACAATGCTCTGAGTAGAGGGAGTGACAATGCTCTGGGTAGAGGGAGTGGCAATGCTCTGGGTAGAGGGAGTGGCAATGCTCTGAGTAGAGGGAGTGGCAATGCTCTGAGTAGAGGGAGTGACAATGCTCTGGGTAGAGGGAGTGGCAATGCTCTGAGTAGAGGGAGTGACAATTATCTGAGTAGAGGGAGTGACAATGCTCTGAGTAGAGGGAGTGGCAATGCTCTGAGTAGAGGGAGTGGCAATGCTCTGAGTAGAGGGAGTGGCAATGCTCTAAGTAGAGGGAGTGACAATGCTCTGGGTAGAGGGAGTGACAATTCTCTGAGTAGAGGGAGTGACAATGCTCTGAGTAGGGGGGTGGAGTGACAATGCTCTGAGTAGGGGGGTGGAGTGACAATGCTCTGAGTAGGGGGGTGGAGTGACAATGCTCTGAGTAGGGGGGTGGAGTGACAATGCTCTGAGTAAGAGGGGGAGTGACATGTAAGAGTGACAATGCCCATGTAAGAGTGACAATGTCCATGTAAGAATGAAAATGCCCATGCAAGAGTGACAATGCCCATGTAAGAGTGACAATGTCCCGAACCCCGCCCACCTGCAGCCGGCAAGCTGTCTAGTCCCCATTCGAGTCTCAGCTCGTCCATCGGCTCGGCTTCAAAGCAGCGACACGCAGCCGCTGCCGGCTCCCTGATGTCAACGTCGACGCATTCGAGGCCGTACCCTGCGCCGGACATTCTGAGCCCGGCGTCCGGTCAGAGGCAGCACCAGCAGCAGCACCCGCACCAGCAGCAGCAGCAGCTCAGGAACAGCCAAGCCACTGTAGGCAGCCTCACTCTGGAGAGTCAGAACTCTCGAAATGTAAGCTGGGGCTTACAAGCTAGGCCAAGCTAATCTCCCATTTGTTACGATGCACTGTTGCACTTTTCCGGTGCGCTCGTTCCGCTACTGGCGGCTGGTGCATCCAAACACTTTGTGCATCGTTTAAGATAACGTTGATCTCCGCTCTGACATCCTTCGCTCGACTTTAACGTCCATCTGACACTGCATGGATCCATCTGACACTACATAAATCCATTTGACATACATGGATCCCTCTGACACCCCATGGACCCCCTGACACCCCATGGAGTCTTCTGACACCCCATGAATCCCTCTGACACCCCATGAATCCCTCTGACACCCCATGTATTCCTCTGACATCCCATAGATCCTTCTGACATATCATAGGTCCCTCTGACACCCCATGGATCCCTCTGAGATATCATAGGTCCCTCTGACACCCCATGGATCCCTCTGAGATATCATAGGTCCCTCTGACACCCCATGGATCCCTCTGAGATATCATAGGTCCCTCTGACACCCCACGGATCCCTCTGACACCCCATGGATTCCTCTGACACCCCATGTATTCCTCTGACACCCCATAGATCCTTCTGACATATCATAGGTCCCTCTGACACCCCATGGATCCCTCTGAGATATCATAGGTCCCTCTGACACCCCATGGATCCCCTGACACCTTATGGATCCCTCTGAGATATCATAGGTCCCTCTGACACCCCATGGATCCCTCTGAGATATCATAGGTCCCTCTGACACCCCACGGATCCCTCTGACACCCCATGGATTCCTCTGACACCCCATGTATTCCTCTGACACCCCATAGATCCTTCTGACATATCATAGGTCCCTCTGACACCCCATGGATCCCTCTGAGATATCATAGGTCCCTCTGACACCCCACGGATCCCTCTGAGATATCATAGGTCCCTCTGACACCCCATGGATCCTTCTGACATATCATAGGTCCCTCTGACACCCCATGGATCCCCTGACACCTTATGGATCCCTCTGAGATATCATAGGTCCCTCTGACACCCCATGGATCCCTCTGAGATACTATAGGTCCCTCTGACACCCCATGGATCCCTCTGAGATATCATAGGTCCCTCTGACACCCCATGGATCCTTCTGACATATCATAGGTCCCTCTGACACCCCATGGATCCCCTGACACCTTATGGATCCCTCTGAGATATCATAGGTCCCTCTGACACCCCATGGATCCCTCTGAGATACTATAGGTCCCTCTGACACCCCATGGATCCCTCTGAGATATCATAGGTCCCTCTGACACCCCATGGATCCTTCTGACATATCATAGGTCCCTCTGACACCCCATGGATCCCCTGACACCTTATGGATCCCTCTGAGATATCATAGGTCCCTCTGACACCCCATGGATCCCTCTGAGATACTATAGGTCCCTCTGACACCCCATGGATCCCTCTGAGATATCATAGGTCCCTCTGACACCCCATGGATCCCTCTGACACCTCATGGATCCCCTGACGCCCCAAGGGTCCCTCTGACACCTCATGGATCCCCTGACGCCCCAAGGGTCCCTCTGACACCCCATGGATTCCTCTGAGATATCATAGGTCCCTCTGACACCCCACGGATCCCTCTGACACCCCATGGATTCCTCTGACACCCCATGTATTCCTCTGACACCCCATAGATCCTTCTGACATATCATAGGTCCCTCTGACACCCCATGGATCCCTCTGAGATATCATAGGTCCCTCTGACACCCCACGGATCCCTCTGAGATATCATAGGTCCCTCTGACACCCCATGGATCCTTCTGACATATCATAGGTCCCTCTGACACCCCATGGATCCCCTGACACCTTATGGATCCCTCTGAGATATCATAGGTCCCTCTGACACCCCATGGATCCCTCTGAGATACTATAGGTCCCTCTGACACCCCATGGATCCCTCTGAGATATCATAGGTCCCTCTGACACCCCATGGATCCTTCTGACATATCATAGGTCCCTCTGACACCCCATGGATCCCCTGACACCTTATGGATCCCTCTGAGATATCATAGGTCCCTCTGACACCCCATGGATCCCTCTGAGATACTATAGGTCCCTCTGACACCCCATGGATCCCTCTGAGATATCATAGGTCCCTCTGACACCCCATGGATCCCTCTGACACCTCATGGATCCCCTGACGCCCCAAGGGTCCCTCTGACACCCCATGGATTCCTCTGACATATCATGTCCCTCTGACACACACTGATCCATCTGATAACTTACGGATCCTGCTGACATCCCTATGATAATCCAGATTGTAATTAATGCAAAGTTTCTCCCGCCCACAATTTCAGTTTAACCTGTCCACGGAGGACATGGACATGACAAAGACTCTGGACGGCCTCATTCAAGATCTGAAAGGCCTCACAACCCGCGAGTTCGAGTGCTGACTGGCTTACAAGAACAATTTTTCTGTACAAAGGCACGCAGCTGAGACAGACAGATCATCAGCCCCTTTCATTCTTTAGATAGTCTATATACAAAATTTACGTATCAGTTTTTTACCTGAGTGCTTATACTTTTTCTATACTTATTCTTACATGTGTTTTATCGAGTCAGTTTAGTCCAATGACTATATTTTGGGCCACTGTTTTGTACCTGAGTACTAATTAACTAGTATTTCCTGCTCCAAGCAGCTCTTGATTTTGACCGGTTGTTTGCGCGCGCGCGTCTCTTTTCGTTTCAATTATCCTTTTCCCCAGCTGCAACTCTCCTACTGCTTCTTTGCTTCTTTCATGCCTTTTTCGTTGTTACTACTTACTATACTACTTACTCTACGCGCACAGATCAAGTTGTTTTTATAAGGTTGTGTGTAACTGGCCTCTTTTTTTACGCGCAAATTTGAATAGTTTGGTTTCTAAACGGCGTTCCTGTTCGTTAGTTTATTTTTTGTGTGCACTTTGCATTTCTAGGAATAAAAATTGGGGGAGCGGCTTTTCTAGTCCAAGGGGCAAATCAAATAAACAGCAGTTTTTTTATCAATTCTCTTGCACTATTATAATAAAAGCTCAGCGAACTGTTGACTATTGTTGCAATTTCACGTCGTATGTCAATCGTATGTAACCTACATGTAAATTGATCTACTGTACATCCGAATCATAACTATAAATATACTCACTTTTTATCTGTCTTACCTGATTAAATTTATACACCTTCTTCCGTTGTTTGTTCATCGATTTCGGTCACGTGACTTTGTCAAAGCTCAAACTGCAATAAATCACGGAGCGTATTTGCCTGCTTTGAATGGTATTGCTTAAAAACGACTGTGAATAAATAAATTTTTGATTGTTCAAAGACATTCAAAGACAAAGTTAACATGCGCACATACATATACATGTAAACCTTTGAATCAAATTAAAATGTATTCACTTTAAAATGCAGTTAACGAGATATGGGATTTTTTACCACAAAATTGTCTATTTCTTATCTTTGAACACCGAAGATCACGGGAAGCTGCCTACAAGCTTTATGGACTTTGGTCATGGAAATGTACTATTGGAAAACAGCTGAAAGTGTAACTATTATTAATTGAGATTTATCAACAGATTATTCTCGTCCTACAATTTTAAGGATGGGATCAAAACCCTTTTTTGATGAACTAACTCTACGAAATTATGATCCGTATAGACGACACTTCAATTGCGCTTCTCTTGTTTTCTATATTGGCAACTGCACTTGTCTAATTGATCGGACTGGAATCAAACTGAAACTCAATTTTTATAGTTGAAGAGTAAAGCTGCATAAATAAATTTTGTGACATTGCAAGTGTGTCATCCAACCTGATTAAATATAATTAAGCGAACCTGCATAAAAACGTTAGAGCGAAAACAGTTAAACAAAATATTCCACAAAAAACTTGCGAATATAGATTTCGTTGTAGAGTAAATTAAAAAGTAGCTTTAAAAACTCATTAAGGTGATAAAAGTTTCTTTTAGTTGAAATGTAAATTGCCCTCGAGTACAGGAGAACGTTTTTTCAAATTTTCGTGGTTTGCCAAACCGTGCTACGTGCTGCTGCAGTTATTGGATTCAATAAAGTTTCAGGTAAGTTCGTAGATCATTTTTTACATGTACATCGATTAAAAATTAGTTGACTTCCAATTTTAGGTTCTTAAGTATTGAAAGAACTGTAGAAAAATTGTTCAACCGATTTCATTTTTTTACAATGCTAGCATGCAGTACTAGTGCTTTTTTGCATACAGTATTTTTTTAAATACTTAAGGAGTGCGATTAGTGAAGTATAGTCAGATGCTTGCAAATAACTTGCATCGTATGTGTTAAATTATATATTGGCAATAAGCTATAAAACAATAGTAAAACAGTATTCATATCAAAAGGTGACTATGACATTAACCAGAACATATAGATATTGAAAAAGCAAAAAAAACAGTATACATTGAGTACTTAAACTTAACCCATTGTATTCTCAAATTATTTAAAACAGAAAATCAACTGTTTATAAATAGTTTTTTTAACGATTTTTACAATCAATGCTTTAACTAATTTTTATGATGATCCTTACCACTCCTAGATTTCAGGGTAATAAAATAAAATTTTTTAATTTCTTAAATGCTGTTACTTTTTCTACGCTTATTCTGAACTTTTATTTTGGTCGATTTTTACAATATAGTATTAAAATTCTTATATTTCACAATTTTTTTATTTAAGCCACCTGCCTTTATTGATAAATGTACAAACACAAATAAAATACATACTATTGCAACTCAATAAATTTTATCTAATGCATTTGAAATGCATTTAAACTATTAAGCTTTGCAACTTCTTTGAAGTTATATTTTCTAAGGTATGCTGATAGTAAGAGGCTAGCTTAATCCACAATTAATGATCTATAAACTTTAATTTAAAAGTAAAATGCTGTTACTATTATTTGCTATTATTTGTTTTGAATAAAAAGTCACCATTAAAAAGAAACTAATTAATCTCTAGCTCATAATAACTCATGACTCATTATTTGAAAACAAATAATAGAATGATGGAACCAGATGATGGAACAACCAATGAAATCTATAAGGATATTTATTTTAATCACGTATAAGTTAATGCCTTTTAAATTAAAAAATGCACCATTATGCCTTGTAGTTATAACTTTATTAAGCAACCTATTCTTTCAGAACAATCAAGTTGCTAATGGCAATGATGGAACAGCACAGCAGCACCTATCACGAGTTAGTCCCATGCAACCCGCAAGATTTCGCAGCGCAGGAAAGACCGACCGACTGCGTCACCGGGCCCGTTCTGCAGTGCGCCACCTGCGACAAGCCGTTCCTATTCGAGAGTCACATGCTGCAGCACCAGCGGGTCCATCTGCTATCCTTCCTGCGCCGGTCCTTGGCCAGGCGATCCAACGGTTTTCCGCGTCGTCTGCACCCTCAGCCTGGAAGCGGCCACAATGCCGCTGTCCAGGATGGCATCGGCCGAGCCGCTGCCGCTTGATCCGGTTCGAATCCGGGCTAGGGAGAAGTTCAACGACCAGCTCGATGTTCTGAGTTTGACTGGCGATAGGGCGCTCAATATCTGGCCGCGCAGGTGCGAGATCCCATTTGCTAGTGGCATAATCACATCAGTAGATGCACCAGAGAATTTAGCCTATTGAGCTTTGGTAATGGGGGCCTATCGAGAAGCTCGCATAATATAAGGAGGCCTAACGCACCTGACTCAAAGACTACTCAAAGCAAAGTTGTTTTTTAACTACAATGATTTTAACATTGAGAAAAATAAGACAATATTGACTTTTAGGCGTAGGCTTTCATAAATATGGCCTATATTAGCCTAATATAATTAAACGCCTTCCATTCTACTTTACTGAAGGCTCATTACTGTTTGTAAAGATTATAATTTATAAAATTATTACTTAATATTAGCTAAGCATGAAAAATAAGATTCTTAAAACGAATGAATCGAGTTGTGCAACATTTGTTTCCGGTAAAACCTAAATTCCTAAAATTTTCCGAGAAACTTTAGGAGTCCTTGGTCTGACACTATATATTGCACTGCAGACGAGCCTACGAGTGCCGCCTGTGCCGCCTGCAGTTCGGCCTCAAACGAGTGGCGCTCGATCACGCCGAGCAGCACTCGCAGTCGGCTAAGTGCAATTTCTGCGGCCTCGACTGTCAATCAGTGGAAGCAAAATTAGCTCACGAGCGGCGGCAGCACAAGGAGGACATTCGCAAAGCTGTGAAAGCCCGGCGCCAGTCCAAGGCTGCGAAGGTCAAGGCTGAGGGCGCCGCGGCAGATTCGAGCAGCGCTCAGGGTAGGGTGGATTCCAAGAGCTCAAATGCTGGGCAGAAGAAATGTCAAGTAGGGGATTCAAGGGTCTAGGCCTTGGGGAATTACCTGCGGGAGATTTTCTCGGGTAATTTCCCAGCTTCTCGGGGCGCCAGCTACAGAGGGGGCGCCAGCTACAGAGGGGGCGACAGCTACAGAGGGGGTGCCAGCTACAGAGGGGGCGACAGCTACAGAGGGGGTGCCAGCTACAGAGGGGGGGGGTGACAGATACAGAGGGTCAGGCGCATTTTTATTATAGTATAATCACTTTTATTACTATCTCAACCTGTTCTCCGGCATCCTGCAGCCGCTCAAACTTTCTATCCGCATTTGGAAGCTCCGCTCGCTGGTTCCGCGTTCACCGAGCAGTATGGTTAGTACGGGTTCGGGTGGCTGTGCTACACTATATTCTGTTATTTTTATGGTTCAAGTTGAATAAAACAAGATTTTCACCCAGCGGGGGAGTCCGCTAGTCCACTATACTAGTTTTTCTTATCTTCACACTCCGCCCTGCCGATACTCCGCAGCCACCATACTGCAGTGCCAGAACTGTCACTACTGCTTCACTAGTCTGGCCGCCCTCACCGATCACGTGACTAATTATCGCTGCCAGCCGGCGCAGCCAAGCGGAGATATCGACCCGTCTGGCGCCTTGGCCTTCGCCATCGGCAGCTCCGCCGGAGCGACAGACGGCAGCGACGGTCAACAGCAGTCGTCAGCGTCGTCGATGTTTGTCGACGCCGCGTCAGAGTCGCTCCGTCTGGTGTCCAGCAACGAGCTGCAGTGCATCCAGGGCCTGTACCATCTCAGGGGCGCCGTCGGCGAGGCCGCCCAGCCGCAGGACCAGCCGCAGCCAATCTACTATGTTGACAGCTCGGCCATCGATCCCCGGCTCTACATGCCGGTTAGCGAGGCCGGCTACCTGCCTGTAGAGAGCCTGGCCCAGCAGCAGCAGCAGTACTACTATGCCTATCCGGCCCCGCCGATGCCTCAGCAGGAATTGCCGTCGCAGCCTGAGCCCGACGAGCAGTCAAATATTGGCGACTCCTGAGACTTCTCTCCCGCCCAGTCGATATATGCTACTGATGAGCAGTAGTTAGATTCTTTTGCTCAGAAAAAGCGAAAAAAAATTTAACTAGCTTTGGTTTTCCTTTTGTTTTGAACTTATTAGACCGGTTTACGTTTTGCTGAGTTTTGAAGAAATTTTTAATATACAAAATTATATAAAAAACACTTCATTTATTGTTTCTGTGTTTCCTGCTTGTCTGTTTTGACAATTCGCTGTCAGTTATTTGTTGTTAAATTATAATAAACCGATTTTCATGGATGTTTACAACTGTTAATGGTTTATTTTTGTGTTTTTTCAGTTCTTTTTTCGTCTTCTGGCCATTCGGTATTTTTGCAGATGTTTACACAACGTTTTCTTGAGCTTTTGAGGCCGTTTATAATTGTCAATTTCTGGTAATAATAATAATCTGCTAGACCTGCAACCACTCCAAAGTGGCTCATTGATATATTTTGTTCTTACTTTATTGCTTTAACGGTTTTCGGTAGGTTACAGTTATAATCTTCTGGGGCTACTAAGATATCTTGTAGGCTGCAGTAGTTCTTGAGCACAAGCAGCGATGTCGCATGCGGTGCTGCTCAGATAAGACATTTATGACTTGTCCGTTATCGCGTTCCAAGGATTAAATGAGCTAAGCTTTCAATAAAATGAAGTCTGGCCATTGAGTACAAGTTAAGTCTGTAACTGGTCTGAGATCTGGCTTGGCAGCAGCCCCATTGTCACACTGTGTAGCCACTACGACTGCTTCGGATTGTGCTCAAATTCCGATAAAGCAACCCTACAGAGTAAGATAACAGACTCGAGTCAGTAGCTCTATAGGCGCAAATTTTATATTTGCTTGTTGTACAGACCTGCGCATTGGGTACGGTCGATGCTTTCAGTCGTGTGGGCTCCAAGGGCACATGGCAGTTTAAATTTTATTTAACCAAATACCTATGCAATTCAATAGAAGTACGTAAATATGTATATATAAAATTTGTACTTTTACTGGATTATTTGCAATCAGAAATTTATATAGGAAATTATAGAATCACAGGCAAAAAATGGTGAAAACAGTAACAAGAGCGGCATTCTGGATAGCATAAGGCATGACACGGATTAGTGAAAAGTTCAAGGTTTTTATGCTTCTCAAAAACAGTTCACCTCGAAGACTGGGGATATTTTTTATCGTTGTGAAATGATGTCGAGCAAGGAATATATTTTTTGGTGTTGTAATCTCATTTAATTTAGGCGAACCAGCAGAGTAACAGGGTTTTATTAAGCATCTGTCTCTGTCTACAGTTCATTTCAATCTTCATATTAAATTAATTCCCCCGATACTCCGGAGCCTCTTACCCGCAAACAACGATTTTTTTGTTTAAACGAAGCCAATTAAATTTGGCGCGAATTCAAAAATGGAAGAGTCAAATTCTCTGTTACATCCGTTGATAGGAGCGACCTGTTCGCCGTTTGTAGAACGTGAAGGCGAACAGGCCGAGGGCTACCAGGCCAGCGCCCAGGGCGATGCCGCCAACAAACGAGCCGGCGTCGAAGCCGCCAGACGGCGGAGCTGTCGTCGTCGTCGTCGTCGTCGGGGCTTTCGACGTTGTGCCGCTTGTCGTCGGCGCAGCGGTTGTGCCGGAGCTGTCTGGCGTGCTCTGCGGCTCGGCTGATGTTGAGTTGTCCGATGGGCCGGTCGTTGTGAAGCCGCTTGTAGATTCTGTTGAGCCAGTCGTCTGGTCGGTTGAGACCGTGGTGTCATTGTCTGCGCTCAGATCCCACTCCGAGTCGTCAAGCTGTGCCACTGAGTCGTCCAACTGAGGCAGGGGGCTGCCTGCTCAATGAAATTGAGAATAGTTTATCTGCTGGCAAAGCCTGACATAAAGTTACATAAAAATAATAAAAAATGTATAAAAATGAGTAGTTTTGTTTTATACTAAATGCAGACTCGCAACAGCGCCGAATATAAGCAGAAATTGAAACAAACAGACTGCTAGTTGGCACTCACAATGATGCACAGCAAAAGCAGCAAAAATTGAAGCAATCAGCAGCAGCGAAATCCTGCTGTTGTAGATCTTCATCCTGGCAAAACCAAAGTATTAAATGAGTAATAAAATTGCCACGGGGATTACGTAGATAGTTTTCAGACAGCTCTGGTAGATCTGAATACAGAATTCAAATTCTTAATTTAAATTTGCGCCAATAGCGCTTATCGCTAGCGATTGATTATAACAAGTTATACCGTTGAAAATAGCTTATCAACAATGACTAAAATAATGTGAAGCGTCCTCTTGTATGTTGCTTGTAAATAAAGCTGTGAGTATGGCTTTGCTATTTCATTATTTCAACTGAGTCGTAAATTCTGATTAGGCGTTTTTTGCCGAAAGAAAATTTGTTTGCAACGCTATATTGAGGTTGGATTTAATATTAAATTATTATAAACAATAATATGTTGTCAGAAATTATTCATTACGTTTTTATTGCTAGTTTTCAATGTGCATTTTTTATGCTTTTGTAACTTACATTGCACTAAGCAACTTAAAAGTGTCGCATGATGGAAAACACGTTCGACGTAGTAGCTCGCAAACTTCCACAAGCATCCTTTGGCTGGCAAACTTCCTCCACAAGCATCCTTTGGCTGGCAAACTTCCTGCACAAGCATCCTTTGGCTGGCAAACTTCCACAAGCATCATTTGGCTGGCAAACTTCCACAAGCATCCTTTGGCTGGCAAACTTCCACAAGCATCCTTTGGCTCGCAAACTTCCACAAGCATCCTTTGGCTGGCAAACTTCCACAAGCATCCTTTGGCTGGCAAACTTCCACAAGCATCCTTTGGCTGGCAAACTTCCACAAGCATCATTTGGCTCGCAAACTTCCACAAGCATCCTTTGGCTGGCAAACTTCCACAAGCATCCTTTGGCTCGCAAACTTCCACAAGCATCATTTAGCTCGCAAACTTCCACAAGCATCCTTTGGCTGGCAAACTTCCACAAGCATCATTTGGCTCGCAAACTTCCACAAGCATCCTTTGGCTCGCAAACTTCCACAAGCATCATTTGGCTGGCAAACTTCCACAAGCATCCTTTGGCTCGCAAACTTCCACAAGCATCCTTTGGCTCGCAAACTTCCACAAGCATCCTTTGGCTCGCAAACTTCCACAAGCATCCTTTGGCTCGCAAACTTCCACAAGCATCCTTTGGCTGGCAAACTTCCACAAGCATCATTTGGCTCGCAAACTTCCACAAGCATCCTTTGGCTCGCAAACTTCCACAAGCATCATTTGGCTCGCAAACTTCCACAAGCATCATTTAGCTCGCAAACTTCCACAAGCATCCTTTGGCTGGCAAACTTCCACAAGCATCATTTGGCTCGCAAACTTCCACAAGTATCCTTTGGCTCGCAAACTTCCACAAGCATCATTTGGCTGGCAAACTTCCACAAGCATCCTTTGGCTCGCAAACTTCCACAAGCATCCTTTGGCTCGCAAACTTCCACAAGCATCATTTGGCTGGCAAACTTCCACAAGCATCCTTTGGCTGGCAAACTTCCACAAGCATCCTTTGGCTCGCAAACTTCCACAAGCATCCTTTGGCTGGCAAACTTCCACAAGCATCATTTGGCTCGCAAACTTCCACAAGCATCCTTTGGCTGGCAAACTTCCACAAGCATCCTTTGGCTGGCAAACTTCCACAAGCATCATTTGGCTCGCAAACTTCCACAAGCATCCTTTGGCTGGCAAACTTCCACAAGCATCATTTGGCTCGCAAACTTCCACAAGCATCCTTTGGCTCGCAAACTTCCGTGAAAGCAAACTTCATCAAGCAAAATTGATTGAGAGTACAATTAGTACCTAAATTAAATTTTATAAGCTCCTTATTGCAGTCGAGCTGAGGCGTCGCGTGGATATAACAATTGTTCATTGTTCATTGTAATTTTTACCTTTGATAGAAAAAATATCAATTCGAACATTTTTATCAATACTACTTAAAGTAGCACATATTGATGCATGACAAAATTGGATTAAATTTGGAAATATTGCTAATACTGCATTGTTATTACTGTAAGTCTACCATCAATACATTTAATTTTGCCACGCAACTTCCATTGGCAAAGCGGGAATAAGTGCAGACAGATTCCCAGCTAAATCAGTGCTGCGGTCCAGTTAGACAGGGCCACCGATACAAGAATAACTTGATGGGCCACTCATCACCTTTGCATGTAAGCTACTTTCAGCTCAGTAGTAAGTTAAACTGAAGCATCTTAATGTATTTTTAAAGCCAAGGCTCATTTATTGGCTCTTGCCCCCCCCCAGCTAAAACCCTCTAATTGCGCCTTTTCGTACAATAATACGTACCCCCGCCGGGGTGCTTTCACAAGGTCGAAATTTCACAACGTCGAAAAGTAAATTATTTCACAAGGTCGAAACTTCACAAGGTCGAAATTTCACAACATCGAAAACTTTAGCAAGAGACTTCATAAGGTCGAAACTTCACAAGGTCGAAATTTCACAACATCGAAAAATCTAGCAAGAGATATTTCATAAGGTCGAAATTTCACAAGGTCGAAATTTCATAACATCGAAAACTCAAGTGCAGCCACTTTCACAAGGTCGAAACTTCATAAGCTCGAAATTTCACAAAGTCGAAAATTTTATATATCAAGAACCATACAGTAGTTTTCTACGTTGTGAAATTTCGACCTTGTGAAATTTCGACCTTATGAAGTCCTTTGCTAAAGCTTTCGATGTTGTGAAATTTCGACCTTGTGAAGTTTCGACCTTGTGAAAGTGGCTGCTATTTGAGTTTTCGATGTTATGAAATTTCGACCCCGTGAAATTTCGACCTTGTGAAAGAAGGTGCTTTCGACGTTGTGAAATTTCGAGTTTGTGAACCCCCCCCCCCGCCGCGCCCAAATTTTTATTGCCTTTCTCGGAATTCCAGCCTAAAGCTGCTATGTACATTTCACTGGACTGGCTAATGTACATTATTGCTGAACCAATTAGCAAGTTGTTTACGCCTGCAAGCTTGGGCTTCTTTCTAAACTTATCAAATTCATTTCAGCTGCCTTTATTTTTATAAAATAGCTTATGTAATTTTCTTTGCTACTGAACTGAAAGTAGAAAGCTGTTTTACAAAGCATATGCCTGAGTGGCCCATCTGGTTATTCTAGACTCTGTGGGCAGGGTTAACAAAAATTGGTAGCTATTTTCCGTTGTTTGTCAGAGTAGTTTGCCAAATTATCTTGAATAGCATCGCAATCATTTTACTGACACCTTAGTCAATATTCGCTGTTCTGATCGACGCCCGAGAGCCTAAGCTGTCGACCCGCCGAGTCGCCGATATCCAGCTGAACCGTAGCTTCTGTCCTGGCTGCTAGCGCTTCCGTAGTTTCGATGACGCTTCGCGCAGATGCACAACAGGTAGATAACGATAGCCAGTCCGGCGCCAAGGGCTGCTCCACCGACGAAGGAACCGGCGTTAAAGCTTGACACTGGCGACGGCGTAGTGGTGCTTGAGGTTGTCATCGTTGTTGTGACTTCACCACTCTCGGTGGTGGTGAAGTTGCCACCCTCCTCGGTGGTGGTGAAGTTGCCGCCCTCCTCGGTGGTGGTGAAGTTGCCGCCTTCCTCGGTGGTGGTGAAGTTGCCGCCCTTATTGGTGCTGGTGAAGTTGCCACCCTCATTGGTGGTGGTGAAGTTGCCGCCCTCATTGGTGGTGGTGAAGTTGCCACCACTCTCGGTGGTGGTGAAGTTGCCGCCCTCCTCGGTGGTGGTGAAGTTGCCGCCCTCCTCGGTGGTGGTGAAGTTGCCGCCCTCGGTGGTGAAGTTGCCGCCCTCATTGGTGGTAGTGAAGTTGCCGCCCTCATCGGCCGTGGTGAAGTTGCCGCCCTCATTGGTGGTGAAGTTGCCGCCCTCATTGGTGGTGGTGAAGTTGCTGCCCTCATTGGTGGTGAAGTTGCCGCCCTCATTGGTGGTGGTGAAGTTGCCGCCCTCATTGGTGGTGAAGTTGCCGCCCTCATTGGTGGTGGTGAAGTTGCCGCCCTCATTGGTGGTGGTGAAGTTGCCGCCCTCCTCGGCGTTGGTGAAGTTGCCGCCCTCCTCGGCGTTGGTGAAGTTGCCGCCCTTCTCGGCGTTGGTGAAGTTGCCACCTTCCTCGGCGTTGGTGAAGTTGCCGCCCTCCTCGACGTTGGTGAAGTTGCCGCCTTCCTCGGCGTTGGTGAAGTTGCCGCCCTCCTCGGCGTTGGTGAAGTTGCCGCCTTCCTCGGCGTTAGTGAAGTTGCCGCCCTCCTCGGCGTTGGTGAAGTTGCCGCCCTCCTCGGCGTTGGTGAAGTTGCCGCCTTCCTCGGCGTTGGTGAAGTTGTCGCCCTCCTCGGCGTTGGTGAAGTTGCCGCCCTCGGTGGTGAAGGCGGAGGTTGTTGATACGCTGCTGTCAAGAACTTGTCGCGATTCCGTACTTACTGAAAAAAACAGTTTTAGTCATTTTTTATCCAACAATGAAATTTAAAATAGTTTTTCTGAACCGTTGCATTCACGATCTACACCTCTCTGCACAAAGCACAGCGTTATCCAACAAACTCACACCACAACCCCTCCCCCATTATCCAACCATCTCACACCACAAAGACCCCATAATCCAATCACCTCACTGCGCTTGCAATAATGACAACGAACTACAGATGTTTTCCATGTTCAGCGAGTTAAAAGTTTTATCTTGGAAACACTCAACGTTGTCGACTTGGCACAAAGTCAAAGTTGAAAATTGAATCTGCCACTTAAATGCTTCTTGTCATAATAAAGTATAACTTCAGGCTGTAGCTGGCATAGATAAATAAAAGTGTGGAATAGCGCTTAATGCGTTTATTTAGTGTATACAGATACTGAGATGCTTTAGTCAGATGCAGAGACCGCGGTAAATCTTCACCAAAAACTTTATATATTTAGAACGTTCGCAACTACTCGTATCTTGCCATGCATTTGCCTCCATGCGCAGCGATAGTGTGTGGGGCTTCAAGGTCATCTTTATAGTTTACTGCAGTGTGTAGTAGGTGTAGGTGTGCAGAATACTGCTTGGTTAGATATATAGATATAATATTAACTTACTAAACACATTTCTTGCCAGATTGCATGTCGAAACAGCGAACTACGTACTTACCATCTGTGATAAAAAAATCTGATGTGCCTCTCTACTGTTGGCTTATTTTTATCTGCCCACAGAATTCGCTCAATTCTTAAACATTCTTGTCATCCGGATATTTATGATTTATGCATTCGTGAATTATTTAAAAATTTGTCTTAATCAGTTTTGCGAAGATTTAGTCATTTCGGATTTACTGGCATTGAAAATCGACTAACATCGGCCATTCATTCCTTACTGTTTATGTGTTTGAAACGGCTATGGTACATCCGCTCAAAATTATTTTTATTTTTTTTGAGCGGATTTTATTGGTTTTTTCCTGACTGTTTTCGTACAAGTTTTAAAATATATTTACAACATTCACAGATGATGCTATTTAAATCAATTTTTGGCTTTCAAATTTTTCTCCGTCTCCAAGAGAATTAATAATTTAACTCAACAAAGCTGGTAATAAACACCAATAATAACACATAATAGCATCCTAGATCTGGAATGTCGTAAAATCTTATTAAGCTTTAAGAAACGTAAACCGGTAATCTTACGAGTGAAATCTTCATAGAATGATTACTGACTGACTTACCTTGGCTAAATGCGCAAAATAGAAGCGAAAAAACGGTTAAAGTGATTCGAATTTTCATTTTCAAAGTGATTTATTGTTTTAGATTGAGGTTTAAAAGGAATGCAACTAAATCAAATCACGTTAAGGCATATGCGGTGCGGTTAAATTAGACAATTGTTTAAATATCATTTTTATTAATAATTATGGTCTAGAACATTCAAACAATATCACGAAACATTTTTAAAGTAGACAGATAATTTCATCCTTGGAAAAAAACTTACTGTCTAATAGTTTTTAAATAAATAATTTTGGTTTTTTATTGTTTAGAATATTTTGTCAATTAAAAATGTTTGTTTCATTTTGACATGCATAGTGCATCCGCTTTTTCCCGTAGCTCATTGGTGGTATTAATTTCAAACAGTTAGTGGTTGTTTTATTCCATTTTTAATACTCAGATTTCTAACCTGCATGAATAAATATCTTCTGTATTTTTTTAAAGAAGAATTACGTCTACGAGCCTAATTTGCAAAATTTCTGCCAACCACAATATATTCAGCTTATTAATGTAACTCATTTAACTAATGTAATTTCCTTTATTGTTTCGAATGTATCAGACTTTAACTCTTCTTTGTTTAGAATTAGATGAACAAATTATTTTTTCGTAGTTATTTAATCTGGCCACTATTATGGAGATGTCTATTGTTCTGATAGATTTATTTTAAATATTTCTCATTGTAATTCTAGTAAACTATTAGTCTGGTTCCAGCATATGCATATGTTAATTATAGATTTATTAATTAGCTACAGATATGTTACCTGTTTTTTCCTGACCCAATCAGATTAAATTTTATTAAAATTAATTTGGTAATAGAAAGGTTATCAGTAATATTAGTACAAAGAAACAGTTAGAGACTAAACATTATAATAATATATGCCAAAAATCAAAAACGTTTTGGTCACATTGAAAACGTGCACTGCAGTTCAACTAGTATTTTTAGATAAAAACTCAAAAAGTAAATACTGTAACAAGGACATATATTCTTAAACTTAGGTCTGAATTTTTTTACTTTTAGGTCCATTTTATCATGTTGATCAATTTAAGATAAGTTTTAACAGCAATGTACTATATAACACTCGAACCCAACTCAACAGCCATGGGACTTGCTCGCGTTGCCATAGTAACGCTGGGCGCCATTTTTGTCCTGTTCGGGACTGGAGGCATCGCAATTGGCCCCTACCGTTGGATGACCCGAGATAACTTTGACGCAGTCATGGAGAAGATGGACACGGTGAACGAGTTCAACTGCAAAGAGATGAGCTCCGAGTCACTCCGTCTGCCAGCCAATTCCGTTGGTCAGCGACCGAAGTTCAACGTGCTGCCGCAGATTGTGATCTTCCCCAACCGGACCAACCTCATCCACATGCATAACATGGCGCTCAACCGTGCCTATTTCTACTCTTACATTCTGCAGCGCCTCAACGAGTCCCAGGTGACCGACTTTCCCATGTTGCCGGGCATGCTGTACTACTACATGGGCGCCTCGGCCGATGTCTCATCCGGCGTCGGCCTGATGAACGGCTCCGGCGTCCTTTTCGACACGCACACGCAGTACGCGAATTGGTACCCCACCATCCTGCTGTTCAACAACACCCTGCCGCTGTTCGGCCCGAAGGCTTTTCTAGTCGACGACTTTCAAGATCCAGTCAACTGGCTGAGGGAGCCCACTAATAACACTATTAGGGTGAGCAGCTGGGATCGGATTTGGGCGCAGTTGGCCTATCGTAGATCGGTGATTGGCTGTGTAGATGTCACGTGACTATTTCTAAGTTCAGTTCAGTTGATAAGTAATAAGGCGCCTCAGCCATTGGTCAGGCCCTTACGGTTCCAGGTTGGGAGTGTACTTATGTACACTAGGCTTCTAAGCTAGGCTAAAGTAGACTGCAACTAAACAAGCCGAGCAGGCGACACCAGTCGGGCTGAGAGCGGGCCCTGCCCCCGCTGTCGGGGCGTCACACCCACTCCAAACGTGACTATTTTTAAGTTCAACAGTTTAAGTTTAAGTTCTCTGAGGAACCTGACTATTTACTATATTTACTATCTACTACGCTACTATCAGTAATCTGTGCTATTATTCACACATTTCGAAAATCAAACCACCCGCCCCCAGGTTGACGATCTGGGCTCCGGCCCGGGGCACAACTATACGGCCTCTTGGCACCCGCTCAACTCCATGGTAGTCCGCGACGTGCCCAACCAAATCGATTTCATCCCGGACCTGCGCACCGACTACCGCGCCAAGCACCAGTACGACTATCTGATTTATAACGCCACCAGGGTGGGCGAGATGGAGCGAATGCCCAATATCAAACGGCAGTTCTTTGGGCCGCCGTCGCCAGGCATATCGGAGCCCTACCAGCCCGTGTACTTTACCCGGCCCTATTTCGACTGCGGCCGCTCCAACAAGTGGATTGTGAGCGCGGTGGCTCCCGTTATTGACTTCATGGTTCGATACAGCATTGAGACTAAACTGCGCCGGCCTCAGTGAGTGCTTTGCGCAGCCTGTCTGCCTGTCTGTCTGTGTCTGTCTGTCTGTGTCTGTCTGTCTGTGTCTGTCTGTCTGTCTGTCTGTGTCTGTGTCTGTCTGTTTGTCTGTGTCTGTCTGTCTGTCTGTCTGTCTGTCTGTCTGTCTGTCTGTCTGTCTGTCTGTCTGTCTGTCTGTCTGTCTGTCTGTCTGTCTGTCTGTCTGTCTGTCTGTCTTCTGTCTGTCTGTCTGTCTGTCTGTCTGTCTGTCTGTCTGTCTGTCTGTCTGTCTGTCTGTCTGTCTGTCTGTTTATATCTATACTGTCTAAGATAGGCCTCATGTTAGGCCTCACCCACAGCAGCCCGCTGTGCCGCTGAGTCAGCCGGCCACCCCAAATCCCCAGCCTCCTCGCTTCATCCATTTCATTTTCGCGTCCAGAATCTTTTTCAGCGCCAGCAAAAGCCGAAAAAGCCTCGGCTGCTGTCGGCTTTAGCGCCGCGGGGGGGGGGAGATGGGAGGGGAGAGCCGAACCCGCTGGGGATTCGTAGGCAATTTTCCCAGTTTCCCAATTTTATTTTCGGACGTCGCCAGCCCTCGCCCAGCCGCCCACCCCGACAGCCCCCGCCGGCGCTTTCACCGGGGCTTTGCAGACTCAGATATCGATTGAAAAAAATTCTATCATCCCGGCTACTAGACTGAATTCCCATCATGCTGTGATGAACAGAATTTCTCTGGCTGGCTCGGCTCAAGGTCGGGTGAACTGGGCCACCCAGATCCCCCTGCGCGCTCTCTCTTGTCTGGATTCTTGCTGCATAGTTTTCTGGGCTCCCTCTGGCTCTTCCTCTCTCCCTCCTCCCTCTCTCTCTCTCTCTCTCTCCCTCCTCCTCCCTCCTCCCTCTCTCTCCCTCTCTTCCTCCTCCCTCCCTCTCTCCCTCTCTCTCTCTACCTTTACTTCTCCCCCTCCCTTCTCTCCCTCTCCCTCTCCCTCTCCATCTTTCCCTTTTTCTGTCTCTTGAGTCTCTACCTCTTTCTCTCCTTTTCTCTGCCTTTCCACTCTCTGGCTCGTCCCTCCTCTCAGTCTCTCCTCTATCTCCCTCTTCCTCTCTCCCTCTCCCTCTCCCTGTCTCTGTCTCTTTCTCTTGTTATCTCTGTCCCCATCTTCTCTCTATCTCTCCCCTGTCTACACACAACTGTCTAACTACCTTGCCTTTTCTGCCTCACTCTTTCTCTATCGCAGCCAGTCTTTCATTCGCTTCTATTTTCGGGGACAGGAGGGTCTGTCGATGGGGGATTCGAGTTTGATGAGAGGAATTAGACACGGCAGACAGGGTGATGGACCGAGCGTGTTTGCCAGCACAGTCTCTTCCCGGGATTTGGGCCACTCGAATAATGTCCCACGCGAATGCAGTATACTGTCCTTCCTCTAGCCTAATCCCTGTTATCCATCTCTCTCGGCTTGATGGAAGCAGGAACCTAATTATCTTGCCGAAAATACCCCCTCCCACCCAGCAAGTCTGCGGAGCTTGCTGTGTCACCCAACCTCTCCTACCGTTAATCCCCCAGGCCCCTGATCCCATGACGATGGGTTTCCCATTTTCCTACTGAATTCCCGTCCCGCTAGCCTTGCTAGCGAACCAAAATGCAGAATTGCGACTCACGTTTTCCCACCCACACCCGTTGCTCACCCATCAAGGTACGTGGCAATAACTGTGACCGACCTGGACTTCCTGCGCATCGACTTTGACCCGTGCGACAGGTCTGTGGACTCGCCAGATAGAACCTACTTCAGCGGCGTGGCCAGGTGCCGCAGCACCACCTTGGTGAGGCTTGTGGACTGAATGTTTGTGTCTCTCTTCTGAGTGAATGTGTCTCTCTTCTGTGTGAATGTGTCTCTCTTCTGTGTGAATGTGTCTCTCTTCTGAGTGAATGTGTCTCTCTTCTGTGTGAATGTGTCTCTCTTCTGAGTGAATGTGTCTCTCTTCTGTGTGAATGTGTCTCTCTTCTGAGTGAATGTGTCTCTCTTCTGTGTGAATGTGTCTCTCTTCTGTGTGAATGTGTCTCTCTTCTGTGTGAATGTGTCTCTCTTCTGACTGATTTTGTCTCTCCAGACTGATTGCATCTGCCCAGAAGCTGCCTGAATGTGCCCCTATACTAAGTCAGTCAGTTCCACCCGCCTGGTGCCTCTGCTCCACTCCGCTGGGCTCTCCCAATGCCCCACTCTCTCCAATCCTCCCGGCTCCCGCAAATCCTGCAGCTCTTCAAAACTTCTGGAGTGGCCGCCTCGGCTTTTTTGGCACCCTCGAACCGGGGGTCCCAGCTCGGCCGCTCTGCTCCCCTCCCGGGTAGCTCCTCTCCCCTCGAAGTGTACGCGGAGCTCCCCAGTGCGGTCCTCCCCCCAGCCCTAGCGCGATCTGTCGGGTGATGGAGGGACAGAGCAGCTGGGCATCGATCGATGCGGCTGGTCCCCGGCAGCTACCCAGCCTCTGCGTGTCCTCACCCTCCGCTTGTGTGATGAAGGAGGGAGGCTGGGCGGATTGAACGGGGGGGGAGGCTGAGGCCTCCGAGGATAAATATAACTGTGTGTATTCCGGGATGTAGAGCTGAGAGCTGAGGATACAGAGGTGGCGAGTTCAGCTGGGTTTCGGCAAGCCCGACTGCCACCAGTTTGTGAGCCCAGTTTAAAACTCACAGCACAGCTGTGACAGCACCGTTTATCAGGGGTTCCAGGTAATCAATTCGACAATCTGTGCATCTCTTGAATTTTAAATATGGTTTCAGTTTTGTTTAATACTGACTATACAAGTTTTCATTGTGCTTCCATATCTATACTGGTTAGTTGTTATTTCTAAAACTCAGAATATATCTGTTAAGACGCTAGTTCAGAAAAAAACGCAAAAAAATATTTCTGAGCCATCTGCCTTCCGTGACTGTCTACAGCATTTTTAACAATGAAATTCGCAAGTTCGCACTACTCGTTTTATCCTACTTACAACTAAGTAGCAATACAAGCAAAAAAACGCTTTTTGTCAAAAAAATGCGCAATAAAAACTGATAATTGACAATGCAGTGCGAGCCGCTGCCGGGCCACGGCTACCAGCGGGGCGGCTACGTGTGCCACTGCCGGCCGGGCTACCGCTACCCCTACTGGCAGAACGGCCCGTTCCTCGGCCGCGACATCGAGCAGGCGTCCGAGGCCGAGGCCGACCAGTTCGAGTGCATCCCGGTCGAATGGAAACTGCAACGCCTGACGGAGCGCGGAATCACGCCGAATAGCAAGCGGCGGCGGAGGAGGAAACGATCGCTAGACGAGACCAAGGAGCTGGTGCACCTCATGCACCTGTACAATGCCAGCGCGATGGCAGAGCTGCGCAGCAAGGTTGCCGAGCACGACAGGCGAGACCGCGAGCTGAAGCGGGCGCAGAAGGCGGGGAGCTACGGACTGGGCAGCCTGGTGAAGGGGCTGCTGAGCAGGGCAGCCAGGAGCATCTCCACGCCTGCCGACATGGGCGGCCAGAATGTACACTACCTGGGCCGGCTGGCCACCTTCGATGCCGACAGGTTCAAGGCTGCCACCCAGCTGATCAGCTTCACGGCCTCCGTTACGCCAGAGAATTGCGCGGCTAAAACTCCGCAACAGCTTGAGCTGCCTGGCGAGGCTGGGTACGGAGCCGACACCAGCTTCCAGGTGGGTTGGAGTGGGGATTGGTGGCTTTGGAGTGGGGATTGGTGGGGTTTGGGGTGGGGATTGGTGGCTTTGGAGTGGGGATTGGTGGGGTTTGGGGTGGGGATTGGTGGCTTTGGGGTGGGGATTGGTGGGTTTGGGGTGGGGATTGGTGGCTTTGGGGTGGGGATTGGTGGCTTTGGGGTGGGGATTGGTGGGCTTTGGAGTGGGGATTGGTGGGCTTGGGTGGGGATTGGTGGGGTTTGGGGTGGGGATTGGTGGCTTTGGGTGGGGATTGGTGGGGTTTGGGGTGGGGATTGGTGGCTTTGGGTGGGGATTGGTGGGGTTTGGGGTGGGGATTGGTGGCTTTGGAGTGGGGATTGGTTGCTTTGGGGTGGGGATTGGTGGGGTTTGGGGTGGGGATTGGTGGCTTTGGAGTGGGGATTGGTGGATTTGGGGTGGGGATTGGTGGCTTTGGGGTGGGGATTGGTGGGTTTGGGGTGGGGATTGGTGGCTTTGGGGTGGGGATTGGTTGCTTTGGGGTGGGGATTGGTGGCTTTGGGGTGGGGATTGGTGGGCTTGGGGTGGGGATTGGTGGGGTTTGGGGTGGGGATTGGTGGCTTTGGAGTGGGAATCGGGGGGTTGGAATGGATGTGTTGGGTTGGACATGATGTGTTGGATGGATTGGACTGAACGCGGGTGACTATTGGATGTGTCTGGTTGGCCTGCAGCGCCCTGAGCTCCCCACCGCCCCGATTCCCCACTGCAGGTGCAGGCCCGCAGTGCTCTCCGCCTCGCCCACTTCCTGAGCGCGTTCTCGCAGAACGTGAACCCCGACGAGGTGTACGGTCCGTTCTATAGCGACAAGCACCTGAACCGCGACCAGCTGTTTGGCGAGGCCTTCGCCAACGTCATGTCAGACGGGTGGATTCGGTCAGCCGGCATCTATTACGACCGGGAGGCATTCTGGGACCCGCTGCTCAAGCGCCGCATCGAATACTTCGGCCCGACCGCATTCAAGTTGGCCAGCGACGACACCGGAGACCAGAAGCAGCGCCAGCTGAGCTTCGTGGCAGAGGACGCCGCGGGCTGGCCTCTGGAGCGAGCCTACTTCGAGAGGGACTGGTTCCGCATCCTCAAGCAGCGCTGGGCGTCCAACACCTACGGCTTGGAGACTTTCGTTAACAAGCCGTACGTTCGCACGGATCTGAATGGCACCGGGTCCAAGCCGTTCCAGCGGTACCCGCTGTACTATCGAGCGCCCAGATTTGCCGATATGTACTGGTCCAAGCCGTACTTCGACTGCAACAGGAACAGGGACCCGAACAGCCGGCACGTAAACGACTGGGTGATCACCGTGGCGGCGCCGTTCTTCGGCTACTCGGAGCAGCGCAGCCTGCAGTTCCTTGGCGTCACCGCCGTAACTGTCCGCCTGGACAAGCTGGACATCAACCAGTGTCCGGGGAATTTCTACGAGGCCAATTACTTCAAGAACTCGGCGCCGTGTCATTTTGAGAGCAGCTACGTAGGTTACATTCCAAAGACTGTTACAGAGGCCACAGTAGGTAGAAGTATTTTAACCAAGCGTATCTGTTGGCCTACCTTTTGCCAAACTTTTCCGGAGATCAACAGTCGCTCTTGGCACTGATGGAATCGTCGCAAAATTCAATCTCAAGGTGACACGTGCACAGGGAGAGAGCGACGGTTCTGTTTTGTGTCAAAAGCGGCGCTCCGCAACTCGACAGCCCCATTAATAAGGCATTTTTTGCTCCTTTGTTTAATTATAACATTCATGCTCGCACTGCTCTACTGTTAACAATGATAAGTAGTCTAGAGCGCAAAATTGTCCCACAGTGCGTGCCGGTCATTCAAAATAAATTCCAATTGGAGAACTACAAATGCGAGTGCAGGCAGGGGTTCGAATATCCCTACAACGACATCAGCATTTGGTTCTTCGCTGGCGGCACGGTCTCGAGTCAGTACGAACGAGCCCAGCGCAACGAGACCAACTAGTGAGTGATAAATTAAATATTTTATCGATCGAAGTCTACTGTTAGTAGTATTAATTAGATACACGTGCCTAAATGAATTATTTCCGCCGCCGCTTTTTTAACCTTTTTTAAGCTATCGAATGCTTAAATGCCGAGAGGGCGCGGGTTCGACTCTGCTGCCGAGCCGGGGTTCGATTCTAGTGGCGATGCTGGTCGGCGTGCTCGTGGCTAATTTAAGTCGCGATTGATTTCGAATTTTCCATGACGTTCCACGAGGCTTCGTTTTCGCGGAATAGCATTCAATAGGACTTTGTTTAACTTTATGTGTACTACTCAACATATCGGCGTTGGGTGAAGCTTTCTTAAAAAATTTCACTTATCGAACATTCCTGGCTGACTGGGCGGCTGTTTAAGCAATTTCGAATTTTAATGTTGCTTTTCATGTAGTGTTTGTTTATTTATGTTTGCGTCGCTTCCCGATCATAGACGACAATATCGATGTACTTTTACAGTCGATATTCCTTGATTTCGTATTAAATTATCTATTTACAACTTTTTTAACAACTTTGTCATTACATTGCCGCCTTTCTAAATCAATTTTTGCGGACATTTTTTATTGATTATTTTCCTGACTCCTGATCACATTTTGATGTTTTAAGTGTGCAATAACGATTTCTGCTGATTTTCCATGACTTATCAGTGTGCTCTGCGCTTCCCGCTTTTTCCGTCTATCAGTTTACAAATATATTGGACAATCTTTGTACATTTTTATTGATTTTTTGCAACTCTGATTTACTTTGAAGTTCATTTTCACTGTAATTATACACGTGTTATTGAAATTAATTACTTTATTAATAAAATTAGCTAATTAACATATCATTAGCCGCGGTCTCGAAAGCATTTAGCGATAGATTTTCAGCATATTTGCAACAAAAAATTTATGCATAAGATAATAATATTGCATTTTTGAAAACAATGGATTATAACGCATTTAATACGCAGTTTCTGACAGTTGGATATCTATCGAGGATTTTCCAGGGGACTCCTGAAGTTCTGAAATTCTGAGGCGAATTTTTTTGCGATTCAAAATTTAAAAAGCCTCTATGTGCGCACTTACATGTAACTACTTAACCTGACGAGCGCGCGAGTAGTATCTGAATCGGGAACTCTATAAATGTTCTGCCTAAAAAGTTAATCTGATAGTTAAACAAAATTTCAGCGCGAATTTGAATTGCAAATCTGGGGGAAGGCCCCTCGATCCCAGAGCGTCTGTGCTTCTCAGAAAGAAGCATTTAGCCACCCGCTGGGGGAATCCCCTTCGATCCCAGAGCGTCTGTGTTTCTCAGAAAGAAGCATTTAGCCACCCGCTGGGGGAATCCCCTTCGATCCCAGAGCGTCTGTGTTTCTCCGAAAGAAGCATTTAGCCACCCGCTGGGGGAATCCCCTTCGATCCCAGAGCGTCTGTGTTTCTCAGAAAGAAGAATTTAGCCACCCGCTGGGGGAATCCCCTTTGATCCCAGAGCGTCTGTGTTTCTCAGAAAGAAAAGTTCAACCGCAGAAAAAATAAATACAATCAAGCAGCAATGTTTTGGTTAAATATTTTTTGAGTTCGTCTTCCACTGCCGGGTTTGGCCTCCCACGGGTGCTCAGCTGCTCGACTCGCCGCCGCTGCCGCCGCCAACGCCCATGATCTTGGCGAACTCGCTGAAGCTCACCTGGCCATCTCGGTCAGTGTCCGCCTCGCCGATCATCGCCTCGACCTCCTCCATGGTGAGTCGCTCGCCCAGATTCTGCATCACCTGGTGCAACTCGGTGGCGCTAAGGAAGCCGTCTCCGTCTGCGTCGAACAGGCGAAAAGCCCGACGCACCTCCTCCTCGGAGTCTGCGCTGTTCATCTGCTTCTTCATCATCTCCAGGAACTCGTCGAACTCGATGCTGCCGGAGCCGTCCTGGTCCACCTCCTTGATCATCTCCTGGGGTGCCCGGGGTGGTGACGGTGAAGAGTCTTGGCGAAATGAATTTTTCATGAAACCAAATTGATGAAGCAGCGAGAGGTTTTGGAAAGCAGAGAGAGGCTGGGAGCAATCCGGAAATGCAACTCCCCTGAATGTAATTTCGGGCTGCGATGAAAGCAGGATGCTAACCTGGAAATTGAAAATGGGCACAAGAAACAAAAGCACCCGGTGACCGACAACTTCAGGGAAATTGCAAGCTCGACAGGTTGTTAATTTATCATCCGGAGGAAATGCCATTGAAATGATTTTAAATATTCAGAGTGGCTGTCGCACTTCACTGTATGACCAATTCCCCAATGACCGATTCTATAATCGCCAATTCCCGAATGTCCCAAATGACCAATTATTTAATGACCAATATCTCAATGAACAATTCTCCAATAACCGTTTCCCCAAAGACCAAATTTTGCAATGAATAATTCCCCAATGACCAATTTTATAATGACCCATTCCCCAATGACCGATTCTATAATGACCAATTCATCAATGACCAATTCTTTAATGACAAATTCCCCAAGATGTATTTTTCCAATGACCAAATTATCCAATGACCAATTCTTTAATGACCAATTTCAATGATTCATTCTCTAATTACCCCATCGCCTTTGGTGACACCCGATTCTCGAATCCCACATCTCAACCGCGCGCTCACCTTGAGCTCCTCCTGCGACGGATTCTGCCCCAGAGCCCGCATCACGGAGGCCAACTCTTTGTTCGTGATTGTGCCGTCGCCGTCTTTGTCAAACAGCGAGAACGCTTCTCTGAATTCCTCGATCTGCTCCTCCGTCAGGCCGTCCTCTGGCTTGTCCGTCGACATCTGCTTTCAGGCGGAGCCGTGGAAATCTCTGCTATCTGGCCGGATGCTATCGGATCCCGGAAGGTAAGGTGTGCCGGCACACCTGGTTGACAACAAAATTCGACAAAGATAAGTTTCAGTCTGCTTCTAGAAGGCAGGGGGAAGGGGGTAAAATGATTGCGATTACTCACGATTGCCGAGCTCAGTCAAGATTGCAAATGCAGAAGAACAACCCGAAGGAACTTAGTTTTCCAGCTTCACCTTCCCTCCCTCTCTCTCTCTCTCCTTTACAAACACTTTCACTGTCTCTGCCTGACTGTCCTCCTCAGCTCGGGTGGGTGGCTGCCACAGGCAGGCGGGCGGAGCAGCGGCCCCGAACCAGCTGGATGCGGGAGGCCCGCTAGGTGATGAGGAATGAGAAGGAGAACGGCCTGGCTTGGAGGCTGAGCGGCGAGGCGGGCGGGTGGGGGCAGAGGAAGCGGCCGAGGAGCAGAGAGTGGGGGAGGGGGTTGTGGGGTGCGGGTTAGACAAGAGACTGAGACGAAGGCAGAATGCCGCTGGCTGCTGGGGGCAGGCATGGTGTTCTCTTCTCCATCTGGCAGTCCGCTCTCCCTGCCCCTCAGCCGGTATCTCAGCACTCGCTCGTCCAAAGTAATCTGGGGGGGGGGAGGCAACGGGATGCTTCGGATTGAGCGGCCCTCCCTCCTCACTCTCCCCCATCTCTGCCTCTGCCTGTGCGCTACTTTCATCCCAGCCAACTCAAGGCCAACAAGCTCAAGCCATGGATTCTAGCTGATCCACCTTTGTGCGGCTTGTGCGCATCCCCAAACTACTCCGCTTCTCCCCCCCATCCCACTCCAGTCTCACTGTCTGCCGGTTTTTCCCCAGCTTCCTCCCTCCTGTTGATGGGGAAGGGAGATCCAACGGGGATGCACCACATTCGATATGCAAGCCCCTCTCCCCCAGCTCTTCTCTCTTTCTCCTTGCCAAACTGGAAGTCTAAATAGCAAACAGATTCGCCAAACCCGAGTGCTAATAAGGTAGTGGATGCCGGGCAGGCCTGGCTGAGTCCGGAGACCTGGAGGGTGGCGGGTTGGTTGGGCAGAGACGGAGGAGATGATTTGCATCAGGTTTCTGTCGGGTCTGCTGTGTCCAGCTGCGCTAATTAGCCAGCAGGAGCTGTGCTGCTGTCAGAGCCTGCGGTGGTCAGGAATGAGACACTGTAGCTTAGTGGAGTTGCGAAGCGGGAGTCTGAGGGACATGTTGACAAAGGATTAACTCGCTGAGTACTGGCTCGGGTGCTGAAGAATTGTGTTGACCTCATGAGTTCACGAGTTTATAAGTTCACGAGTTCACGAGTTCACGAGTTCACGAGTTCACGAGTTCACGAGTTCACGAGTTCATGAGTTCACGAGTTCACGAGTTTATAAGTTTATGAGTTCACGAGTTCACGAGTGAGTGAGTGAGTGAGTGAGTGAGTGAGTGAGTGAGTGAGTGAGTGAGTGAGTGAGTGAGTGAGTGAGTGAGTGAGTGAGTGAGTGAGTGAGTGAGTGAGTGAGTGAGTGAGTGAGTGAGTGAGTGAGTGAGTGAGTGAGTGAGTGAGTGAGTGAGTGAGTGAGTGAGTGGGTGAGTGAGTGAGTGAGTGAGTGAGTAATGCCATAGCAGAAGCGAGTAGAAGCGCATGCAAACGAATATTGCAAACAAACTCTCTATGAGCATTAATTGTGGGGTCAGTTGAGTCCCATGAGGACTGTCGGATGCAACAGCGCATGGCACCGCATAGGGCGACAGAGACGACGTTGCTAGTAACGAAACACGAAATGTGCCTCATGTGATGTCGGATGTGAATTCGCTGCTGCCGATCCCATCAAAAAGCAGATGATAGTTGAGGAACTCCGGCAGCGAATGTGAGGAATAATAGGTCTCTGGGGGATTTTAATGTAGTTACTAAGGGAACTGGCCTGGCGCTTGCCACATGTGTACTCTTGCCACATGTTCAGTAAATGTACTTTACAAAAATTTTGTTAAAAAAGTTGTTAAAAAACGATGAGATTCCGTATAACGTATTTAAACTCTTTATGGCCACTCCAAAATGACCCACTTCAAAATGACCCACTCCTAAATGACCCACTCCAAAATGACCCACTCCCCAATGACCCACTCCTAAATGACCCACTCCTAAATGACCCACTCCTAAATGACCCACTCCAAAATGACCCACTCCTAAATGACCCACTCCCCAATGACCCACTCCCCAATGACCCACTCCCCAATGACCCACTCCCCAATGACCCACTCCAAAATGACCCACTCCAAAATGACCCACTCACCACAATAAACCACTCCCACAATGACCCACTCCAAAATGACCCACTACAAAATGACCCACTCCAAAATAACCCACACAAAATGACCCACTCACCAATGACCCACTCCCCAATGACCCACTCCCCAATGACCCACATCCTAATGACCCACTCCCCAATGACCCACTCCCCAATGACCCACTCCAAAATGACCCACTTCAAAATGACCCACTCCTAAATGACCCACTCCAAAATGACCCACTCCCCAATGACCCACTCCTAAATGACCCACTCCAAAATGACCCACTCCTAAACGACCCACTCCTAAATGACCCACTCCAAAATGACCCACTCCTAAACGACCCACTCCAAAATGACCCACTCCCCAATGACCCACTCCCCAATGACCCACTCACCACAATAAACCACTCCCACAATGACCCACTCCAAAATGACCCACTACAAAATGACCCACTCCAAAATAACCCACACACCAATGACCCACTCCCCAATGACTCACTCCCCAATGACCCACTCCCCAATGACCCACTCACCAATGACGCACTCACCAATGATCGACCCACATCCCAATGACCCACTCCCCAACGACCCACTCCCCAATGACCCACTCCCCAATGACCCACTCCCCAATGACCCACTCCCCAATGACGCACTCTCCAATGAACCACTCACCAATGACCCATTCCCCAATGAACCACTCACCAATGACCCACTCCCCAATGACCCACTCCCCAATGACCCACTCCCCAATGACCCACATCCTAATGACCTACTCCCCAATGACCCACTCCCCAATGAACCACTCACCAATGACCCACTCCCCAATGACCCACTCCCGTACAGTGGTCCTGACTTTTGCATCGTCAGGACTTATAAATGTACACGCTCACACGCAAAATCCAAATTTTTATTCCAAAATACTGCGAAACCCGTCCATATTGCAAACTTTTATTGCAAAATCCTGTTTCGAAAGTACATAAAAATTTGTTAGAAAAATGGTTAGCTCTTTGGCTTTCCACTACCTCCTACTTGTTAGTAGAGTAAAGTGCGACTGATAATACCAAATAGAATACTAAGTAGAAAAAACTATTTTACTTGAAGTTTTTTGTCCTGAAAATTCCAACATTAAGCAGAAACAAAAAGGGATGCCTGTTTGTGGGATGAGATGGGAGTTGTTGGTAGGCAAAACATCATAGGGAGAGTAAGGGTTAGGGTTAGAGTAAGGCCATGGCTTAAGGTGAGTTGCTGAGATGCCATGGCTCACGGGGAGGATTGATGAGATGCCATGGCTCACGGGGAGGATTGCTGAGATGCCATGACTCACGGGGAGGATTGCTGAGATGCCATGGCTCACGGGGAGGATTGATGGGATGCCATGGCTCACGGGGAGGATTGCTGAGATGCCATGGCTCACGGGGAGGATTGATGGGATGCCATGGCTCACGGGGAGGATTGATGAGATGCCATGGCTCACGGGGAGGATTGATGAGATGCCATGGCTCACGGGGAGGATTGCTGAGATGCCATGGCTCACGGGGAGGATTGATGAGATGCCATGGCTCACAGGGAGGATTGATGAGATGCCATGGCTCACGGGGAGGATTGCTGAGATGCCATGGCTCACGGGGAGGATTGCTGAGATGCCATGGCTCACGGGGAGGATTGCTGAGATGCCATGGCTCACAGGGAGGATTGCTGAGATGCCATGGCTCACGGGGAGGATTGATGAGATGCCATGGCTCACGGGGAGGATTGATGAGATGCCATGGCTCACAGGGAGGATTGCTGAGATGCCATGGCTCACGGGGAGGATTGCTGAGATGCCATGGCTCACGGGGAGGATTGCTGAGATGCCATGGCTCACGGGGAGGATTGCTGAGATGCCATGGCTCACGGGGAGGATTGATGAGATGCCATGGCTCACGGGGAGGATTGATGAGATGCCATGGCTCACAGGGAGGATTGCTGAGATGCCATGGCTCACGGGGAGGATTGCTGAGATGCCATGGCTCACGGGGAGGATTGCTGAGGCTCAAAGGGTTGCTGATGTCTTTCAGGCCTGGCGCTCTTTTGCTTTTAACATCATAATCCCAAAGAAACTGTACCAGGCTTTCTACGCGTATTGTTAATCGAAAATTTCTATTTCATTTAAAGGGGGGCGATGATTACTAGTAATGCTGGCAATGGTACTATAGCGATAATATGTTATTATGCACAAGAAGATTCTAAAAGCAATAGTTGCTTTTCGTCTGCATCTTAGGGGCAAAGAGAGAAAGAGAGAGAGAGAGACAGAGGTGGGAACAACCAGATGGAAGCAAATGCAAGGAAATTCTTCCCACGCCAGCCAGTTCCCCGCAGCTGAGCTTCCACTCGAACAAGGCGATGTCAACCGGAGCCTCCCACGCCTTTGTTTGCCTTCGCAATCGATTTTCCGTGTCCTCCTCGCCCTGCTCAGGCTGAGAACGGATGCGGCAGCAAGGATGAAGAATGAAAGCTCCGTAAGTCTGTCTCCGCAGCTCTCAACTTATTTGCACCGCCCTTGCTTCTCTTCTAGAGGAAAATTGAAACTGGAGCTGTCTCGGAAAACCTGGCTGCCTTTCCTTTTCTCCGCTCATGGACTTTTAAAACAATAAGCACCTTGGATAGGAGGTTATCCGATGCCCGCGGGTCGCTTTGCCAAGCTCAAAACTTCTCAAAATCAAAAGTTCCCTAAATCAAAACTTCCAGCTCTAAATCAAAACTTCACAAAATCAAAACTTCACAAAATCAAAACTCCGCAAAATCAAAACTCAACAAAATCAAAACTTCAAAAGCTCAAAACTTCACAAAATCAAAACTCAACAAAATCAAAACTTTACAAAATCAAAACTTCACAAAATCAAAACTTCAAAAGCTCAAAACTTCACAAAATCAAAACTCCACGAAATCAAAACTTCACAAAATCAAAATTTCACAAAATCAAAACTCCGCAAAATCAAAATTCCACAAAATCAAAACTCCGCAAAATCAAAACTCCACAAAATCAAAACTCAACAAAATCAAAACTTCACAAAATCACAACTTCACAAAATCACAACTTCAAAAGCTCAAAACTTCACAAAATCAAAACTCCACAAAATCAAAACTTCACAAAATCAAAACTCCGCAAAATCAAAACTCCACAAAATCAAAACTCAACAAAATCAAAACTTCACAAAATCAAAACTTCACAAAATCACAACTTCACAAAATCACAACTTCAAAAGCTCAAAACTTCACAAAATCACAACTTCAAAAGCTCAAAACTTCACAAAATCAAAATTTCAAAAAATCAAAACTTCACAAAATCAAAACTTCACAAAATCAAAACTTCACAAAGTCAAAACTTCACAAAGTCAAAACTCCGCAAAATCAAAACTCAACAAAATCAAAACTTCACAAAATCACAACTTCAAAAGCTCAAAACTTCACAAAATCAAAACTTCACAAAATCAAAACTTCACAAAGTCAAAACTTCACAAAATCAAAACTCCGCAAAATCAAAACTCAACAAAATCAAAACTTCACAAAATCACAACTTCAAAAGCTCAAAACTTCACAAAATCAAAACTCCACAAAATCAAAACTTCACAAAATCAAAACTCCGCAAAATCAAAACTCCACAAAATCAAAACTCAACAAAATCAAAACTTCACAAAATCAAAACTTCACAAAATCACAACTTCACAAAATCACAACTTCAAAAGCTCAAAACTTCACAAAATCACAACTTCAAAAGCTCAAAACTTCACAAAATCAAAATTTCAAAAAATCAAAACTTCACAAAATCAAAACTTCACAAAATCAAAACTTCACAAAGTCAAAACTTCACAAAGTCAAAACTCCGCAAAATCAAAACTCAACAAAATCAAAACTTCACAAAATCACAACTTCAAAAGCTCAAAACTTCACAAAATCAAAACTTCACAAAATCAAAACTTCACAAAGTCAAAACTTCACAAAATCAAAACTCCGCAAAATCAAAACTCAACAAAATCAAAACTTCACAAAATCACAACTTCAAAAGCTCAAAACTTCACAAAATCAAAACTTCACAAAATCAAAACTTCACAAAGTCAAAACTTCACAAAATCAAAACTCCGCAAAATCAAAACTCAACAAAATCAAAACTTCACAAAATCACAACTTCAAAAGCTCAAAACTTCACAAAATCAAAACTCAACAAAATCAAAACTCAACAAAATCAAAACTTTACAAAATCAAAACTTTACAAAATCAAAACTTCAAAAGCTCAAAACTTCACAAAATCAAAACTCCACAAAATTCAAAACTTAAAATCAAGTTTTGATAATAAAATCAATACTTCACCAGTCCTTGACTCTTTGACTCAGATTCGCTTTCAGAACAACATTGGCCGAGCAAGTTCAGAACATTTATTGCATGATTAGCCCTATATCGATTCGCAGATGAGAAGATAAAACATCAAATATGATTGTTCTCAATACAATAAAATAAGCTCGCGAATAAAATAAAATGATTGCCAATAAATGAGCAAGTCTGCAGCGAAGGATCGTTCATACAATCTGTCCCCTACAAGTAATAAATCATATAGGATTAGTGTACTAATCTAGCAGTTAAGCTCTGCGCGACTTGTTGAAAAAATGCAAATTAGCCAGAAAATGAACATAAAATATCTGTTACAAAGCCGGGCTTCCAGAGATTCTCCTTGTACCATGCGGCGTCGCTGGTTGTCATGCCAACCAGTATTGTTCGCTTCCGTTCAGGCAATGAACAGTTGCCATAGGGTATCTGCGGGGTTGAAGCAACAGAGCAATGCACTGTGCACACACAGGGAGCTGCATTGTACACACAGGGCACTGCATTGTACACACAGAGCACTGCATTGTACACACAGAGCACTGCATTGTACACACAGAGCACTGCATTGTACACACAGAGCACTGCATTTTACACACAGAGCACTGCATTGTACACACAGAGCACTGCATTGTACACACAGAGCACTGCATTGTACACACAGAGCACTGCATTGTACACACAGGGCACTGCATTGTACACACAGAGCACTGCATTGTACACACAGGGCACTGCATTGTACACACAGAGCACTGCATTGTACACACAGAGCACTGCATTGTACACACAGAGCACTACATTTTACACACAGAGCACTACATTTTACACACAGAGCACTACATTGTACACAGAGCACTGCATTGTACACACAGGGCACTGCATTGTATACACAGGTAGCAGCACCCAGTTCTCACATGAACTGACGAAGCCCGAAAATGCAATCCATGCAGGCGGCCCTGCTTGGAGTTCGCCAGCCCCGCCGCCCTGGCCTCCTCGTCAAGCATCAGCTCGCACAGCAGCAGCACGTTGTTGCGACGGTCAGACAGGCGGCCGCACGAGTCGCCAACAACGGGATACTCGCCGTGCATCTCCTGGTGCCGGCTGATCAGCAGCTCCTCGAGCGGGCTGCTGGTGGCGTCGCTGAATGGCAGCCGGCCGGAGTCTCCGACACTGCGGGGCACATGCGGAAATGGAGAGCAGGGGCTTTGGAGCAGGCTGGGTGAGACGAGGATGATGAGGTTACTGTACACCTGAGATGCAGGTAACTGTACACCTGAGATGCAGGTAACTGTACACCTGAGATGTAGGTAACTGCACACCTGAGATGTAGGTAACTGTACACCTGAGATGCAGGTAACTGTACACCTGAGATGCAGGTAACTGTACACCTGAGATGTAGGTAACTGTACACCTGAGATGTAGGTAACTGCACACCTGAGATGTAGGTAACTGTACACCTGAGATGTAGGTAACTGTACACCTGAGATGCAGGTAACTGTACACCTGAGATGCAGGTAACTGTACACCTGAGATGCAGGTAACTGTACACCTGAGATGCAGGTAACTGTACACCTGAGATGCAGGTAACTGTGCAGCTGACCTCAGAGTCAATTTCTTATTTTAGATACAAGCACATCTGAAGGACATTAGAAATGTATTACTACGCTCGTACAGCACTAAAAAGCCCTGAGGACACCCAATTTGCATTGAAATAGAACCCCTGGCCAGCAACTGTGTTCCAGATCGATGCCTATTCCTCAGCTCCTAATTAACCCCCCCCCGCAGTCAAACTGCAAGTTAACCCCCCCCCCGGTGGTTGCTACAGCTGATCTTCCCTGTCCCCTACTGGGCCAAAAACATGATTCCAAAAACTTCTATCCAGATGAGGCAAAAAGATTGGATGGTGAGAGAGAATAGCTGGGCGCTATTGAAATCTGATAGGCTTTTGGCTGAGCCACGAGTACAGGGGAGCTGGTGGATACAAAAATATCTCTATAACGAAAGTGGGAAAACGATTGAAATAAATCAGGGTAGGAATTCAATTTGGCTTCTTTTGTGGAACCTTCCCTACAGATCGAACTAGCCAATTCAATGCATTTTTGCACTACTCTGGGGAAATTAGCTTGCTTACAATATGTTACTCCATCTCATATCTAGTCACTCCTCTAGTGTATTGTCTCGTGTATTGTCACTCTGTTGTGCATTGTCACTCGTGTCTGGTCACTCACTATCTAACGTATTGTCACTCTCTCTTGTCTGGTCATTATTGTCTAGTCACGAATGTTATTCTCTTTTCTAGTCACTCTCTCTTGTTTGGTCACTCTCTCTTGTCTGGTCACTCTCTCTTGTCTGGTCACTCTCTCTTGTCTGGTCACTCTCTCTTGTCTGGTCACTCTCTCTTGTCTGGTCACTCTCTCTTGTCTGGTCACTCTCTCTTGTCTGGTCACTCTCTCTTGTCTGGTCACTCTCTCTTGTCTTGTCACTCTCTCTTGTCTGGTCACTCTCTCTTGTCTGGTCACTCTCTCTTGTCTGGTCACTCTCTCTTGTCTGGTCACTCTCTCTTGTCTGGTCACTCTCTCTTGTCTGATCACTCTCTTTTGTCTGGTCACTCTCTCATATCTTGTCACTCTCTCTTGTCTGGTCACTCTCTCTTGTCTGGTCACTCTCTCTTGTCTGGTCACTCTCTCTTGTCTGGTCACTCTCTCTTGTCTGGACACTCTCTCTCTCTTGTCTGGTCACTCTCTCTGTCTGGTCACTCTCTTTTGTCTGGTCACTCTCTCATGTCTGGTCACTCTCTCATTTTTTCCACTATCTACTCTATAGCCACTCTCCTGTTCGTAAAGTCGGGCAATGAAAATGAAAACGATCATAATACAACCCATCTCACGAATCGCCGATCACCAACAGAAAACTCCCCACACACGAATCTGGGTTGTTATTTTCATGCAGTTTTGTACTTTTCTTTTGCACCTGTTGCACGCGTCACCTTAGCTCTGTAAGTTCACAGAGCATCAAAGAGCGTTGCATTGCAGATTAAAGGCGCGGAGTTATACAGTGGGAAAATGATGCAGTTACACAAAGCACTGCAATTCGGTTTGATTCTAATTGCAGCCGAAAGCCACTCTCAACGGGAGTTGAAATTAAATAAGCAAATTTTAGTGTAGGGAATGTGACATGTAGGGAATGTGACATGTAGGGAATGTGACTTGTAGGGAATGTGACATGTAGGGAATGTGACATGTAGAGAATGTGACATGTAGGGAATGTGACTTGTAGGGAATGTGACTTGTAGGGAATGTGACATGTAGGGAATGTGACATGTAGGGAATGTGACATGTAGGGAATGTGACAGGTAGGGAATGTGACAGGTAGGGAATGTGACAGGTAGGGAATGTGACAGGTAGGGAATGTGACATGTAGGGAATGTGACATGTAGGGAATGTGACATGTAGGGAATGTGACATGTAAGGAATGTGACATGTAGGGAATGTGACATGTAAGGGAATGTGACTTGTAGGGAATGTGACATGTAGGGAATGTGACTTATAGGGAATGTGACATGTAGGGAATGTAACATGTAAGGAATGTGACATGTAGGGAATGTGACATGTAAGGAATGTGACATGTAGGGAATGTGACATGTAGGGAATGTGACAGGTGGGGAATGTGACATGTAGGGAATGTGACATGTAGGGAATGTGACTTGCAGGGAATGTGACTTGTAGGGAATGTGACATGTAGGGAATGTGACATGTAGGGAATGTGACATGTAGGGAATGTGACATGTAGGGAATGTGACATGTAAGGAATGTGACATGTAAGGAATGTGACAGGTAGGAATGCGACATGTAGGGAATGTGACAGGTAGGGAATGCGACATGTAGGGAATGTGACAGGTAGGGAATGTGAGTAAGGAGTTAGATAATGTATCTATCATTAAAGAATCCATAAACACAATTAATAAGATTAATAAGGAGTAACTAAGGATGTAATTACCGAATATTTTTGCACATCCACGTGGGCTCGGCATACACCAGTCTGGAGTCCTCTGCAGCGGGGGCGTCGCAGTAGACGGTGTCGTTGAGGACTGCGACAGTGGATTGAAATGGCGTGGCTGAAAATGAATTTTGCAATTTCGAGGCTGTATCAGGCCATTTTTATTATCTTAATAACGATAGTACTTGCTAGGGTAATATCCGCCTTCAAGATTGGATGTAATCAGTTACTATTAGACTGGGGCAAATCTCTGCCACTCTCTACCCCATGTCACTCTCTGTCTTATGTCACTCTCTGTCCCATGTCACTGTTCAATGTCACTCTCTGTTCAATGTCACTCTCTGTTCAATGTCACTCTCTATTCAATGTCACTCTCTGTTCAATGTCACTCTCTGTTCAATGTCACTCTCTGTTCAATGTCACTCTCTGTTCAATGTCACTCTCTGTCCCATGTCACTCTCTGCCCCGTGTCACTCTGTCCCACGTCACTCGCACGCCTCCAGACGGCAGCTGGCAGTGCTCACGGTGAAACCTGGCCTCAGGAGGCCAGCCGCCAGCCATCAGGGTGCTCAGATTTGAAGCGAAATATTTTCGACCGTCCTCGCTCGGTCGGTCAAGATCGGCTTCCTCGGCTTCATCACCCAGAGCAGACTTCAGTTGATTATGGTTACGGCGACTGGATTGCGTCAAGTAGTCGGGCCAGGAGCCGACACGGCCGCTGACGAGCCACACGCATCCAACAGCGGCACCGCACAGCAGCACAAGACTGAGCATCGCGAACCCCAGCCTGAGCAGCTGGTATCTTCGTTGTCTTGTCAGGCACAGGCGAGCGACGTTGTAACCTGGCGGCGCTGAGAAATTGTCGGTGTAGAATGAGGAAGTGGCAACGTAAGAACGAGCCTGCTGCTGTTGCGGTGGCTGCTGAAGCATCATTCCTGCAGACTTTGATGCGTCCAGAAACCTGTTGGATGTTAGAACTGTTGCTGGTAACACAGTCTGGCTGCTTAGTGCAGTAAGAAAAAGATGATTGCTTAGGAGAGGCTGTGTGAGTCGGAGTTGAGGGGTCCTGAGCCTTTTAACTGCGCACTGTTCTGGCTCTCCCTTGCTGGACAGATGATAGCTGAGGACCAATCGGTACGCGGAGGTTGGGGGGCGGCTCATTGAAGACATTTTATATTGAACACAGGGCACTCACATGTCCATGAGAATGGAGAGAAAAGTTCGCGCTGGAATCGGACTGGAGCTGCTCTGAATTGGTTTGAAGGGTTCAAATAGACTGCCTGAGCTGAGACCACCCACCGCCTCCCTAGCCAGGGCCACTTCAACTTTGCCAATCAAGCCAGCGCAGCACTGTACACCCCCACGCGCACTGTTCCCTCACTATATTTACTTAAATATACATAAACTTGCCTGCACCCGATAAAACCTCCAGAAAATTTTTCCCGGCTTTGCAAAGACGAGCAAACAGAGCTCTGCAAAGTCAATGTTAATGCTTTCGTACTGTAAGTTGATAGCCTTTGTTCTATTATAGACCGTAGCAACTGCCCAGTTCTCAAAGCTAAGAGCGGCCAAAATGAACTGTTAGAGAACAGCTTGCTAAAATCTTGGCTCGAATTTAAGTTCTTTCCTACACCAGATTTTAAATGTGAACGCCAAATGTAGATTCCAAACACTGATCCCCATGCTCAACACCCTGATCCCAATGCTAAACACCCTGATCCCAATGCTAAACACTCTGATCCCAATGCTAAACACTCTGATCCCAATGCTAAACACCCTGATCCCCAATGCTAAACACCCTGATCCCAATGCTAAACACCCTGATCCCAATGCTAAACACCCTGATCCAATGCTAAACACCCTGATCCCAATGCTAAACACTCTGATCCCAATGCTAAACACTCTGATCCCAATGCTAAACACTCTCCCAATGCTAAACACCCTGATCCCCAATGCTAAACACCCTGATCCCAATGCTAAACACCCTGATCCCAATGCTAAACACCCTGATCCCAATGCTAAACACCCTGATCCCCAATGCTAAACACCCTGATCCCCAATGCTAAACACCCTGATCCCCAATGCTAAACACCCTGATCCCAATGCTAAACACCCTGATCCCCAATGCTAAACACCCTGATCCCAATGCTAAACACCCTGATCCCAATGCTAAACACTCTGATCCCAATGCTAAACACTCTCCCAATGCTAAACACCCTGATCCCCAATGCTAAACACCCTGATCCCAATGCTAAACACCCTGATCCCAATGCTAAACACCCTGATCCCAATGCTAAACACCCTGATCCCCAATGCTAAACACCCTGATCCCAATGCTAAACACCCTGATCCCCAATGCTAAACACTCTGATCCCAATGCCTAACACCCTGATCCCAATGCTAAACACCCTGATCCCCAATGCTAAACACCCTGATCCCAATGCTAAACACCCTGATCCCAATGCTAAACACTCTGATCCCAATGCCTAACACCCTGATCCCAATGCTAAACACCCTGATCCCCAATGCTAAACACCCTGATCCCAATGCTAAACACCCTGATCCCAATGCTAAACACTCTGATCCCAATGCCTAACACCCTGATCCCAATGCCAAACACCCTGATCCTCAATGCTAAACACTCTGATCCCAATGCCTAACACCCTGATCCCAATGCCAAACACCCTGATCCCCGATGCCAAACACCCTGATGCCGATCTTAAACACCCTAATTTCGACATAAATAAACCTTCATCCAACAGCAGTTTCTAACAAACTGTTTCTAATGATAAACATCCTAATCCCAATAAATAGCGCATGTATACATCTAGGGGTCACATGTTCAAGGTAGTTTATGTGAACAAACAAAAATACGGGCGTTTCACCTGAAAAATCCATTAGGACGGGATGAAAATACGGGAAAATCCCATGTGCACGTCAGTTCTGCCCCCGCGGCACAATCGATAACTTTGGATTCGGGGCAAAGAGAAGCCTGCAGATGCTGCCCCCAGCTTTCCTTCCCACATTGCATTATTTAGCAGCCCGTGCGCCGCAGACAAGCTCTCAGCCTGAGTCGGCATTTCACGCCATTGATTGCTTGAGGGGGTATCCAGGAGAAGAGGGGGAGGGGAGCTATTGAACCCGTGGGATGCAGAATTCGCCGATGCATCTGGCGGAACTGCCTGGAACAAGTATTTCAGTCTGATTGCTAGAGAATCTTGAGGTGCTGCTTTCGATTGCCGATCCCGTCCATTCTCCCAGTGCCCCCCCTACCAGCCACTTGAGGAAATTCTCCCAGTAACTGTATTCCTCTAGTTAGTTGAAGCATGTCTTCTGTAGGCTATAGACGCAGTGTATGTGTATACAAAAAACTAATTCCGGTTTGCTAGATGCCAAGGTCTATATTGTACCAAATATGGATGAATTTCTGGTTGGTAGCTGAATTCTTGTTGCATATTTTTTATCAGTATGCAGCTGGCTTTATGCTAAAAACTTCACTTGCATTCTCTTTTATTGTGTCACCTTGGGAACGCAGTCCTGTATTACTGATCACGCATAGTAGCTTATAGTATTTTTGTCACATCTTTACAATTTTCTAATCAAGAAGGTCAATTAATTTGCTTAAAACCCATCGGGTGTTGATAGTAGCGTCATTTCATTGCGTATATTTCAAGTAAAATAGCTCTTTAAAGAGTTCATTTGCGAGGGTTGATAAAATACTGATTGATTTGCTTTTCCGAATGAATTTCGACTGCTGATTAAGACAGTCCAAGTTAGATTGTAAAAAAAACTGGCCTAGAAAAATCGAATCGAGTTGACAGGATGCTGATTAGATTCCAATTCAAACTTGACACGCATTAAAAGAGGACAAGATTTGTTTGTAAAAAATCGAATTTTTAATTAGGACATCACGACAGTCACATGACTAATATATGTTCATTGAAGGAGACTCAGCAGCTACATTAGAATATTGACTGCTTTATAAAAACAGACTGCTTCCTCAACGGTAATCAGTTTGTTAAAATCAATGTCACACAATCAAAAAGTGGAGTCAGGGAAAAGGTCCGTGGTTGTGCTGCACAATGGTGATCCGGTCTATGATTCGACCCTGCTGATCGTCGCTGACCTGCTCCAGGCTGAGGTGGGTGGAGTTGAAGATCTGCATCCGGGTGTAGCCATAGTCGGTGCTGCGGAACGCAGAATAGTACATCGGCGACCCGAAGGTGTCGTGACGCTCTCGACAACCAGCCGACCCAGTGACGACGTGCACAGTGCCGCGGGGCTCCGAGTACGGCTCCGCCCAGCTGCCGTTGCGCACCTCCAGACGCGTCACCGGCCACATCCTCTCGTAGGTGTGCTCGTGCGCCCACAGCGCGAGATCCACGCCGTACTTTTGGAGCAGCGGCTCCAGCGGGTACCAGCGGGCCAGGAAGCCTTCGCGCATGAACAGCGCACCGAACGTGCAGTCGTCACCGTCGTCATTGGAGCAGTACATCGGCCGGTGGCCCATAATGATTATCCAGGGCCTCGCGGCTCGGTTTTTACTGGCTCGCTCCAAATCCGCCTGCAGCCAGTCGTACTGCGACTTCAACTGGTCGACGCCGTACTCGACAAAGAAGTAAAACTCCGTGCTGATGCCAATGATGTGCGCCGGGCCGAGGTCGAACGAATAGAACATGCTCTCGCCGTCTCCGCCGAAGCCCTTCGGCATGGTGAATCGGTTTTTATAGTGCGAGAAATTGTACATGAATTCGTGGTTGCCGACGCAGGTCATGTAGGGCAGGCGAGCCGCAATGGGCTGAATCATCTGCATGAACTGGTCGCCAGTGGCGCCGTCCTGCTCTTGCATGTCGTAGGCGAAATCGCCAACGTGCAGAATGGCGTCGTACATGCCGGCGCTGGCGTCTTGCATCAGCCGAGGCAGCGACTGAGCGTTCACCATCCCCATGTCGCCGAACATGGCCAACCGTGGGGAGAAGCCACGCTTTGGGGTGCGAAACTCGAACCAGTCGCTCCATCCGGTGGCTTGCGAACCGCAGCGGTATCTGCGCGGTTTTAAAGAGATGGTTTTGAATATTATGAAAAACAATATTGAAATCCGACAGCTGGCGGGCAAAGAAGAGATAAGAGAGAAAACAAGAGCTGAGACTTTTATGGAGATGGATATATATACTACTGCTATATACAGATACTATCGACACTCTTGACTCCTAAAAGAAACCAGGCCAGACAATTTGTTACTTGATATCTAATAATAATAGTAAGTATAATAATCATAATAATTACAGTTATTATTACCGACAGCTCCGCCGCAGCTATTGCGCGGTGCATCTGAAGGCTGCGTACGGCTGTTCAGTCCAAGGACTGGGGGGGGGGAGGTCGCCACAGCCCCTCCTAATGGCAATGCTAATGCTGGCACCCATTTTACAGCTTGCTCAAGGACAAAAATTGTTTCGAGTGGGTCGAGAATCGAACCTCCGACCTTTTCAGTCGTGAGTCCGACGCTCGATCTATAACCATTATAGGCTACAACCCTCTATAGGATACGGCCCCCCATTATTTTAATATTCAAATAATTACTTGAACAGACCGCCCCAGCCGAGGTCGGGCAGGGTCACTCGGTGCACATATTGCGTCGCTTTTTTCGTTCCGCTGTCCACAAATATCGTAGAGCTGCCGTTGTACAATTTCTCTGTGGCATTTGGCGGCTGCACGCTCATTAGCTGCACCTGCGACTGAGTGTCATTGCGCGTACTCCAGGTCACCACCACCGAGGTCTCGTTGTCGCCGAAAGACAGGTGAATATTTCTGGGCTCGAGGCCGGACTCGGGTATGGGAGTGTACACGTACAGTGGAACCTCCGGAGATGTTGATTGGATGAACAGGCGACCTGTTGGCACGGTTGCTGCCAACGTCCGGCAGGCCAACGCAGCGGTAAACAGTCGGCCTGCGATGCCCAGTTTAATGCTGATTGGCATGTCTTGCTGTGCTGATCAATAGCTGTAATGGCACTACAATGATGGTAGTCTTCTGCAATGCGTTTCTGAGAGTGCTAGCGTTATATATGCATGAGTTAGTTCTTATCGGGGAGCTTGCTGGGTCGTTTCACAGCTAGCTTGACCCCTGCTACACCGCACTGCAGCCCATTTATTAAGAAAATTTAGTGTCATCGCTAGGTGGTCACGTGAGTTGAATTTGCTTGCGCACACTGGTGTCTCGTTTGCCCTTTGCAAAGCATGCAGCCACCCCTGCTTGGGGGCAGAATTTCTTCTTGCTGTAAAAATGTACATGCAAGCGTATACAGCAATATTCTGATACTGGCCTAGAAATTCTTCCTAGGGCTTTAGAGTTCAGTGAATCACCTCTTTATGTACCTGGTCGAACCACGCATTATTAAAACAGGTACTGAATGTACTCGAGAATGTTAGAAAACGTTAGTGTTTAAATCAGAATATTCTAGCTTGCACGAACAACCTCCCCTTTCATGTATCTTGCTTAAAATGATCAAATTTGCAAGTTTGCGAATGACCTAATTCTGCTGCATGTGAAGGCATCTTATCTATAGCTCAACCTTTCTATGTCTAAAATGCATTCTCGTTGATTTATTTACAGATATATACACTTTCGAATGCGTAGACTAACCCATCGCGTTCAGTCTAAACTCTAGCTATTAAACCCCATGAACAAGCTAGAAAGATGAACACATTTCCGTTAGCAGGATTTTTTGTTTTCGAGAACTGTCTGTTCACCGCCCTATTTAGTTAAGCCGTCGTACTTGTACGGCGATATGTGAAATCCATTATATTTCAATGCACACTATCCTACTCTAGCATACTACTGATAGTAGAAATAGCTGGACAAAAATGGGACGCGAGATTGTTCGCGCAATGTGATAAAATATGCTATGATAATTATGATTCCTACGCGAAGCTATGGACACGAAAGGCCATGTAGGTAAAGTCCCTGTGGTTCCCTAAAACATTGTGCCAATTTGATGTGGCACTAAAAAGTTAAATTTTTGTAGAAAGAATTGGCCGTATATGCGAATAGAATATAGCTGAATGGCGCGAGCACTCGCACAGCTCAAACTCCACTCTTGCACATGCCATGAGGCGCATGAATTGCTCGGTACTCTTTTGAGTACATGTACTCGCTACTGTAGTCTTTGTTCCTCGCCTCCCGTTCGAGTTGTGATTTTCGCTCCTCTGCCTGAGCCAGCTCATCCATCAGCAATTTCTCATTCAGCGCATCCAGGTACCTTGAGTCCCGAATGACGCCGCTGTCCGACTCTCCGCTCTTGCCGTCCAGGATGTCGCAGACTGATTTGGTGGAGATGCCCGCCAAAGCCAGCGGTCGCTCCTGCAAGCTGGCCATTTGCCTACTTCTCTCCACTCCGCTGCGCAGCAACTCGTTGCGGTCCGGCTCCGGGCCCAAAGTCAAGCGAAGCGACTCGCACCACTTCAGCGAGTCCCAGGGCATCGCCTCCAGCAAGCGGGCCATGAAGCTGATGCGCCGCTCCGTCAGTTGGTCTTCGGCCAGTGTCTCGGACAGCTGGCTGCTAACATTGACAAAGTCTACGAGCAGGGGGCCCCACAGCTCGGCCAGGTGGGAAGTCATCCAGAAGAGATCGTGCGAGCAGGCTATGGTCAGTAGGTCGCTGAGATACGAGCCGAGCGCTGCGAACGATTCAAACTCAAATTCATGCATCTGACCACCTGTAAGGTGGGTCTTCGCTAGAGTGACACTGCGGCAGCAAGTCTGTTGCAGGTGCTCCAGCGAGGTGTAATTAATTCGAAGCAATGGACCGCGCTCTCGCAGGTACTTCATGAGGAATAGCAGCACCTGGTCTAGTCGGTATTTTCCTATCACAAACTTCAAGTGCGATACAGAGCCGCGAGAGATGTGCTCGGCCAAGTCCTGCTGGACCTGGCGATGGTTGTGGGATTACGGATTCAGTTTGGGACGCGAGACAGTGGGATTCTGGACTGAGTTACTGACTTTCTGAACCTGTTGAGGATGCGAAATTGTTGACCAAGTCATTTGTCCCTCACCTGCGAGTCCGGTCGCATCTCTTGAATGTAAAGCTCAAGACCGGGACACAGGCAGGTCTTGTTTGCCACCTTTTCGCCGCAATGTCGATAGTACCGGACATTCACGTAGGTGGCCTGCCGCAGGCGCCGGATGCATAGGTACACCACTTCGAACGGATCCAGAAAGCCCGGCTGTTGGCACCATTTAGCTGCGTAGAAGGTCGGCGTTACTGGTGCAGTATCTGCCAGCTGACTGGCGCAGTGCGACGCGGCGCTTCTTGCATAGTGATCTGGCAGCTGTCTACCTGACATTATTTTTATCTGCTGCTACAGAGCTACAGAAATTAAATGGAAATTAACTGGGATTGGCCGTTGGGTTTCGAATAGACAAGGTTAAGACGCATGTAGTAACTGTAAGGTAGCGAAGACTTGTGTCTAGGGTCCGGACTACCAAAGGGCAGCAGGTACTTCAAAGCAGAGAGAAACATAGTAAAGTATATATAGCCATTCTATTTAAAGCTTCTTTCCATATATATATTGACAAGGATGATTTTCTAGAGTAGACTAAAGTTAATTTATTACCCGTAATTTAGTTGCGAATTCTGGTCCAAAAACCAGAATCCCGGCCTTAATATCGGGCCGTGAGGTCCAAAAATACCTATATTGCGGCTATTGATATTGCTACTCTACTGTTTCACTAAAAAAGCAATACGCAGGGCAATCTGTCTCATGAATACTTTTGATATAGGACCACGAGTTATATATTAATGTACACAGTCCACGCATGAATAGAATTAAAAGTATAGTACTTTATGATGTTTTATGCTTTATTTTGTAATTATATAGTATCAATAAAAACGAAATACAACAAATAATTAGATCTTTTGCTTATGATTTTCATAAAAATCCTTTATGCAACTTATATCCAACTTAGCGATCAATTTATTATGCATTAGCTATACTAAAACTAGTAGATGATTTGCAGATTGCTCCTGCTAAAGCGGAGCAAATAGCAATGTAACGACCGAAGACCGAAGTTTATATACAGAACGAAGTTTGCCTTAATGGGATGTCCTTTGTAGATTTGTACAGACATTTTATTTCTACTTTCTATATCTTCTGGTATACATATTAGATCCGGAACGTATTGCGACAATTTTATTAAGCCTACTTTTCTTTTGCTGATGTTGATGAGTTGTGTAGCGATTTATCAGGATTCACAAGTAGTGAAGTAGTGAAGTAGTCAAGTAGTGAACTGGGCGAGTTACAGGGAGCTGTCGAAAATACTGTCGAAAATCTGCGAACCATATTCAATATATTTAACTATTAGGTATTAGAGCCAGCACAAAGCCAAGAGCGACGAACGACAAACCAGACAACCAGACCAGCAGCTTGATGGAAATTCAAAACGTTTTTAATGGTCATTTGAAATTGAATATTAAGATTTAAACAAAATAATGAAAACTTTATCTGACTAACAGGTCAGCCAGAACGTGCACAAATACAATTAATTAGTAGAAGATTTAAGTATCAGTAAATTATTTTGCAAAAACGGTGTACAAGAACTCAAACCGTCACAGTATTTATACAATCAAATCAAAATAATATCGGAAATGTGTAAAATCGAATTAAAGTCAAAATTGGGTTATAACGTAATATTTTCTAAATTAGCGATCTAAAAAAACTGAAAACTTTTAGGTTTTTAATTTAAATTGATGAGGACGCACTTTTCTCCAAATTTCACGCTCGCACATGGGCTCCAAACTTGCTAGCCTACTAACAACATGCCTTTAATTTTTAAGTAACTTTTCTAGAATTAATACTAGTAGGACTTTTGTAGCTATATGAATCTGCCATACTTGTAGTCATAATAACATAGGCGCGGTTTTTTGCTGCTTTTGGAGTTATAAATCATTGCTTTTGAGCTGGTCTGACAGCCACCTGCGCTTCACTCAAGCTCAGGCTGGCGCCAGCCGCCAGATGGTCTGAGAGGACGCGGGCGGTAGCTTTTTTCTCATCATTTTTGACAGGCCATCAGATTTATGAGGTCAGGGACTATATGTTCGTGTTCACTCAAGCGTTTGACAGCTTTGACAGCTATGCGTTTTACTCCTAAAAGTACTTTGGGATTGGCGATTAGCGATTTCTCTTCACCATCTTCACTTTCTACTTAATAAGATCTTTCTAATCCATATTTTTCATTAATTTTTGTCATTCCTACGCCAACGGTAAAAAAATCATTATGTAGCGATTTTGAGTGATTTATGGCAACACCTGGCGTATTTTTATGGCACTGAGGGAACTATTAGGATCTTCTGGTCACGTGAGTTTGGGTGGCAACAAGCTCAGCCAATCAGAAAATTGGACGTCAGTTATAAAAAATCGGCTCAGCCAATCAGCGTCGAAGTGTTCCATTATATCAAAATTTGCGGTCCAGTTGGCGGCTATTTAAACCGGTGTTTTTGACCCGCTCGGACCTCAAACTCCAGGGACTTTGGCCTAACTTAGACCTCCCGGAGCTCGACCGTCGTCTCTTGATCCCCGGATCGCGACTCCCGCCGTCATCATCAAGGACGAATTCCCCCGGTCGTCAGCAGCGAACATCAAGGTTGAGATCATCACCTGCTAGCTATCTGCGAAGACTGTGACAGCATCATCCCGGGTCTACAGCTTCGAAGCAATAAGCCGATTCGGTCACTGTGGATTACCTGCATGGTCTCCGGCTGTTGAGTTTCTGATTGGTTGGGTGAGAGGCTACCTAAACTTGCTTGATTGGGTGATCCTTTATCTGTCTCCTGTTTCAGTAGCTGGATTAGGCGCACAATTTTGCTCATTTTGTTCAGTAGTGCTGTTATTGAGGCAGTCATTCAATAATACCGTTTGTAGCCTGAAACTCCTATTTAATCTGAGGTGTGAAGTCAATCAGTGAGAAAGTTAAATCTGACAGTTATTTTTATCGGTTTTATTTCTTTGTTCGCCGATGGCTCAGATGAGTGGCTAAGCTAGTAGGCGCCGGTCACAGTGGACCAATGGCAAGGCAGTTCTCAGTCGATCAATCTATCAAATCAGTTAGCGCTTATCATGTCCCTGATAATGTTCCTTATCATCGGCTATGACTTCGAGATTGACAGCAAAAAGACGCTAGTTGGCAGGTAAGTGCAAAGCCCCCTCTAGTCGGAAGCCCGATTTCGAAAGTTCCGGTTTGGTGAGCCAGGATGCACGGGCTGGTGGCAGCGGGTTAGTTAATCTAAGGATTAGCTGATCTCTACCTTCAAAATTCTCCCTGCTCGCCACAGATCAAGCTACAATGGGGCTGATCATGACAAGGAGTGGGGGGCCAGGACTCAAATACATTTTTTTTGAGACCTGAGGCCCGAAGACTTCCCGAAAGGGGCCGAAAAGGCCGAAACCCATCAAAATTATACACCTAAATGCTTGCTACAAAATCACACCAAGCATGTTGCTACAAGTATATGTGCAGAAATCGGAAATATATGCATCCAAAGTTTAAAAAATCAACAAAATTAAAATGCACCGCATTTTTCAATATTTGACAAACTCCTGTTCCCCTAGCTATTTTTCAACCAATACATGTAAGGTGTCCTTTTGTAGATAATTGATAGATTTATAATGCATCATTAGATTCTTTTTGCAATAGGTTTGTATGCAAAGTTTTCGAGATATTTGCAAAAAATCAAAATGTCGTAGATTTGAATTTTGAGTACTTGAATTAGGTATTATAGGCAGAGAAAAATTAACGCTTTTATACAAAAATCTAAATATCATTCAATAAATTCCCTGTGATTTTAATCGAAATACATAATTAGATTGTTTGCTGCATAGAGCAGTTGCTAATATGGGATAGCAACGTTTGTCAGCCGACGTTTGCCAGCCGACGTTTGCCAGCCGACGTTTGCCAGCCGACGTTTGCCAGCCGACGTTTGCCTGCGGGACGTTTGCCAGCCGGACATTTGCAGGCGGCAATTGGTTAAAGAAGTACGCCCTCTCTAGGCTTACATGTACTTGCATTTAAAAACTGTGGACATAGCACTAATCTAATTCCACCTCGCTCCCGACTACTGCTATTGAATAGAATATACAGGTTATGAGGTTACTAACAAACTACTGTTCAGGCTTATTGAAGTTATTATAAATACTCTGAAGAAGTTATTGCTCGTGTCTGCCTAAATATAAAGGTAAAAATACAAAATAGGAGTTTCCATTGTCACGGTTGATGTCTATGTATGCCATGCATGGAATCTGGAATGGCCTTTTCCATCTCAGTGGCCAAACATGCAAGCTAAGTGTTTACAAGCTAAATGGGAAAAGACTGAGACATCCATAATGGTATTGGCTTAGTCTAGTCTCGCCTGTATATACTTAACTCAAAAGCCAAACTCTGCTTAACGGAGTTTGGCCATGACAGCGTGCACTTGACAAGCTGCATTGGAATTAATTCGCTTACTTTTGGATCTCCCAATGAACTGGGAAATATATAAGCCAGAACAAGCTGTTGAAACCCGCGGATTTTGAACCCGGGGAATTCCAATACCCGGAACTACTTTTGCATGTATTCTGAAGTCTAAGGCCATACACAAACAAAAACTTGTTAATAGTTAGTAGGATAGAGGTAGACATTAAATGGAGCACATTCGTGTAAAATTAGGGTTTGAGACATTGTTGGCTGGGGTACTGCGCAGAATGTCAGGCAATGTCTGTCTGACTCTAAAACATATATTGCTAAACTCTGGTCTCTCCCTGACTCTCCCTACGTCCCTTGGATCCTTTAAAATTTCTATCGTCTCTTTGTTTCCTCTCATCTCTCTCGTCCCTCGTCTCTCCTCTCTCCTCTCTCCCTTTTCCCCTCTTCTCTCGTATCTTCCCTCATCTCTCTTCTCTTTCATCTCTCTTATCTCATCTCTTGTCTCTTCTTTTCTCTCCCCTCTCCTCTCTCCTCTCTACTTTTTCGTTTTCTCTCTTCTCCTCTCTCTCCTCTCTCCCCTCTTCTCTCGTCTCTTCTCTCACCTCTTTCCTCTCTCTTTCCTCTCATTTCTTTTCTTGTTTTATCTCTTCTCTCTCCCCTCGTCGCTCGTCTCTTCCCTCACCTCTCTTCTCTCTTGTCTGCGTTTTTATCTCTCCTTTCTCTTCTTTTATCTTTTCTCGCTTATCTCTTCTCGTTTCTCTCTGCTCTGCGCTCTCTCTCTCTCTCTCTCTGTCTCTCTTTCTCTCTCTCTTTCTCTCTCTCTCTCTCTCTCTCTCTCTCTCTCTCTCTCTCACTCTCTCTCTCATCTCTCCTCTCCCATCTCTCTTCTCCTCTCTACTCTCTCCCTTCTTCATTCTCCTATTTCCTCTTCTGTCTCCTGTCTCTCCTCTCTCCTCTAGTTTCTGTAATCTCTTCTCTCTTATCTCTCCTCTGTTCTCTCTACTCTCCCATCTCTCGTCTGTTCACCCTCATCTCTGCTCTCTCATCTGTCATCTTTACTCTCTAATACGTTCTCTCACTTATCTCCTCTGTACTCTTCTCTTTCACCTCTTCTGACTCCTCTCTTTCCTTACTCCTCTCTTCTTTTCTCTTCCCTCTTCTATACTCTCTCTCTCCTCTATTATCTTCTCTCGTCTCTCTGCACTCTCCTCTCACCTTTTTCATCTCTCATCTTTACTTTCTCATCTCTCCTTTCATTTGTCTCATCTCTACAATCTCATCTCTCCTTTCTCCCCTCTTCTTACACCCCTCTCTTATCTCTATCTCTTCTCTTCTCACTCCTCTCTCCCCCTCTTATCTCCTCTCTTCTCTATCCTTTCTACTCTCTCCTCTCCTCTTGACCCTCTGTCATCTTCTTTCTGCTCTCTCATCTCTACTCTCTTCTCACTCTTCTTTACTCTCCTCTCATTGATCCTCTGTCTCATCTCTCCCCTCTTCTCACCTTTACTCTTTCCTCTCCCTCCTTTCTCCCCTCCTCTCGCTTCTTCCTCACTTCTTCTCTGCTCTCTCCTCACCACTTGTCTCTCCTCTTATCTTCCATGTTTTCTCTAATCCCCCTCTCGCCTCTCCTCTCTTCTAATAGTCTATTCCTTCTCCTTTCCACTCTCATCTGGCCCGCACATGAGCTGGATTCTTTATCTGGCTTTTGAAGTAAAAGTCTGCCGATCCCTGCTTCGAAAGCCAGTTTGTGGGACGTACTACTCTCATCGTTGTTCTCATGCTTTGATCACGTCATCTTTCTTGCCAATTTGCAGCCCTGAAAGGAATTTGTGTAATCTTCAGCTCCACTGCAGTCTGGACTCTGGATCAGTCTAACAACCAAGGAAATACGCATTTCTTAGGAGGCCATTTAAAATTTACACACTACCTTTAAAAGAAACCTAAAATTTCCATGGTGTGGCTAATTTAGTAGGGTTGTATTGCACTGCATTGCCTTTTCATAAATCTTTCGCTTTTACAAACCATGCTGGATTCCCTCGATTTGCCAATTGCCATCCACTGTTAAACTGCTGCAGAGTTTGCCAATACAGAGGGGAGGGCAGTGGTCTTATCTTCCATGTTTTCTCTAATCCCCCTCTCGCCTCTCCTCTCTTCTAATAGTCTATTCCTTCTCCTTTCCACTCTCATCTGGCCCGCACATGAGCTGGATTCTTTATCTGGCTTTTGAAGTAAAAGTCTGCCGATCCCTGCTTCGAAAGCCAGTTTGTGGGACGTACTACTCTCATCGTTGTTCTCATGCTTTGATCACGTCATCTTTCTTGCCAATTTGCAGCCCTGAAAGGAATTTGTGTAATCTTCAGCTCCACTGCAGTCTGGACTCTGGATCAGTCTAACAACCAAGGAAATACGCATTTCTTAGGAGGCCATTTAAAATTTACACACTACCTTTAAAAGAAACCTAAAATTTCCATGGTGTGGCTAATTTAGTAGGGTTGTATTGCACTGCATTGCCTTTTCATAAATCTTTCGCTTTTACAAACCATGCTGGAGCTGGATTCCCTCGATTTGCCAATTGCCATCCACTGTTAAACTGCTGCAGAGTTTGCCAATACAGAGGGGAGGGCAGTGGTTAGAATTTCTCACTAAACTGTTATGGCTAAACGTAGCCTCTCCACTCTCGGGGTGCAGAGAAGGCTATAAATAAAGTTATTCCAAAACACTGTACATTTGCTATGTACATTCAGTCCTATCGCCTGACCCTTCGTCTGGCTCTGGGGGGAATGAGTGGAGTGAGTGAGCGGCACAAACAACAGAAAAAGCAGACAAACTTCACATGCTTACAGTTTCTGTCCTGATTGAGATACAGAGTTGAGACTTTACATGTAGGCAGAGAATGAGTCAATAAAGAATTGTGTCAAATTTGAAGTCAATCGCTTCACGTGGAGAAAAACTATGGCAGCTGAAAGTTAGTCAATTTTGAAACCCTTTTACACATCTGGGCCCAGATCGGTATCGGGAAAGAGAGGCAGGCGGGCGGAGGTTGGGGTGGTTGCTACGCTGAAAAAAACAGCCTAACTTTAAAAGTGCACAGCACCGCTCAGGATTAACTTTGAGACTCAAAATTTTACATGATTGTGCCAAAATAGTTTAAGATTATCTGTGTCAAATTTGAAGAGAATCGGTAGAAGTGGAGCGGCGCTATGGAGGATTAAGTGAAAAAATCGCGCATTTTGAGCAGTTTTCTGTACTTTTAGGTAGGAAGACTTGAGTCTAGGAAATTTAAAGGTAGCCTAAGACATTCTCCGTAGTAAGTTTAGGGTGGGTGTAAAGTTTGGTGTAATTTGGTTGAGCGGTTTGGGAGTCCATAGCGATCAAAATTGTCCACACACACACACACACACAGAGTTTTGATTTTTATAGGTAGAATTAAATTTAACTCGACCCCCCAATACGCGGGGGGTTTTATTTGCATTGAACGCAGAACACGCGCACCCACCACCCCTCAATACACAGCGGCCCGCGGGCGGAGGTAGGGGTGGCTATTTTTACAAACTGGCTGAAGCCCCAGGCAGAGTGACCAAAGAAGGTTATTGGGGGTTAAAAAAGCAGTTTTCTGCGTTTTTAGGGATGTTAAAATGTGAAAATTAAAAATTAAAATAGCCTAAAGCCTGCTCCGGAAAATTTGCAGTTTTCCCATATAAGTTTCGACGCTGACTTGGCAGTATTGTAGGAGTTCACTTGCTACATACAGACAGACAGACAGACAAACATCGCGTCGGTTTTAGTATTAGGAGAGATTATCGTTCAGCAGGTCTTTTATTTGCCCAAAACTTGGCTCGTTGGAGTTTCCAGTTTAAATTTGCGCGTCTTCACTCGCAAATCAAAAATCAAACATCTCAAACTGGGAAAAGCAATAAAGCCGTCAGAAGTAAACTTTATAATATTTCCACATTCAAAGAAATTGTTGTTAAACTGGCAAACGTCGGCTGGCAAACGTCCCGCAGGCAAACGTTGGCTGGCAAACGTCCCGCTGGCCAACGTCGGCTGGCAAACGTCCCGCTGGCAAACGTCAGCTGGCAAACGTCCCGCTGGCAAACGTCAGCTGGCAAACGTCCCGCTGGCAAACGACGGCCCACTAATATCTGCGGGCTATATATTTTCCATTAAAAGGGCCGTTTTAGAGGTTTTTATCATTTTTCGAATACAAATAGTGGTATCGAATTTCCGTTTTTGTTATTTCATCTTAAAATTCCATCTTTTCTACGAATTTTGACATCTGGCACAAATCAAAGCACCGAACTTGTAAAATTTTGGAGCAATTTTGTTTTGAAATTCGCCATCCAAAATTGTTCCCTAGACCTCACTGTCAGTGTCAATGTCAACTCGTTTCGGTCGTACTAGCACCGAGTAGCGCATATGGGGCACGGGTAGGGCTAGCCTTGTGTGGAATGTGGATTTAAGGTGGATGGATCCACTTGGCTAGCCGCGGGCGTTTTCTACTAGTGAATTTACACGGCTAGCCGTCAGGCGCGAGCCGTGGAGGGGAGGGGAGGGGAGCAGGGAGGGGTGGAGCTATAATAAGCGTACGTTACAAACCTAATGTACACCATTATCAGATTTACACTAGCTTACGCGGGGTAATGTACACAAGCCTCGGGGGGGGGGGGAGGGGGAATCATTTTATTGCTTTCTTTGGTTTGGTTTTGCGGCTGGCCAACCGCACAGTCTAGACTCTGGACTTAATTATATAGTAAACAACTTCGAATTTCTTTATCTGAATCGTAGTCCATCCATAGAAAGGAAAAAGTAATAAGAAAGTTTCTTAGCTGCTTTCAAAAGTATAATGAGCAGTTTAATCGAATATTTACGAAGCCTTCGAAAGGCCACAAAGCCTGGAGCTGAGGACACCACTGACCGCCTAAATTTCGTGTGGACTCCAATGCTTCTAATCTTGTTCAGCCTAGTCGTTTTCGGCAAGGAATTTATTGGCCGGCCTATGCACTGCATATTCTCCGGTAATCCGCAGCATCATCCGTCTAATTTTATAGATTTTGCCGAAAGCTACTGCTGGGCTCACGGGACGTATGTCTACTCGAAGGATGCTATAGTAAAACTCACTGGATACAGGAGTTCTGAAGAACAAGAATACTACTGGGATCATACTATTTCTAACCAGCTCCTCACTTATTACCAGTGGGTACCTTTCGCTCTGCTACTGCAGTGCATTGTCACTTATCTACCAAAATTAATCTGGCAGATGATTTGCAGCCGGCGTTTCGGATCAGACATCTATAGTCTTGTTAGCCTAGCAGCCGAGGCTAAGACCAGCACTGACAATGACTTCCGTGAGCAGGCGTCTCGTATTGCAGACGTTATCGAACGAATGCTAGTTTATAATCGAGAGTTCCGGAATGGCCGACTGCAACGGATGAAGTCTGCTCTGTATAATCGGTGCAATTTTCTAGTGCCCAGTAAGCGAATGGGCACTATGCTGACTCTGCTGTACATGTTGGTTAAGCTGCTGTGCCTTGCCAACGCGATGGGCCAGCTAATGTTCATGTCCGCCTTTCTCGGCTTCCAACAGCTGGGCTTGCAGGCCTACGGCTCCGCCATGTTGCAGCACACAGTTAGCGCTCGCGGACTCTGGCAATCCACTATGCTATTCCCGCTGCACACCCTGTGCTATATCCGCCTCCGACTGGATCCCGGAGCTACTAACGCCTATATCGGACAGTGCACCCTGCCAGTTAACATTCTCAACGAAAAGATCTATATAGTTTTGTTTTTCTGGTTCCTAATGCTGACTTTTGTCACGCTAATCAGCATTGGCGTGTGGCTATTCCGACTGCTGTGCACTTGCAATCAAGTGCAATTTGTCAAGCGCTTCTTGCACCTGTCCGATCCCAGCCTGCAAGCTGACCGTTCTTCTGTTAAATCCTTCGTATCCAAGTTTCTACGTCACGACGGCGTGTTTCTCGTGCTGATTCTGAGCGAAGGCTCCGACAAGATCATCACTACTGAGGTGGTCCGGCTGCTCTACCAGAGATGGCGTTGCCAGCACCGCGGCCGCGATCTGACCAGAGGCTGCGAATTCTCCGACCTCACCGACAAAGTGTCGGCCGCCGACTGCGGCAGTGGCGGCGACGGCGGCGGCCGTGTCGGCTGCAAGCTACCAAAGGGAGGCGGCCGCGGCGGCGACGAGCCTTCAACTTGCAAAATGCGATGCACCAACAATGTCTATGGCATTGCAGGCGATGAGAGCGGACTGTTGGCTGTGTGATGTCAATCGTCAGCGCTCGTGTACTGATAGTGAGTCACTGTGTGTACGGGGCTGCTCAGTTCTTATAAAAGTTATCCTAGCTAGAATTCCCAGTGTCTCTCAATTATCCTTGTGTCGCTGAATTCCCCCCATTCACCATGCCCAATGTCCATCTGAATTCCTCCACCAATTATTCACTAACTAAGCCCAATGTCCATCTGAATTCCTCCACCAATTATTCACTAAGCCCAATGTCCATCTGAATTCCTCCACCAATTATTCACTAAGCCCAATGTCCATCTGAATTCCTCCACCAATTATTCACTAAGCCCAATGTCCATCTGAATTCCTCCACCAATTATTCACTAAGCCCAATGTCCATCTGAATTCCTCCACCAATTATTCACTAAGCCCAATGTCCATCTGAATTCCTCCACCAATTATTCACTAAGCCCAATGTCCATCTGAATTCCTCCACCAATTTTTCACTAAGCCCAATGTCCATCTGAATACCCCCATTCACTAAGCCCAATGTCCATCTGAATTCCCCCATTCACCATGCCTAAGTCCATCTGAATTCCCCACCTGTTATTTACCATGCCCAATGTCCATCTGAATTCCCCGCACCTGTTATTCACCATGCCCAATGTTCATCTGAATTCCCCACCTGTTAATACCATGCGCAATTTCCATCTGATTCTGAATTTCCCTACCCCCATTCACTAAGCCCAATGTCCATCTGAATTCCCCCATTTCACCATGCCCAATGTCCATCTGAATTCCCCCATTTCACCATGCCCAATGTCCATCTGAATTCCCCAACCCATTATTCACCATGCCTCATGTCCATCTGAATTCCCCCACCAATTATTCACTAAGCTCAATGTCCATCTGAATTCCCCGTTTCACTAAGCCCAATGTCCATCTGAATTCCCCGTTTCACTAAGCCCAATGTCCATCTGAATTCCCCCATTCACCATGCCTAAGTCCATCTGAATTCCTTACCTGTTATTTACCATGCCCAATGTCCATCTGAATTCCCCCACCTGTTATTCACCATGCCCATACATGCTCAACCTCCAAAATTTGGTCGGCCATGCGACTTAGTTTTAACAAAAATGCGACATAGTTTTTGGCCAAAAATGCAACTTACATGTAAAAAAACCCTAAAGCAAAATTAATGCAACTTCGGGTAAAAGGCAGGAGTAACTATGACTGACTTATTAAGCCGAAATGCCTCGTCAGCTATTTAGTACTACTACTTTGGCGTTTTTTGGGTGGGCATTTTTGCGACTTCCTTGGTTGGCCGCCAAATTGGTCGGCCAGATTGGCCGACTCGGCCGACTGTTGCACATGTATGACCATGCCCAATGTCCATCTGAATTCCCCCACCTGTTATTTACCATGCGCAATGTCCATCTGATTCTGAATTTCTCTACCCCCATTCACTAAGCCCAATGTCCATCTGAATTCCCCCATTTCAACATGCCCAATGTCCATTTGAATTCCCCAACCCATTATTCACCATGCCCAATGTCCATCTGAATTCCCCCATTCACAAAGCCCAACGTCTATCTGAATTCCCCCATTCGCTAAGCCCAATGTCCTCTTAGTGAATTCACTAACCCCAATGTCTATCTGAATTCCCCCATTTACTTAGCCCAATGTCCATCTGAATTCCCCCATTCACTAAGCCCAATATCTATCTGAATTCCCCCATTCACTAAGCCCAATATCTATCTGAATTCCCCCATTCACTAAGCCCAATATCTATCTGAATTCCCCCATTCACTAAGCCCAATCTCTATCTGGATTTCTCATTTCCCTAGCCTTAACTACATGTGTAACATCAAGCAATCAACAATGCAATTATTATCTTATAAGTCTTTTCTGTCTGTTTTGTTTACTCAAGTTTGAAATCAATTTGAATTGGTTTGTGCTCAAACTTATTGCTGTTTTATTACACGTATATGTACTTATGCAGTACTTGGTGCTTTAATGAACTGCTCAAATACTTTAATACCATTTTTAGTACTCGTGGTAGCCGATCTTTAATATCGTAATTAAAAATTTATACGAATCGATAATCAGCCAAATATAATCTGTTTGTTTCTATCGTTCAATAAATTCGTTCACTTTCACTCTAGTTATTGTCTTATTTCTTGATATTACATTAAACTAGTATATGCATTTACGAGCTACATGAAAGAGTCCTTGACCTGAGCCCAAGTGAACAACAGCTCCAAAGAATTTCTAACATTGCTCTATAATTAATTACCTAAAAACTGTTACAGACACAGACAAACTGTTTATCTCATCGCTATTCTGACTGACGGCGCTGTAATTTGCAAGTACAATACTATACGCGTACGTTTTTATAGTAAAGTAAATACCAGGCGCATCGCCATCGGGGGGGGGGCAGGGGGCATGTCCCTCTCCCCCCCCAGTAAAAGCTATGGGGGGACATTCCAATGCTTCGTGCCCCCCCCACCCCACCTTGTGACTCGTAATCAATAATTTTTTCAGGGCGCCAAAATATAGCGCCTAATGAGTGCCTACGGTGCTAAAATGAGTGGCTGCGGCGCTTAAAGGAATGCCTGCGACACCAAAATGAGTGCCTGCGGCGCTAAAATGATCGAGTTCCTGCGGCGCTAAAATGAGTACCTACGGTGCCAAAATGAGCGCTGACAACACGACTCTCAAAATAATGGAAATGTATAGGAATTTAGTCATGTAACATGTTGATTTCTTGGCTTTGTCCCCCACCATAAAATCCATGGCGATGCACCCCTGGTAAATACTTTTGTTTTAATTTATTTTTACAACACATGTAAATAGTGGCGCTGGCCTACAGATTTACTTACATGTATGTACACTTCTTATATATGGAGGCAAGTATAAAAATGTTAGCTAACACGAGTGTGCTTGCAACGAAGATTAATAAGAAGCGAAAATGGTACCGTCAAACAAGCAAATTAGGCTCTAAATTAAGCTTCAAGGACTTGGGCTCACAGTCGCGGAGTCAAGGACGACTTAAATCTCATTCTTAGTAAAAGCCATGCATGCCTTTCGTTGCAAGCTTTTGCACTGTGAATTAAGCGTAACGAATTATCGAACTTAGCTCGTAATAAATAAATCGACTTATTGTGAAGAGTAAGGGACCGTAGCGATCGCATCGGAGTAGCTAAGTTTATTTAAAATTGGTGATATCACTTTCACCTTTTAACGCCCGTCCATTTCCGGAGGACCTTGGACTATTGAATTCATACGGAATTTATGTCACGATTGTAAAGTAAATAACCGCGTAAATGCAATTCGGAACACTTTCAAATTCTTCAAAATAGTAGCTGGACGCTGAGCGGCCAGCCCGGCCGCTATAGGGTATTTTCCAGCGAATGAAAGTCAATCTTCAGTTATCAAAATTGATGTGTATGGCTCATGTCAATGGCACGTAGCTATATTGACAGGGGCGTAGGGAGGAGGGGATAGGGGGGATGTATCCCGCCCGAAGAGCCTGACCAAAACTTTTTTGTTGCCCTTTGTTGCTATACATGCTACCATGTGACTCTGTCATAGCACTTTTACCTTGGTGTATCCCCCCGTAGAAAATTCACCTTGGTGTTACTTAATTCAGTGATGAGACTTAGTTCAGTCATGAGACTGTCACTGGAGCAGACAGGCGTAGGGAGGGGGGATAGGGGGGATGTATCCCCCCAAAGAGCCTGACCAAAACTTTTTTGTTGCCCTTGGTTGCTATACATGCTACCATGTGACTCTGTCATAGCACTTTTACCTTGGTGTATCCCCCCGTAGAAAACTCACCTTGGTGTTACTTAATTCAGTGATGAGACTTAGTTCAGTCATGAGACTGTCACTGGAGCAGACAGGCGTAGGGAGGGGGATAGGGGGGATGTATCCCCCCAAAGAGCCTGACCAAAACTTTTTTGTTGCCCTTGGTTGCTATACATGCTACCATGTGACTCTGTCATAGCACTTTTACCTTGGTGTATCCCCCGTAGAAAACTCACCTTGGTGTTACTTAATTCAGTGATGAGACTTAGTTCAGTCATGAGACTGTCACTGGAGCAGACAGGCGTAGGGAGGGGGGATAGGGGGGATGTATCCCCCCCAAAGAGCCTGACCAAAACTTTTTTGTTGCCCTTGGTTGCTATACATGCTACCATGTGACTCTGTCATAGCACTTTTACCTTGGTGTATCCCCCCTGTAGAAAACTCACCTTGGTGTATCCCCCTTGGCCCCCTGTAGGAAATTCCTAGCTATACCCCTGATATTGTACCATATAATACTAAAACTAGGTTTGCTTATTATAATATTACTACAAGATAGACTAGCTAGTGTAGGTCTAGCTAGATATAAGTCATGACTACAATTATAATATATTAACAATTAATTATAGAATCCAAACTGTTTTTATGTGATTTACTGCGCATTCTTTCCTGGGTCAAACAAACACATGGATATTTCATATAGTCACAGTGAAAACTTGCAATGAAAATGAGAAATAAAAAAATATATATAGTGTCTCTTTAATCCAGCTTATTGAAATTTGTGTGCCTGTATTTTCTTTGTTAATGATTTAGAAAAAATAGAATAAATTTTTAGTTGGAAATATAAAAATGAAGGTCTACTCAACTTACCCTATTGCTTTTGAAAATATTTTTTGTTATTGTTATCAAATAATTTAGTTGTCTTAGATTTAGTACAATTTACTACAATTGATTTTGTGGCAATTTTCGAGGTCTGTTTCTTAATTTATTTTGACTTGCTTAATGACTTTGTCATTATTATCTAATTCTGAAAGATACAGAGATGAATATTCCAAGTTTAAAGCCAGTTAGAATTATAAGCCATTTAAATTTGTTTATGATAGACAAGAATTCTGCTTATATATAAGTTGAATTTAAATCTAAAATAATATATAATTTATTTTTTTCAATATGTTCAAAATCAACTTTTCATAGATTTTAATATACTTTCATTTAATGGAACAATTAATCCTGCTAAATATTTTTCATAATTTAGGTATGAAAGCTATAAACAAAAGTAATTTAACTTGAGGCTTTTCTCAAAGAATTTTTCTAGAAGCACTTGCTTTCAATATAATGCTTATGTCCTATTTTTCATTGCTTATATAGTGTTACTAAACTGCCATTTGATAATGTTATATGTAACAATATGAAAAAAGTTCAATGTGGTTTTCTTAAATTCTTAGAAAGCCATTTGCTACTTCTAGTAATATAATGAGACAGTTAAAAATTTACTAATAATATTTAATAACCACCTCTAAATTTCTGACAAGCTGAGCCCTTGTGGCAATCTTGTCTTTCGACTTTCTCCTTTTCTCATCCTTTTTGCCACTTTTGTTTCAAACAATATTTTCTCTTTTTGTACCAACTTTTAATATTATAAAACAGCAGAAAGGCTCCAACCCATTTCTGGTGTTTTAAAACCTTTTTTTTTTCTTTAACTAGATTTTCACTTCGCTACAGTTAGCTCTTTTCGAAGGAATAAATTCGAAGTTTTGCAGTAAGAAAACACTTAGAACTCATAGGCCAACTTATTAAAGTTAAAAGTTTACTTGGAAGACACCAGAGGCAGTCATGTCAGATCCCGCGCACAAAGCCATGCTCTATTTCTTGGAAATTCTACTCAACTGCACTGACTCTGAGGATAACGGCGACTCGACGACTGTCGGCGGCAGTGCCGACGCCTCGTCTGACAGCGGCGGTGGTGGCGACGACGGCTCCGGCGTGCGCCTGTCCAGTCTGGCCGCCCACTTCCACAGCCGACATTTCGACGTCGAGATGCGCAACGCCGTCGGCGGGCCAGCTGGACTTCGGGCTTTCCTGCGCCGCTATCCGGCGCTGTTTCGCGTCGTTGGGGACCGCGTCCGCGCTGTTGGACCGACTGGCAAGTCGGCGTCTGTTGCCGCCGTTGCTGCCGCTGCAGCCGCCGCCTCTGCCGCTAATTCAAATTCTGCTACATCGTCAGTTGCTGAAGCAGCTACGGCAGATCTGGAGCGGGACCTCGGAGCGGTGCGATTCCTACAGGTACGAGTCCTGTCTCTGAGTAGGTACAGGAGGGTAGTTATTGTCACTGAAGGAGCAGGAAAGCAGGGACTGTCACTGAAGGAGCAGACGGGCAGCGACTGTCACTGAAGGAGCAGACGGGCAGCGACTGTCACTGAAGGAGCAGGAAAGCAGGGACTGTCACTGAAGGAGCAGACGGGCAGCGACTGTCACTGAAGGAGCAGGAAGGGAGTGAGAATCGAGCCTGTCAATTTGAGTCATCCACCCATAATGAGTCATGAGCCTGTCAATTTGAGTCATCCACACCATAATGAGTCATGAGCCTTCAATTTGAGTCATCCACCCCATAATGACTTATGAGGCCTCTCAATTTGAGTCATCCACCCATAATGAGTCATGAGCCTGTCAATTTGAGTCATCCACCCCATAATGAGTTATGAGGCCTCTCAATTTGAGTCATCCACCCATAATGAGTCATGAGCCTGTCAATTTGAGTCATCCACCCCATAATGAGTTATGAGGCCTCTCAATTTGAGTCATCCACCCATTATGAGTCATGAGCCTGTCAATTTGAGTCATCTACCCATTATGAGTCATGAGCTTGTCAATTTGAGTCATCCACCCGATAATGAGTCATGAGCCAGTCAATTTGAGTCATCCACCCCATTATGAGTCATAAGCCTGTCAATTCGAGTCATCCATCCCATAATGAGTAATGAGCCTGTCAATTGAGTCATCCACCTCATAATGAGTCATGAGCCTGTCAATTTGAGTCATTTACCTCATAATGAGTCATGAGTCTGTCGATTCGAGTCATCCACCCCATTATAATGAGTCATGAGCTTGTCCATTTGAGTCATCCACCCCATTATAATGAGCCATGAGCCTGTCAATTTGAGCCATCCACCCCATAATGAGCCATGAGCCTGTCAATTTGAGTCATTTACCCCATAATGAGCCATGAGCCTGTCAATTTGAGCCATCCACCCCATAATGAGCCATGAGCCTGTCAATATGAGTCATCCACCCCATAATGAGTCATTCACCCCTATTGAGTCATTCAGATCACGTCCCTCTTTTGTCTACATTTTTGCCAGTCCCGCCTGGCCGCTAAGAGGGAGCGCTGGGTTCCCGTGCGCAGCCTGTGCGGCCATCTGGGCCAGGCGCCGTCCGACGTTCGCGCCGCTCTCGGCCTCAGCGGCGGCGGCTCGGCGGCTGTAGAATTGGCCGCATTTTTAGCCAAGCACCGGCACGCATTTGAAGTGCAAGGTGAACTTGTGTCGCTTAGAAATGGTGGCGGGGGAGGCGGCGGCAGCGGCGGCGGCAGCGGCGGCGGCCGGCAGAGCTCCGCCCGCAGGCCCGGCAGTCTGGCGCTTGGCAGCCAGCAGCAGCAGCAGCAACAGCAACAAAACCACCATCTGATATCCGCCGGTTCAAGCGGTCGCTCTCTACCGTCTACTCCTAACGGATTTCAGCAGCAGCAGCAGCAACATCAGGTACACATGTCCGCTGCCGAGTACAAAGCTGTCATGTTTGTCCGCAAGGTGCTGCTTAAAAAGGGCGGTCGAATGCCATTGGCTAAACTGTTCACCGTGCTGTCCAGGTGAGTGAACTCTCATCTTTTTTTCCAGAATATCCCCTATCCAATCTCACTCCGTCTGTCCTATCTAATCTCAGAAGCTCCCCTATCTAATCTCAGAAGCTTCCCTATCTAATCTCAAAAGCTCCCCTATCTAATCTCAGAAGCTCCCCTATCTAATTTCAGAAGCTTCCCTATCTAATCTCAGAAGCTTCCCTATCTAATCTCAGAAGCTTCCCTATCTAATCTCAGAAGCTTCCCTATCTAATCTCAAAAGCTTCCCTATCTAATCTCAAAAGCTTCCCTATCTAATCTCAGAAGCTTCCCTATCTAATCTCAAAAGCTTCCCTATCTAATCTCAGAAGCTTCCCTATCTAATCTCAGAAGCTTCCCTATCTAATCTCAGAGGCTCCCTTATCTTAATCTCAGAAGCTTCCCTATCTAACCTCAGAATCTACCCCTATCTAATCTCAAGAGCTTCCCTATCTAATCTCAGAGGCTCCCTTATCTAATCTCAGAATCTCCTCCTATCTAATCTCAGAGGTTCCCCAATCAAACCTCAGAATCTCACACTATCTAAGCTCAGAATCTCACACTATCTAATCTCAGATTCTTATTACACTATCTAATCTCAGAATCTCACACTATCTAATCTCAGAATCTCACACTATCTAATCTCAGAATCTCTTCCTATCTTATCTCAGAGGTTCCCCAATCTAATCTCAGAAGCTCCCCTATCTGATCTCAGAGGCTCCCTTATCTAATCTCAGAAGCTCCCCTGTCTAATCTCAGAATCTCAGATCTCAATCATCCAATCTGAGAGTCGCCCCGATCCAATCTCAACCCGCAGGCCTGGAGACGGGGCCGAGCAGGCCCGCAACTTGATTGGCTGGACGCAGATGGAGCTGGAGGAGTTCCTTGCCAAGCGGCCGCTGTTCTTCGACTGCTGCTCCTCATTGGTGTCCGACAGCGCCGAGGTCGCTGTGAGGCGCGGCCAGCGGCTCAGCATCGTTATCAGCGAGTCGGCCACCACCGCCGCCGCTGCTTCAGCTGCCGCAGCCGCTGCCGCTCCCACCCCCGCACAGTCAGTGAACGGCGGTGAGGCGCCGCGCACACTCAGCAACCGGTGTGGCACCGTGTTCCACTGCTCACGACTGTGGGGCATCATTGATTTGGGCCGGCACGAGCACGTTTTCTTTGATAGGTCCATCTTCAAGCACGTGGAGGACCTGCAGCGGCACTTCAAGGTGAGGTGGATGGGGAGATTTTGGAACTAAATATGGGGAGATTTTGGAATTATATATGGGGAGATTTTGGGATTCGATATAGGGAGATTTTGGAATTATATATGGGGAGATTTTGGGATTCGATATGGGGAGATTTTGGGATTCGATATGGGGAGATTTTTGGATTCAAAATGGGGATATTTTGGGATTCGATGTCGAGATATTTTTGAATTCGATAGGGGGAGATTTTGGGATTCGATCGGGGGGTATTCTGGGACTCGATTTGGCAAGATTTTGGGAGTCAATATGGAGATATTTTTTTATTCAATATGAGGATATTTTGGGATTCGATAAAGGGAAGATTTTGGGATTCGATAGGGGGAGATTTTAGGATTTGATATGGGGAGATTTTAGGATTCGATATGGGGAGATTTTAGGATTCGATATGGGGAGATTTTAGGATTCGATATGGGGAGATTTTGGGATTCGCTATGGGGAGATTTTGGGATTTGATATGTCGAGATTTTTAGATTCAATATATGGGGAGATTTTGGGATTGGATATGGGGATATTTCGGGATTTGATATGGGGAGATTTTTCGATTCAATATGGGGAGATTTTGGGATTAGATGTGTGTGAGATTCGAAAATCGGGTTTTAGAGGTCCTGGGCTTGAAAGAAAGGCATCGGATGAAATTGGAGTGCGGAACCAGATCGAGACAGTCTCATTTGCCGCCTTGGCCATCAGGTGAACGATCCCGTGTACTTCAACGCCATCCTCGCGCCGCGGGAGAGCCGCGCCAAATGGCGCGCCACCAAAGTGTGGAAGGAGTGCGACCGGCCTCTGGTGGACCGGATGTCCGCCGCGGCCGCCGCTGCGTCAATCGTTTCGCCGCTCTCGCCGTCGCCGTCGCCGGCTGCCCCGCTCCGTCGGCTGCTGTCGGCGGCATCACGGGGGCTTCGTCTGCTGAAGCCGAAGCTCAGGCAGCCGAGGCCGAGCTCTGCCGCCTGCTGGACAGCCTGCTGGTCGGCCCGTCGCCGTCCTTGTCGTCTCCTGTTGCGTCGACTCCGAGCGTCGGCAGCTCCGGCCGGCTGTGCCTGTCATGCCGGCAGCGCTGCCGATCCGGCGGTGGTTTGGCAGCAGCCGGCGTCTCAGTGGCCTGCCAGACACTCAGCACCGGCGACATCATGCTGACTAATATTTATCACGACCCTTGACTCATGGCTTGAGTCCGGGATTTGGGGTCTGTTTAAACATGAGCCTGTGTAGGGTATGACATGATTCTGTATTCCTGTGTATGGTTAAGACATGATCCTTTGTAGGGTATGACATGATTCTGTATTCCTGTGTATGGTTAAGACATGATCCTGTGTAGGGTATGACATGATCCTGTGTAGCGTATGACATGATCCTGTGTATGGTCAAGACATGATCCTGTGTATGGTTAAGACATGATCCTGTGTAGGGTTAGGACATGATCCTGCTTAGGGTATGACATGATCCTGTGTAGGGTTAAGACATGATCCTGTGTAGGGTATGACATGATCCTGTGTAGGGTATGACATGATCTGATCCTGTGCCAGTTAAGACATGATCCTGTGCCAGTTAGGACATAATCCTCTGCAGGTTAGTACATGATTCTGTGTAGGTTAAGACATGATCCTGTGCCAGTTAAGACATGATCCTGTGCCAGTTAGGACATAATCCTCTGCAGGTTAGTACATGATTCTGTGTAGGTTAAGACATGATCCTGTGCCAGTTAGGACATAATCCTCTGCAGGTTAGTACATGACTCTGTGTAGGTTAAGACATGATCCTGTGCCAGTTAGGGCAGTTTATTGTCAGCAGATAATTCTTTAGTTTCGTCAAAATCACGTCATTTTCGTGTTGTTTCGCTTATCTATCGGGCAATTTCGTCGCATCCGAAAAAGGTTTCAATCGGGTCTTTTTCCTTCTCTATCCAATTATTATCAGTTTTTTGGTTACGTAATTTTTATTTTTCGACCGTTTTCAGAAAACGCTTGGTGTTAAATTTGTACCATCGCAACGCTGTCGCACATTGTATAGACGCAAATTTTCATCTTTCGCTGCTAGTCTTGACTTAGTGTTTTCGTTTTTTATCAAGAGATAAGCTTTTTGTGTTTTCAATTTTAGTTTCTACTGACTCTGAATCTGCAACTTTGTGTGAAGTTTACTGTTTTTGGTTATTAAAAACAATTGCAATTATGCCTATTTTATTATTTGATTACCCAAATTAAAGAACGGGGCCTCGTGGTGCCTTAATGAGATAAGAGTGCCTCGGGCTGCGTGTGGTGCCTGGATGAGATAATAGTGCCTCGGGCTGCGTGTGGTGCCTGGATGAGATAATAGTGCCTCGGGCTGCGTGTGGTGCCTGGATGAGATAATAGTGCCCCGGACAGCGTGGGGTGCCTGGATGAGATAATAGGGCCTAAAGCTGCGTGGGATGCCTGGATGAGATAATATGGCCTAGAGCTGCGTGGGATGCCTGGATGAGATAATATGGCCTAGAACTGCGTGGGATGCCTGGATGAGATAATAGGGCCTAGAGCTGCGTGTAGTGCCTGGATGAGATAATAGGGCCTAGAGCTGCGTGTGGTGCCTGGATGAGATAATAGGGCCTAGAGCTGCGTGTGGTGCCTGGATGAGATAATAGTGCCTCGGGCTGCGTGTGGTGCCTGGATGAGATAATAGTGCCCCGGACAGCGTGGGGTGCCTGGATGAGATAATAGTGCCCCGGACAGCGTGGGGTGCCTGGATGAGATAATAGTGCCACGGACAGCGTGGGGTGCCTGGATGAGATAATAGGGCCTAAAGCTGCGTGGGATGCCTGGATGAGATAATATGGCCTAGAACTGCGTGGGATGCCTGGATGAGATAATAGGGCCTAGAGCTGCGTGGGATGCCTGGATGAGATAATAGTGCCTAGAGCTGCGTGTGGTGCCTGGATGAGATAATAGTGCCTAGAGCTGCGTGTGGTGCCTGGATGAGATAATAGGGCCTAGAGCTGCGTGTAGTGCCTGGGTGAGATAATAGGGCCTAGAGCTGCGTGTAGTGCCTGGATGAGATAATAGTGTCTCTGGCTGCATGTGGCGCCTGGATGAGATAATAGGGCCTAGAGCTGCGTGTAGTGCCTGGATGAGATAATAGTGTCTCTGGCTGCATGTGGTGCCTGGATGAGATAATAGTGTCTCTGGCTGCATGTGGCGCCTGGATGAGATAATAGGGCCTAGAGCTGCGTGTGGTGCCTGGATGAGATAATAGGGCCTAGAGCTGCGTGTGGTGCCTGGATGAGATAATAGGGCCTAGAGCTGCGTGTAGTGCCTGGGTGAGATAATAGGGCCTAGAGCTGCGTGTAGTGCCTGGATGAGATAATAGTGTCTCTGGCTGCATGTGGCGCCTGGATGAGATAATAGGGCCTAGAGCTGCGTGTGGTGCCTGGGTGAGATAATAGGGCCTAGAGCTGCGTGTAGTGCCTGGATGAGATAATAGTGTCTCTGGCTGCATGTGGTGCCTAGATTAGATAATAGAGCCTCGGGATGGGTGGTGCCTGGATGAAAGAACTAAAAAAGAAACAACTTGTGCAGATTTGCTTCTAAATAATTCGCCTCTCCTAAAAGAAATATCCGATATCAACACGGCATTTTTTGCGACCATTGATTTTAAAAGAAAGCTTTCTTTGAACTCTCAGCTGAATAATTTTGACACTCATTAACAGCTATTTGCTTATCTTTGATTCGGTAATTATTCGACACCATCTAGTCATTTGCAAACTATGCTCATCATCTGTGCTTAATCGGAACGCAGCAATAACGACTCAAAGCCATGCTGGATCTACTTTGCTCACTTCTGCAACGCAACGCAAAGTCGCCTTAAAAATTTGTTACCGTTCGAATTAATGTTTTTGTTGTGCGCCTGCGTCAATGTACCAATGGAGTTTTTGCTGTGCTTTTTCTGTTTTCTTTCATGTGTTGTTTGGCTTCATCTGTGCAATAATAGGTTTAACAGCAGTTTACAAGCGTGCTGCAATTCAGTTTGGAAATTCGACTGAATCGCATGGAAATAAATGCTTCTTTTTAGCCTCTCCGAGCCTCTCTTTTTTTGGAGTTCAAGTTAATTTTTCACGGCTATTTTTAACTCGAATTGGTTATTGTCTGCGTACCGTATTGGTGCGCTTGCATCTGCTCAGGAGTCAGCGAAATGGGCAGAATTGCCGACAGCGCTGCATGGTTGTGGGGCGATGTTCCAGTCGAATGACTGGCTAGCGTCATTAGCAACAGCAGCAATAATAATAGTAATAGTCCGTATTGTGACGCAATGTAACGGTATATGCATATTTTTGGACAGCAATTGCGTAAGCTGAAGACGCTACGTATCTATCTGTGTCTTTGTGGTGAAATTTCTAACTTGCGAGTGGAACTCCTCCTTCGGAGGAGAAAGGGGAAGAACTCCTATCGCCAAAATTCCATTCCCTGTAATCTATCAGCTGAAATCCCATGCCTTGAATCTCATCTTCCAAATCGTCTAAAAATCCTTTACAAAACCTTTCAAATACGCTCGTACCATATCTTGTTTTCCCTGTTTGCAAAGTGATTGCCATTGTCCAGACTCCAGACCCAGCCTCTCCTGTCTGCTCTCTCCTCTTTGCTCTCTCATCTCTGCGCTCTCATCTTTATCCTATTCTTTCTCCTCACTACTTTCTCCTCTCTACTCTCTTATCTCTCTCATCTTTCATCTCTCGTCTCTCTCCCCTCTCCCCTCTCTCCTCTCGCTTCTCTCTCTCTCTCTCTCTCTCTCGTCTCATCTCTACTCTCTTATTTATTTCTTCTCCCTCCTCTATCGTCTCTACTCTCTCCTCTCTCTCTTCTGTTTCCTCTGTACTCTTTTCCTCTCTTCTCTTTCCTCTCATCTCTGCTATCTCATATCTCCCCTCTCCTTTCTCCTGCTCTCTCGTTTCTTCCCTCTACTCTCTATTCTCTCTCCTCTTCTCTTCTCTCCCTCTTTATTCCCGCCTCACTCCCCTCTTCTCTTCTCTCCCATCTGTCATCTCTAATCTGTCCTCTCTCATATCTACTCTTTTTTCTATCATATCTTCTCTCTTCTCTTTTTACTCTTCTCTCTACTCTCTTATCTGACTGACTGAAGGTGCCCGATAATAAAACCAATTTAAATTTGTCACCCGCCTCCTCCAATACTGAAAATACTGAAATGATAGCTTGAATGTGCGTACGCAACCCCCTCCCCCCAACTTTATCTCTGACCTATCACAAAAATGACTAAAATCTTTGCAGACATCAAATTTTCTTTATGAAACTAAAATCCATCAAAAATCCTCTCAGTGAAACCATAAAAATCATCGAGATCCTCTCCGTGAAAACTAACTCCATCAGATTCTCTTAATGAAACTGATTTTCATTAAAATCTCCTCCGTTAAACGACCATCTAATTATAGCAATATCATTTCCGTCAATCAAGACTGTTAAATTGAAATCTATAAAAAGATGCTTTCTACTTTCAAAGTAACGCTTTTGATAGTCTGTGGGAACTCTTATACTCCAAGGAGCTCTGAAATGCTAGTTTTAGAAGTCCATGACATGAATTTTCTCTCTCGCGGGGCTGCTATGGCCATAGACTATGCTGAATTTGTTGCTGTGCCGTGGATAAAAGAAAATAATTGTTGACAATTCAAGCCAACCGCAGTAAACTCTTCATCGCAGACGCAGTGATGCTGGTCCGGGTGCGTCAAAACTCTCGAGCTATGCAGGCAAGCGGAGACGCGCCTCTAGCGCGCTGTCCGCCGAGGAACAACAGCGGCGACCAGAGTCAGGCGACGGTTGAGGTAAGTTGAGACCACAGATACTATGTAACCATAGTTACATAGTTAAATAGTATCTGTGGCCAATAGGTTCGCGCAGGGAATCGAACCAGAGGTCCGTTGGGCGAGAGTCAGACGCCCCTTTCGCCCCTCACCCAGCCCTCTCTTAGGCACGCGATCACCGCAAACAACCATCATCTGCGACGCTCGTCCATTGTCGCGAGCAGCAGGCGGTCAAATCGAGCCACATTTGCCGAGTACGTCAAGCTGCGCAAAGAGGCCAAGGGAGCCGCGGGCAGGTCAACCTCAATGGCAAGCCGGAACGCTGCGGACTCTTTGATCGATGCAAAGGACCCCGCGTCCGTCTTTCAAAGGCAGCAGTTAACCACGTTTGCTGAGTACCAGAAGCGAGGCCTGGGGGCTGCCGGTCTGTGATGACGGAACTCTTTGTTGCGTATCAGACCTCAGCCCTTCTTCATATAAAACATACTTTTTGACACGCTTGGCTCAGACACAGTTGTAACCGAGCCACTCTCATTGAACACCCTTCCGAGCTACAGTCCTCACTGAGCCACTCTCATTGAACACCCTTCTGAGCTACAGTCCTCACTGAGCCACTCTCATTGAACACCCTTCCGAGCTACAGTCCTCACTGAGCCACTCTCATTGAACACCCTTCCGAGCTACAGTCCTCACTGAGCCACTCTCATTGAACACCCTTCTGAGCTACAGTCCTCACTGAGCCACTCTCATTGAACACCCTTCTGAGCTACAGTCCTCACTGAGCCACTCTCATTGAACACCCTTCCGAGCTACAGTCCTCACTGAGCCACTCTCATTGAACACCCTTCTGAGCTACAGTCCTCACTGAGCCACTCTCATTGAACACCCTTCCGAGCTACAGTCCTCACTGAGCCACTCTCATTGAACACCCTTCCGAGCTACAGTCCTCACTGAGCCACTCTCATTGAACACCCTTCCGAGCTACAGTCCTCACTGAGCCACTCTCATTGAACACCCTTCCGAGCTACAGTCCTCACTGAGCCACTCTCATTGAACACCCTTCCGAGCTACAGTCCTCACTGAGCCACTCTCATTGAACACCCTTTCGAGCTACAGTCCTCACTGAGCCACTCTCATTGAACACCCTTCCGAGCTACAGTCCTCACTGAGCCACTCTCATTGAACACCCTTCCGAGCTACAGTCCTCACTGAGCCACTCTCATTGAACACCCTTCCGAGCTACAGTCCTCACTGAGCCACTCTCACTGAACACCCTTCCGAGCTACAGTCGTCACTGAGCCACTCTCATTGAACACCCTTCCGAGCTACAGTCCTCACTGAGCCACTCTCATTGAACACCCTTCTGAGCTACAGTCCTCACTGAGCCACTCTCATTGAACACCCTTCCGAGCTACAGTCCTCACTGAGCCACTCTCATTGAACACCCTTCTGAGCTACAGTCCTCACTGAGCCACTCTCACTGAACACCCTTCCGAGCTACAGTCGTCACTGAGCCACTCTCATTGAACACCCTTCCGAGCTACAGTCCTCACTGAGCCACTCTCATTGAACACCCTTTCGAGCTACAGTCCTCACTGAGCCACTCTCATTGAACACCCTTCCGAGCTACAGTCCTCACTGAGCCACTCTCATTGAACACCCTTCCGAGCTACAGTCCTCACTGAGCCACTCTCATTGAACACCCTTCCGAGCTACAGTCCTCACTGAGCCACTCTCACTGAACACCCTTCCGAGCTACAGTCGTCACTGAGCCACTCTCATTGAACACCCTTCCGAGCTACAGTCCTCACTGAGCCACTCTCATTGAACACCCTTCTGAGCTACAGTCCTCACTGAGCCACTCTCATTGAACACCCTTCCGAGCTACAGTCCTCACTGAGCCACTCTCATTGAACACCCTTCTGAGCTACAGTCCTCACTGAGCCACTCTCACTGAACACCCTTCCGAGCTACAGTCCTCACTGAGCCACTCTCATTGAACACCCTTCCGAGCTACAGTCCTCACTGAGCCACTCTCATTAAACACCATTCCTAGCTACAGTCCTCACTGAGCCACTTTCATTGAACACCCTTCCGAGCTACAGTCCTCACTGAGCCACTTTCATTGGGCACCCTTCTGAGCTACGGTCTTCATCTTACATCCCACACTCTCCCTAGCAAGAGCCCATTTCAACCAAGTTACACCTAAACCGCCAGCGCGCCGTCAGAACGATCGACAATCTTTGGCGAACTCGGATTCCAGCGTGCTTGATCTGCCTGAGCCAGCCGATCCCGTCGGCCTGGAGACCGCAGACGGTGCGGCCGTGGCCGCCGCTGTTGCCAGATCCACCGCTGCCGACGAGAACGCTGATCGGAACGATGAAGACGCCACCTCCGGTGACACGGCGACACAGGGCCAGAAGGGCTGCTGCGGCTGCTGCTCAAGGGCCAAGCGAAAAAACGCCGATCCGACTAGCCGACGGAAGCGGCGACTGGTGGAGCACGAAGGAACTTCGGTAGGTGGTTCCGCGTTGGTGGCTGCTGGAATACTTGATTGCTACAGCTTGTATTGGACTCGAGTATTATGGTAGCCACGATTGTGCTGTAATTAATCAGCGGAACCCTCATCCGTTCTCTGCATTGTAATTAGTGCACCTCCGGAAATCCACCACTCAGCCAGCTGCTCGATGAGGATGCAGATTTAGCCGACGTCAAGGACATGGATCCGACCATCACTCTGATGCCCTACGTGCTGTTTGAAAGCGAGCGGCACAAAGTTCTGTACCAATCGGTGGGGATGGACGAGGCCGAGTTGTTGAAACGGGCCATCGCTCTGCACGCGAACGATCTCTACAAGCAGATGTTGATGAGGCTGTCAATGTCCAGGTGAGTCAGACTGTTTTTATGGTATAATTTAGATTTAGATACTGACTGATGTACTTGGCGATTTGTCACTGTCAGTGCATCAACGGGTCCGAGAGTTAACTGGGGTTGTGTCAGTGCATCAACAGATCCGAGAGTGCTAACTGGGGTTGTGTCAGTGCATCAATGGATCCGAGAGTGTTAACTGAGGTTGTGTCAGTGCATCAATGGATCCGAGAGTGTTAACTGAGGTTGTGTCAGTGCATCAATGGATCCGAGAGTGTTAACTGAGGTTGTGTCAGTGCATCAATGGATCCGAGAGTGTTAACTGAGGTTGTGTCAGTGCATCAATGGATCCGAGAGTGTTAACTGAGGTTGTGTCAGTGCATCAACGGATCCGAGTGTTAACTGAGGTTGTGTCGGTGCATCAACGGATCCGAGAGTGCTAACTGGGGTTGTGTCAGTGCATCAACGGATCCGAGAGTGTTAACTGGGGTTTTGTCGGTGCATCAACGGATCCGAGTGTTAACTGAGGTTGTGTCAGTGCATCAACGGATCCGAGAGTGTTAACTGAGGTTGTGTCGGTGCATCAACGGATCCGAGTGTTAACTGGGGTTGTGTCAGTGCATCAACGGATCCGAGAGTGTTAACTGAGGTTGTGTCAGTGCATCAATGGATCCGAGAGTGTTAACTGAGGTTGTGTCAGTGCATCAACGGATCCGAGAGTGCTAACTGGGGTTGTGTCAGTGCATCAACGGATCCGAGAGTGTTAACTGAGGTTGTGTCAGTGCATCAACGGATCCGAGAGTGTTAACTGAGGTTGTGTCGGTGCATCAACGGATCCGAGTGTTAACTGGGGTTGTGTCAGTGCATCAACGGATCCGAGTGTTAACTGGGGTTGTGTCAGTGCATCAACGGATCCGAGAGTGTTAACTGAGGTTGTGTCAGTGCATCAACGGATCCGAGAGTGTTAACTGAGGTTGTGTCGGTGCATCAACGGATCCGAGTGTTAACTGGGGTTGTGTCAGTGCATCAACGGATCCGAGTGTTAACTGGGGTTGTGTCAATGCATCAACGGATCCGAGAGTGTTAACTGAGGTTGTGTCAGTGCATCAACGGATCCGAGAGTGTTAACTGAGGTTGTGTCAGTGCATCAACGGATCCGAGAGTGTTAACTGAGGTTGTGTCAGTGCATCAACGGATCCGAGAGTGTTAACTGAGGTTGTGTCAGTGCATCAACGGATCCGAGAGTGTTAACTGGGGTTGTGTCAGTGCATCAACGGATCCGAGAGTTCTCGAATTGGGGCTATGCCGGTGCATCAAAGGAGCGCCACAGGTCACTAGCAGATCCTAGTAAAATGCAGCTTAACCGGCACTCCACACCCGCAAGGTACCTGAAGCTGATTCGTGAGCGTGTTGTTCGCACCGTGCTGTCAAAGAAGGTGCAGTTTTCCCTCAACAACGACGCTTTGGCCGTCAACCTGATGGGTATCGAGATCACCGCCGAGGAGTCGAAGAGCATCGGGGACAGCGTCGGCAGCTCGCCCGGCCTGAGCGTTGGCGACATCACCTTCGACTCACAGGCCGTGGAGATGCCGCAGTCCCGTTCGACTCAGCTGCTTGAATCGCCGGACGTGTCCAGGCAGATGTTCAAACCGGCGCCAAAGCTTTCCGATACCGAGGTGTTGGAGCTGCTCAATGAGGGAAAAATACTTGACGTGACAGGGCGAGCATCGCTTGAGAGTCTCGTGTCCTTGCCCGTCACCAAAGTTGGACAGCGGCGCAGCTCCTGATGATGTGCTCAAGAAATTCTGAGCTCTGTGCTTTTTGAGTCGCATTTTTTTCTTTCGATTTGGATCTGGGTCTTCGATGACAGTGGTTGCTAGGGAACTGGTTTGAAAGTGAAAACTTTTTTTGTGGAAATTTTTTCACCAAACAATAATGTTTTATTAAAAGTGTAAAAAGTTTCCATCAAACTGCAAGAAAAGTTTTTTTTGTCGACTTTTAAAAAAGAAAATTTATTTTCTGATTTTCTAAGCCTCTCAAACCGGTGGCAACAGTCTGTTTCGTTAATTATCTGCTATTTAATTTTTATTGCTAAAATAAAAATCTTGCCATTATTTTTCGATGAGCATACAGTGTATTTCAGTGGCTTTAAAATGTTTGACTTACTTAACGGATGTGCGTGGCACATTTGGGCCAAAGCCCAAGACACACAGAGAGTGGTACGTAAGATAATTATGCTTTTTCTTCCAGAAAAAAACAGGTAGCTAACTTTGCCTCTTTAGCAGCGAAAACTGGTCTTCAGAGGAAGATACCAATGCCATAAATCTTGCACATTCGATCCTGCTCGGCAAATCGGTTATAGGAATCCATATACTAATTTTGCTCTGTTTTGATGTTTGTCTGAAATTGATTTTTCCTAGAACCGTCTTGTCGATTTTCCTTTTAAATAGCTTTAAAAGCATTTGTAATTTTCTCATACACAAATCTTTTCGATGAAAAACTCGAATGGGAAGTGGGTCAAAATTCGAATAAAACGGTATTTCTTAATGCATAGAGAATTTTGAATGCCCCCATGGGGGGCTTAGTGCGCTAGTTAACCTACTAAAACTATTTAATGTATCATTTAACTATGAATTTCTTTTCTGTTGAATCCTCAATTGTATATTTTATTATTTTTCTTTTCGAGCCATTAAAACGAGGACTGAGAAATGATTTGAGGACTAGAAAAAGCGTCTATAGAAACAAAATGAACGCGAAAGTGCAACAAGTGCAAAAACGAGGAAACAAGTAGTTAAACATGGCAAAAAAAACTTTCCAGAAGGAGAAGTCCTTTTTTAGACTAAACTTGACATAAATAGTGCTGCAGCACGGCAAACATGCTGTCATCCTGTTTGCGCACCTCGAAGAAGAATCGCCTCAGAAGATAGTTCCAATTGCCTCGACTCCATTCTTCGATCGGTTTGGAGACAAGAAGTCCTTTGGTGGTTTCTGCTTGCAAAATTGCGTTCTAGCGCGCATTTTGCCAGTCTTTGAACACATTAACGGCCCATTTTTCTTTCCGGGATCATCTTGCATCATCTAGCCTAACGAATCGCGCTGAGGATGCGGAGGATTCAGTAGTAAATACTTTATATGCCGCGCAGTTGTTGCTCCAACTGCTGGTTCGAATAACTCGTCCAACCAGTCCAACGATTCGGGTTGACTAAATAGATCCATGTCACGGCCAGATACTGACACTGAGTCAAGAAAAAAATTTTTTTCCTTTCCTAGCGAATCAGTGTTTTACTAGGTTAAAGTGTATTTAACCCACAGTTCTAAAAATAGCATGTCACGACCGAGATATACTGACTGAAGCTGCGGCCCATAGAGATCTGCGGCAAGACACAGTGCCATCCCTGAAATAATAATCCACTATACTTCATTTAGTAGTCCTGGGAGTAGCACTTGGCTGTGCCAGGCCATGGCCACTGCCGACCACCTGCGAGCTGCCCTGGAGGCTGACGATCGCGAATGCCTACTGAGACAGTGCGGCCAGCTGGACGTCAACCTGACGTTGACGTCAAACGGCTACGAAGCAACTGTGACTCATCACGTCGCGTTCAAACCCTACGGACTCGACTGCCTCAAGCGGCTGGTTGACAAGCTGGGAGCCGCCTGCCTGACAACTGAAGTGGATGATGGTGGCGATTTGCCGCTGCATGTTGCGGCTTTGCGCCAGGATGAAAAATCGATGGAGTTCATCCGCAACAGCGCGGGACCGGAATGCTTCGAGCTGACTGGGCAGTTCAACCGAACCATTGTGCACATGGCGGCGCAGAATGAGCACAGCAGCTCAGCCCTGATGTGGCTGGTTAAGCAGATCGGACCAGACTGCCTGAGCGTGCTCGATTCTGATGGCAACACGCCGGTCCACCTTGCAGCCTGGAAGCAGGATGAGGCGTCGATGCGGTTCATCAAAGAGCAGCTCGGAACTGACTGCTTCGTTCAGCGAGGAGAGATGCAGCGCACCGCCGTTCACATGTCTGCCTTGAATGTGGCCAGCAACTCGGCCTTCAAGTGGCTGGTGTGCGAGTGCGGCCCAGGCTCCCTGACGGAGAAAGATACCGAGAGCAACACTCCCGTTCACCTGGCCGCGCTAAGGCAAGGCGAGGACTCGATGCAGTTCATTAACGCGCAGCTCGGGTCTCAGGTGTTCCTGATCGAAGGTAACAATGGAGGCACTTCGGTGAACTTTGCAGCTGAAAACTGCATCAGCAAATCCGCACTGGCCTGGTGCGCCAGGGAGCTGGACCCCAAGTGTCTGCTGGTGAAGGATTCGTTTGGCAGAATGCCAATTCACCTGGCAGCTCTGCACCAGGATGAGCATTCGATGCAGCTGCTGGTGAGCTCACTCGGACGGGACTGCCTTACTCTGCCAGGTGAGATGCAGCGGACTGCCGTGCACTACGCTGCTCTAAACTCCAGCAGCAGCTCTGCACTGAGGTGGATTGTCGGTCAGCTCGGACCCGACTGCCTGAAGCTGACGGACTCCGAGGGCAGCATGGCGCTGCATCTGGCGGCTCAGGTTCAGGGCGTGGACTCTCTGAGTCTCATCTTGGACTCGCTGGGCGCTGACGCCTTCAAGCTCGAGGGTCTCAACGGCCTGCGGATGGCTCACTACGCCGCCGCGAACAGCCAGAAGCAGGAGCTGCTGGCGTGGATCGCCAGCGAGATCGGGCCCGACAGCCTGCATGAGCCCGACGCCCTGGGCAGGACTGCCACCGAACTCGCCGCTGAAGACGATGAGTAGGCAGAGGCTGGCGAGGATACATTTTATGGTTTGAGTTGGAGTCTCCTGCTCCTTTTGCACTTCGATCTTCATTATTGATTTTTCAAATCGATAAACCATGCAAATAAGCATTTGGTTCTTCTCGGCTTCACTGACACAATCTCGGGCTGGGGCCGGCTTCAACGTTGATTTTTTAACATTTTAACAATAAATTGAGCCCGTCTATCTGTCTGTCTGTCTGTCTGTCTGTCTGTCTGTCTGTCTGTCTGTCTGTCTGTCTGTCTGTCTGTCTGTCTGTCTGCCTGTCTGTCTGTCTGTCTGTCTGTCTGTCTGTCTGTCTGTCTGTCTGTCTGTCTGTCTGTCTGTCTGTCTGTCTGTCTGTCTGTCTGTCTGTCTGTCTGTCTGTCTGTCTGTCTGTCTGTCTGTCTGTCTGTCTGTCTGTCTGTCTGTCTGTCTGTCTGTCTGTCTGTCTGTCTGTCTGTCTGTCTGTCTGTCTGTCTGTCTGTCTGTCTCTGTCTGTCTGTCTGTCTGTCTGTCTGTCTGTCTGTCTGTCTGTCTGTCTGTCTGTCTGTCTGTCTGTCTGTCTGTCTGTCTGTCCCTGTCTCTATACTCTATCTTGAAAAATTAAGTTTTCAGTCTACAATGCTCATGCTATGATGAAGCCAATAAGAAAAAAAGTTATTTCTCGAATACCGGAGCAGAATTATAATCTTTGTTATCAGCAAATACTAATTAATGTAGAATCTATCGTTTCTCTGTAAACCGAATGCTGGTTGCTAGGCCAAGTCCAGCAGCTTACACCCTGGTGATGGGTGAGTAGGCCAAGATTCTCGGATAGCCGGCCTCGGGTCTGATGGGCACAGCTGGGAAGTGCTGCTGGTGCTGCTGGTGCTGCTGGAGGTGGCGCTGCAGACCCGAGCAGCTCACAAATGATGGCGAGATTGGCATCGGCAGCGGTGGAGGCGGCGGCAGCTGCGCGAACACCAAGCTGAGCGCCTCGACCGAGGACGAACGCCCGCCAGCTGACGACTCGTCGAAAGAGGCCTGCCGATTCTGCCGATGGTGCAGCGACGACCGAGTCCGGCAGGAAGCCTGCCGCTGCCGCCGCTGGTGATCGAAACAGTCAGAGCCCCCCGGAGCGTCTTCTGCCGCACCCAGATCGTTGATCTCGTTGACGTTGCCGATGCAGCTGCTGGCTCCTTCATCGCCGCCGTCGATGTCGCCTCCGGCTGACGCTGCGGCGAACTGCCGGAAGCTCCTGTCGCCGCCGCTGCCGCCAACGCCAGGCGGTCTTTGCCGGCGGAGTTACCGACTGCCGAGCCGGAATCGACGGTCAGCATCCAGCGGTTGACTTCGTCCTCGCTGGAGAGCGGCGCCGGCTTGGCGCAGGGCAGGCAGCGGGCCACCAGGTGGTTGGCGCTGCGATCGAATGCCAGCACGACTACGGGCTCGAGGGCGGCTCTGGCGAAGCCCAGGATGGTCAGCAGCTTGTAGACTTCGGCGCTCACCTGCGGTTGGGTAAGGCGGATAGATAAGAAGATGTAACGTTGTAACGGTGTTGCTACGGTGTTGCTACGGTGTTGCTATGGTGTTGCTACGGTTTTGCTACGGTGTTGCTACTCTGTTGCTACGGTGTTGCTACGGTGTTGCTACGGTGTTGCTACGGTGTTGCTACGGTGTTGCTACGGTGTTGCTACGGTGTTGCTATGGTGTTGCTACGGTGTTGCTACGGTGTTGCTACGGTGTTGCTATGGTGTTGCTACGGTGTTGCTACGCTGTTGCGACGGTGTTGCTACGCTGTTGCTACGGTGTTGCTACATTGACTAGCAGGCCTCCTCCATTTTGCTCGCACCTGGTACTGCGGGTCCACCAGGATCAGCAGGAACAGCGGGTACCAGCACACAAAGTGCAGGCCGCACACCGCGCTCAGCACCCGCTGCCTGTTCCGTTTAATCTCGGCCAGGCTGTCCAACTTTCTGTCCACCGCCTCCATGCTGACCGGCAGCTCCTCCTGCTGGCTGCTCAGAATGATAAGCTTGGCCTGCACGGTCTTGCCGATGACCCGGTAGAACACGGCCAAGTAGTAGGCTGCGGCGGCCAGGGCCAAGGACACAATGAGGATCCACATGGTGTACACAATGTAGTTCTTGGCCTGCCCGTACACAAACAGGCACCGTTTGGATTTGCTGGACTCGAAATTGGCGCCAATCAAGGTGGGGCCCAGGTGCAAAATGATGCTGCCAGTGTACACCAGCACCGTGCCAAACAGCACGCAGCACAGGTTGCCCTTCGGCCGCTGCTTCACCACGGTCGGGCAGTTGTCGAACAGGTACACCTCGCAGCAGGCCGCCGCCACCAGGTTGAACACCGAGGCGGTCATCAGGACAACGTAGCTCGTGCCCAGCGAGTTGCAGCTGCTCGCCGGCACGACGCCTTCTTGAAGGCCGCGAGCGAATATGACGCAATAGGCTGACAGCGCCGAGTTCAGCAGGCAGGCGTGCACCAGGAAGGCCGAGGACAGGCGCCGCGTGTGCGACTGCAGTAACACTGCGGTCAGGAGGGCGGCGTTCGCTGACAGGCCCAGCCCGGCAACCAGGTACATCACGGCCTGCTCCAGTGCGCTGTGCAGTGCTTCAGTGTCCACATGTTCGTGCTCCGCTGCCGCCGCCGCTGCATCCGCGGTTGATGACACCACCGATGAGTCATCCGACATTCTAGTCTGGAGTGAAAATAATTGCTTAAAAGTAACTTTTTGCACTTTTATCATTTCTTATCACTTGTTCTTTGGACTCGCTTTGAAAAATATTTTTTTATTCAGTTCTGTGTTTGTTTCCATTGGTCACACATATCGCTATTAACCTGCTTATTGCCCTAGTAATTCTCACCTCTCCTCTCCTGTCCTCTCCTCTCCTCTCTTCTCCTCTCCTCTCCTCTCCTGTCCTCTCCTCTCCTCTTCTCTCCTCTCCTCTCCTCTCCTCTTCTCTCCTCTCCTCTCCTCTCCTCTCCTCTCCTCTCCTCTCCTCTCCTCTCCTCTCCTCTCCTCTCTCTTCTCTCCTCTTCCCTCCTCTCCTCTCCTCTCCTCTCCTCTCCTCTCCTCTCCTCTCCTCTCCTCTCCTCTCCTCTCCTCTCCTCTCCTCTCCTCTCCTCTCCTCTCCTCTCCTCTCCTCTCCTCTCCTCTCCTCTCCTCTCCTCTCCTCTCCTCTCCTCTCCTCTCCTCTCCTCTCCTCTCCTCTCCTCTCCTCTCCTCTCCTCTCCTCTCCTCTCCTCTCCTCTCCTCTCCTCTCCTCTCCTCTCCTCTCCGCTTCTTTCCGCTCCTCTCTTTACTCTCAAAAAAGTATTCTAAAAGTGTCAACCGTAAGCCATCTGTGCTCAGTCTGTTCTCTTACCTGTCAGTAACGAGAAACACAAGCAACCACAGCCCGAGGATAACACAACCTTTGTAAATAAACTTTTCTCACTGAATTTGAATCGCGGTTCTCACACTGCCAGCTATCTGCTCAAAGATTGAGCTTATTTATTTTTCTGTCCAAGAAAAGAGAATGACTGGAGCGACACAGCGTGACGCGCACTTGTCCTGCTGAGAATGGCCGAACCAGCTGGAGTGCTGCCAAGTCTCTATTGAGAGATTTTCTATTGAATGAACAGCAGCAGCTGTGGTTGGTCAAGCCTTCTGCTATGATGCTGCTGCTGCTTTCAGTTCGTTGCACTCACTGACTGGTTGGTTAATTGCACCCAGCGGGACTGGCCTCAGTACAGTAGATGGTCCCTGCGTTCTCCATCTGTCTGTCTGTCCGTCTGTCTGTCTTAGTGTCTGTCTGTCTGTCTATCTGTCTGTCTGTCTGTCTGTCTGCCTGTCTGTCTTTCTGCCGGTCTGTCTGTCTGTCTGTCTGTCTGTCTGTCTGTCTGTCTGTCTGTCTGTCTGTCTGTCTGTCTGTCTGTCTGTCTGTCTGTCTGGCTGTCTGTCTGTCTGTCTGTCTGTCTGTCTGTCTGTCTGTCTGTCTGTCTGTCTGTCTGTCTGTCTGTCTGTCTGTCGGTCTGTCTGTCTGTCTGTCTGTCTGTCTGTCTGTCTGCCTGTCTGTCTGTCTGTCTGTCTGTCTGTCTGTCTGTCTGTCTGTCTGTCTGTCTGTCTGTCTGTCTGTCTGTCTGTCTGTCTGTCTGTCTGTCTGTCTGTCTGTCTGTCTGTCTGTCTGTCTGTCTGTCTGTCTGTCTGTCTGTCTGTCTGTCTGTCTGTCTGTCTGTCTGTCTGTCTGTCTGTCTGTCTGTCTGTCTGTCTGTCTGTCTGTCTGTCTGTCTGTCTGTCTGTCTGTCTGTCTGTCTGTCTGTCTGTCTGTCTGTCTGTGAGAGTGTCTGTCTGTCTGTCTGTCTGCCTGTCTGTCTTTCTGCCGGTCTGTCTGTCTGTCTGTCTGTCTGTCTGTCTGTCTGTCTGTCTGTCTGTCTGTCTGTCTGTCTGTCTGTCTGTCTGTCTGTCTGTCTGTCTGTCTGTCTGTCTGTCTGTCTGTCTGTCTGTCTGTCTGTCTGTCTGTCTGTCTGTCTGTCTGTCTGTCTGTCTGTCTGTCTGCCTGTCTGTCTGTCTGTCTGTCTGTCTGTCTGTCTGTCTGTCTGTCTGTCTGTCTGTCTGTCTGTCTGTCTGTCTGTCTGTCTGTCTGTCTGTCTGTCTGTCTGTCTGTCTGTCTGTCTGTCTGTCTGTCTGTCTGTCTGTCTGTCTGTCTGTCTGTCTGTCTGTCTGTCTGCCTGTCTGTCTGTCTGTCTGTCTGTCTGTCTGTCTGTCTGTCTGTCTGTCTGTCTGTCTGTCTGTCTGTCTGTCTGTCTGTCTGTCTGTCTGTCTGTCTGTCTGTCTGTCTGTCTGTCTCTGTCTGTCTGTCTGTCTGTCTGTCTGTCTGTCTGTCTGTCTGTGAGAGTGTCTGTCTGTCTGTCTGTCTGTCTGTGAGAGTGTCTATCTGTCTGTCTGTTAGCCAGGTATTTTACAAGGTCTTTAAGCCAATACTGCTCTCTGCCTATTGAAATTCAGTTGAAAAGACTCATTGAACTTTAAATATAAAAGGTGACTTTGAGTTCTAGGTTTCATAAAATTCATATTTCATAAAGCACAAGGAACTCAATTCAAATTCGTTTCATTCTTCGCTGCATTTCGGCGCCACAGCCTGCCGACTTTTTACGGTCAAGCTGTCCATCTGACCGCCTCCCTCACTAAATTAACCCAGCCTCGAGTTTCACTGCCCTTATCCAACTTCTTGCATTCGGGGGTTTTCCTGCGGCTGTTTTCAACTCCAGCCTGAAAAGTACATCGGTCGCGTTACTTCTCCTTGACTTAATAATTGTTACACGCCTAGACTTGGGGGGCAGAAAGAGATATGGATGAAAACGGATGAGATGGAGAGAGTGGGGTAGAGTGAAGAGAGTAGAGAGAGTGGGGGCGAGTGGGGGAGAGTGGGGGAGAGTCGGGGAGAGTGGTGGAGAGTGAGGGAAAGTGAGGGAGAGTGAAGGGGATTGAGGGAGAGTGGGAGAGAGTCGGGGAGAGTGGAGGAGAGTGAGTGAGAGTGGGGGAGAGTGAAGAGGATTGAGGGAGAGTCGGGGAGAGTGGGGGGATTGAGGGAGAGTGGGGGAGAGTAAGGAAGAGTGAGGGAGAGTGGGGAGAGTGGGGAGAGTGGGGGAGAGTGAGGGAGATTGACGGAGAGTAGGGAGAGTGGGGGAGAGTAAGGAAGAGTGAGGGAGAGTGACGGAGAGTGGGGAGAGTGGGGAGAGTGAGGGAGAGTGACGGAGAGTGGGGAGAGTGGGGGAGAGTGGGGGAGAGTGAGGGAGAGTGAGGGAGAGTGACGGAGAGTGGGGGAGAGTGAGGGAGAGTGACGGAGAGTGGGGAGAGTGGGGAGAGTGAGGGAGAGTGACGGAGAGTGGGGAGAGTGGGGGAGAGTGGGGGAGAGTGAGGGAGAGTGAGGGAGAGTGGGGAGAGTGGGGGAGAGTGAGGGAGAGTGACGGAGAGTGGGGAGAGTGGGGGAGAGTGGGGGAGAGTGAGGGAGAGTGAGGGAGAGTGGGGAGAGTGGGGGAGAGTGAGGGAGATTGACGGAGAGTGGGGAGAGTGGGGAGAGAGGGGGAGAGTGAGGGAGAGTGAGGAGAGTGGGGAGAGTGGGGGAGAGTGGGGAGAGTGGGGAGAGTGGGGAGAGTGGGGGAGAGTGGGGAGAGTGGGGAGAGTGGGGAGAGTGGGGAGAGTGGGAGAGTGGGGAGAGTGGGGGAGAGTGGGGGAGAGTGGGAGAGTGGGGAGAGTGGGGGAGAGTGGGGGAGAGTGGGGAGAGTGGGGGAGAGTGGGGAGAGTGGGGAGAGTGAGGAGAGTGGGGGAGAGTGGGGAGAGTGGGGAGAGTGGGGAGAGTGGGGGAGAGTGGGGAGAGTGGGGAGAGTGGGGAGAGTGGGGAGAGTGGGGGAGAGTGGGGGAGAGTGGGGAGAGTGGGGGAGAGTGAGGAGAGTGAGGGAGAGTGGGGGAGAGTGGGGAGAGTGGGGAGAGTGGGGAGAGTGGGGGAGAGTGGGGAGAGTGGGGGAGAGTGGGGAGAGTGAGGGAGAGTGAGGGAGAGTGGGGGAGAGTGGGGAGAGTGGGGAGAGTGGGGGAGAGTGGGAGAGTGGGGAGAGTGGGGGAGAGTGGGGAGAGTGGGGAGAGTGGGGGAGAGTGGGGGAGAGTGGGGAGAGTGGGGGAGAGTGGGGGAGAGTGGGAGAGTGGGGAGAGTGGTAGTGGGTGGCCAAAGCCAATAAATACGAGCAACCCAAAGAAAACACAGGGCAATCAGCACCAATTACTGGGCAGCTGCAAGGAATCGGTGCCTGCTGTCAGGAGGTCCAGTCAACCCTTGGGGACTTTTGGGGGCCGCTAGAAAAAGTGGCAGGCAGGCAGAAACAAGCCGACACCGCCTGAGAGAAATCTTCAACGCACAGCGCGGCCTGTCCCTCCCATTTTCCAGTTTCCAGTGTGCTTCCACCGGCAGACCCTGGACGCCAGGGATTGTCCCCGGGAATGGGATAATGCGATTGCTAAGCAGACCGTCTTGCTCCCTGGTCCCCTCTTGTCCCCCACTGTCTGCTTTCTGCTTTGTACAGAACCGGCATTTGCAAGTCCTGCAGGAGTTTCTTCTGCCTTTTATCTGGCACTTCTCCCTGCCAGCCCGGGTCCTCACCTCCCACTTAACCCCCCTCCGCCTTTGGCTGCACTGCACTTTCCCATCTGTTGCTTCGGCTTAAGCGACAGAAGTCGGTGAAGAAAAATGGAGTAAAGTAAAAGCAGAAAAGAAGTTTCAAAAGAAGAGTCTTGCTGGCTTTTTGAAGCCGCTGTTTTTGTTCTTGGAAATCTGCTTGTCTTTCTGGCTGCCCATGAACTGAATGAAAACAAAAATTCACTGCTTTTAATTTGCTTTTAGCCATCTCTGTGTATATAGTTTGCTCAGGTGAGGGCAGTAGGGAGTGGGGAGAGAGTGCGGCAGAGAGTAGGGAAGAGAGTAGGAGAGAGATAGGGGGAGGTGCAGAAGTAGAGAGGGGAGATGGGAGCGGTAGAGCTTGGAGGTGGGAGAGGTAGACAGGGGAGGTGGGAGAGGTAGAGAGGGGAGATGGGAGAGATAGAGAGGGGAGGTCGGAGAGGCAGGGCCTTCCTTGCCTTCATCTGCTGCTGGCTGCTCAACTTCTTTTCCGCTTTCTGGCTTACTGGGTGAGCCAGAAAGCCAGTCCCCCCACTTACTTGTCTGGCTTACCAGACAAGCTTAAGCCATCCGTCTTCCTCAGTTGTCAGAGGGGAGATGGTAGCGGTAGAGCTTGGAGGTGGGAGAGGTAGAGAAGGGAGGTGGGAGAGGTAGAGAGGGGAGGTGGGAGAGGTAGACAGGGGAGGTGGGAGAGGTAGAGAGGGGAGATGGGAGAGATAGAGAGGGGAGGTCGGAGAGGCAGGGCCTTCCTTGCCTTCATCTGCTGCTGGCTGCTCAACTTCTTTTCCGCTTTCTGGCTTACTGGGTGAGCCAGAAAGCCAGTCCCCCCACTTACTTGTCTGGCTTACCAGACAAGCTTAAGCCATCCGTCTTCCTCAGTTGTCAGAGGGGAGATGGTAGCGGTAGAGCTTGGAGGTGGGAGAGGTAGAGAGGGGAGGTGGGAGAGGTAGAGAGGGGAGGTGGGAGAGGTAGAGAGGGGAGGTGGGAGAGGTACAGAGGAGAAGTGGGAGAGGTAGACAGGGGAGGAGGGAGAGGTAGAGAGGGGAGATGAGAGAGGTAGAGGGGAGGTGGGAGAGATAGAGAGGGGAGGTGAAAGAGGTACAGAGGAGAGATGGGAGAGGTAGAGAGGGGAGATGGGAAAGGTAGAAAGGGGAGGTGGAAGAGGTAGAGAGGGGAGGTGGGAGAGGTAGAACCGAGGTGGGAGAGGTAGAAAGGGGAAGTGGAGAGGTAGAGAGGGGAGGTGGGAGAGGTAGAAAGGGGAGATGGAGAGGTAGAGAGGGGAGATGGGAGAGGTAGAGAGGGGAGATGGGAGAGGTACAGAGGAGAGATGGGAGAGGTAGAGAGGGGAGATGGGAGAGGTAGAAAGGGGAGGTGGGAGAGGTAGAGAGGGGAGATGGGAGAGGTAGAGAGGGGAGATGGGAGAGGTAGAGAGGGGAGATGGGAGAGGTAGAGAGGGGAGATGGGAGAGGTAGAGGGGAGATGGGAGCGGTAGGGGGAAAGCAGACAAAAATTTCTGAGGACACCAAAAACTGATGAAGAGCTCGGACTTTAAGCTTCAAACTACATGAAGCGACTCCTGTTCATTCTCTTCGACTCCAGCCAGTCTCATCTCCAGTTCCAGGATGGGGCTGATGGCAAATTGTTTAGTCACCTGATCGAACTCGGCGCTGACCCAGCAAATGATGCATGCCAGAATGGAAAGAATTTGGATTACTTTTTTCTCCCTACCAGACAAGCTTAAGCCATCCGTCTTCCTCAGTTGTCAGAGCCGCTCCTGCCTCCACAAGTTAGTTGCCACCCCGGCAGCTTGCCGCTTCCTCTGGCTCACTTCCCCAATCCTTAGGCTGTTTCTCCCAGATCTTCCTCCATTGATGTCCACAGTTCACTCAGCCCATCTCCGTCTCACTCTCAGCCCATTTCTGTCTCACTCTCAGCCCATCTCCGTCTCACTCTCAGCCCATTTCTGTCTCACTCTCAGCCCATTTCTGTCTCACTCTCAGCCCATCTCTGTCTCACTCTCAGTCCATCTCCGTCTCACTCTCAGTCCAACTCTGTCTCACTCTCAGCCCATCTCTGTCTCTGAACTCTCAGTCCATCTCTGTCTCACTCTCAGCCCATCTCCGTCTCACTCTCAGCCCATCTCTGTCTCTGAACTCTCAGTCCATCTCTGTCTCACTCTCGGCCCATCTCCGTCTCACTCTCAGCCCATCTCCGTCTCACTCTCAGCCCATCTCCGTCTCACTCTCAGCCCATCTCCGTCTCACTCTCAGCCCATTTCCGTCTCACTCTCAGCCCATCTCTGTCTCACTCTCAGCCCATTTCTGTCTCACTCTCAGCCCATCTCTGTCTCACTCTCAGCCCATCTCTGTCTCACTCTCAGCCCATCTCTGACTCACTCTCAGTCCATCTCTGTCTCACTCTCAGCCCATTTCTGTCTCACTCTCAGCCCATCTCTGTCTCACTCTCAGCCCATCTCTGTCTCACTCTCAGCCCATCTCTGACTCACTCTCAGTCCATCTCTGTCTCACCCTCACCTAATCTCTGTCTCACTCTCAGCCCATTTCTGTCTCACTCTCAGCCCATCTCTGTCTCACTCTCAGCCCCTATCAACCCCTATCAACTTTTTTGTTCGACTGTCTCCACCAGCCAGTCCTGGCTTGCCAAAAGCCTTTAGAAGTTGCTTTTCAACCCAAAGCCCGTTCATTAATCTGCAGAGAAATTAGCAGCAGATAGCATCAAAAGAAAAGTGCAAACAAGTCAACAAGCAGCCAGGATTTTCGCGTTTGCTGTTTTGCACTTCCTGAACCTTGAAAACTGCCTGCTTTAACGCAGAGGGTTTGGTGGAATTCTTAGGTCCGAAAAATTCTCGTTTTTTTCTGCAAGAAAGCAGCAAAGATCAAAAGTGGAGATACGGAGGGGTCGGAGGACAGGACAGCTCCCGAGGTTTCAAAGGATTCACTACCCTTCGCCTCTCGCTACCTTCTCCTGTCTCCTTTCATCTGCCTGACATTTGCTGATCTGACATTTGCTGATCTGACATTTGCTGATCTGACATTTGCTGATCTGACAGTTGCCAGCCTGACATTTGCTAGTCTGACATTTGCTGATCTGACAGTTGCTGATCTGACATTTGCTTATCTGACATTTGCTGATCTGACATTTGCTGATCTGACATTTGCTGATCTGACATTTGCTGATCTGAAATTTATTGATCTGACAGTTGCTGATCTGACATTTGCTGATCTGACATTTGCTGATCTGACAGTTGCTGATCTGACATTTGCTGATCTGACATTTGCTGATCTGACAGTTGCTGATCTGACATTTGCTGATCTGACATTTGCTGATCTGACATTTGCTGATCTGACATTTGCTGATCTGACATTTATTGATCTGACATTTGCTGATCTGACATTTGCTGATCTGACATTTGCTGATCTGACATTTATTGATCTGACATTTGCTGATCTGACATTTATTGATCTGACATTTGTTGATCTGACATTTGTTGATCTGACATTTATTGATCTGACATTTGCTGATCTGACATTTGCTGATCTGACATTTGCTGATCTGACATTTGCTGATCTGACATTTGCTGATCTGACATTTGCTGATCTGACAGTTGCTGATCTGAAATTTGCTGATCTGACATTTATTGATCTGACATTTGCTGATCTGACATTTGCTGATCTGACATTTGCTGATCTGACATTTGCTGATCTGACATTTGCTGATCTGACATTTGCTGATCTGACATTTGCTGATCTGACATTTATTGATCTGACATTTGCTAGTCTGACATTTGCTGATCTGACATTTGCTGATCTGACATTTGCTGATCTGACATTTGCTGATCTGACATTTGCTGATCTGACATTTATTGATCTGACATTTGCTAGCTTCTCCCTTCAATAGCAGAAAAGTTTTTCTTTCAATCTAAAACAACAGTAATTTACTATTTTCAATATCGACTTTTTCAACTTGCAACCCCCCCCCCATCACTCAGTCGGAATCAATGATTGGCGCCATGCCCCATCTGCAGTTGTACAGCTCGATGGACTCGAGAGGCAGGCAGGCAGGCAGACACATCGCTCCGCGTGTTTTACAGAATCCGAAGCGCAGCTTCGTTTTTATTTTTATCTGCCAGAGGGCTGGGAATGGAAACCGCAGCCCGGGCAGTCAATATGCCCTCGGCTGAGGCTGGAGAATCAATGCAGGCTGAGGCTTCGTTGCATAAAAAAACTGCCACTGGCAAGGAAAGAAGCCAGAGAGAGGGGGCGGAACGATGCTTGTGGGGATTTTTAATTAAACTTCTCCAGCGCAACTCCATCCCCAACCCTCACAATCTCCAAACCTCGCCCCAACTTTAAGCTCGTGGCCAAACGCTGCTAAGAGATGTCGGGTTTTTCTGTCTCGGAAAGGCAACTTCTCCTCGGGTGGGCGGAGCTCCAGAATCGACAAGCTGATAGACAAGGCGCGATAATGCCAACTGGATATGGGACAAAAATCCCATCGGCCGATATTGAATGACACTGCATGGGAGAAGGCGGGGGGGGGGACGAGACCGCGGTTCCGGCTGAGTCCGCGTCCCGGCTCCGATTGTGACAAATGGGGCCAATGCTGTCTGGGGAGCGCAGCTCACCCCCAGCCGACACAGACAGATGATGCTCCGCGTGAGTTGCAGATGCTGGAGGGGGGGCTGCGCGAGGCTGGCAGGACGGTGGACAAATTGGAGCTATTTTTAGAGATAAGATGAGCACACTGAGAAGTAGGGCTGAGATCAGGGGGAGATTGATGGACAAGACTGGAGGTGTGAGGAATGAGATGAAGAGACACGAAGGGGAGCAGGGATCAAGGAACAGGTTAAAAGAAATTAAGTACTGGCTTATGCTAAGCCAGTCAAGACAAGAAGAGAAAGACAGGGAGACATAGGGAGAGATAAGGAGAGAGAAAGAGAGAGACAGGGAGAGAGACAGGGAGAGAGGAAGGGAGACAGGGAGAGAGACAGGGAGAGAAGACAGGGAGAGAAGACAGGGAGACAGGGAGAGAGGAAGGGAGACAGGGAGAGAGACAGGGAGAGAGACAGGGAGAGAGACAGGGAGAGAGACAGGGAGAGAGATAGAGAGAAAAGAGAAACAGGGAGAGAGACAGGGAGAGACAGGGAGAGACAGGGAGAGACAGGGAGAGAGACAGGGAGAGAGACGGGGAGAGAGGAAGGGAGACAGGGAGAGAGGAAGGGAGACAGGGAGAGAGGAAGGGAGACAGGGAGAGAGGAAGGGAGACAGGGAGAGAGACAGGGAAAGAGACAGGGAGAGAAGACAGGGAGACAGGAAGAGAGGAAGGGAGACAGGGAGAGAGACAGGGAGAGAGACAGGGAGAGAGACAGGGAGAGAGACAGGGAGAGAGACAGGGGGAGAGACAGGGAGAGAGACAGGGAGAGAGACAGGGAGAGAGACAGGGAGAGAGACAGGGAGAGAGAGAGACAGGGAGAGAGACAGGGAGAGAGACAGGGAGAGAGAGAGACAGGGAGAGAGAAAGGGAGAGAGACAGGGGGAGAGACAGGGAGAGAGACAGGGGGAGAGACAGGGAGAGACAGGGAGAGAGAGAGACAGGGAGAGAGACAGGGAGAGAGACAGGGAGAGAGACAGGGAGAGAGACAGGGAGAGAGACAGGGAGAGAGACAGGGAGAGAGACAGGGAGAGAGACAGGGAGAGAGACAGAGAGAGAGACAGGGAGAGAGACAGGGAGAGAGACAGGGGGAGAGACAGGGAGAGAGACAGGGGGAGAGACAGGGAGAGAGACAGGGAGAGAGAGAGACAGGGAGAGAGACAGGGAGAGAGACAGGGAGAGAGACAGGGAGAGAGACAGGGAGAGAGACAGGGAGAGAGACAGGGGGAGAGACAGGGAGAGAGACAGAGAGAGAGACAGGGAGAGAGACAGGGAGAGAGACAGGGGGAGAGACAGGGGGAGAGACAGGGAGAGAGACAGGGAGAGAGAGAGACAGGGAGAGAGACAGGGAGAGAGACAGGGGGAGAGACAGGGAGAGAGACAGGGAGAGAGACAGGGAGAGAGACAGGGAGAGAGACAGGGAGAGAGACAGGGGGAGAGACAGGGAGAGAGACAGGGAGAGAGACAGGGAGAGAGACAGGGAGAGAGACAGGGGGAGAGACAGGGAGAGAGACAGGGAGAGAGACAGGGGAGAGACAAGGGGAGAGACAGGGAGAGAGACAGGGAGAGAGACAGGGGGAGAGACAGGGGGAGAGACAGGGAGAGAGAGACAGGGAGAGAGACAGGGAGAGAGACAGGGGAGAGACAAGGGGAGAGACAGGGAGAGAGACAGGGAGAGAGACAGGGGGAGAGACAGGGGGAGAGACAGGGGGAGAGACAGGGAGAGAGAGACAGGGAGAGAGACAGGGAGAGAGACAGGGGGAGAGACAGGGGGAGAGACAGGGAGAGAGAGACAGGGAGAGAGACAGGGAGAGAGACAGGGGGAGAGACAGGGAGAGAGACAGGGAGAGAGAGAGAGACAGGGAGAGAGAGACAAGGAGAGAGACAGAGAGAGAGACAGAGAGCCAGAGTGAACAGGGTCAAAAGCAAGTCTGGAGAAATAATAATGAAGGGAGCAATGATAAGCAGACAGCAAAGCTTCTGAAACAATTTGAAATTTGAGAAAATTAACAAAAAAAAATCACAAAGCAACTGTGTGCGCCATTGAGCGGGCAGAGAGAGAGTTGGAAGGCCAACCCTCACTGGCTGAACCGCACGCGGCCAAGTTGCCCGGAATTATTTCGCTCAACTTTCGCCGCTTGACTCGGCCAGGCCGAGAGAGCGCCGTCAGCTGCTGGGTCACTCCGGGATCTTCCCACTTGTCAGCGCGGTCAGGGCAGAGGGAGGGGGAATGACGGCAGAGTCTTTACGGGTTTCTTCCCTTGTCCCGGCGCAGCCGCAGCTGTCCGCCAGTCAATATCCCTGCAGTTCAATTATTGATTCCGCTGTCATTCTGCTTCTATTCCTACTAGGAGAGCAGAGCGGAATTTTCTCTGGCAAAGAGTTGATCTCGAAGCGAGAGACGCCAAATCCCTATGAAGCCGCAAGTGCAAGCGGCTCTTCACTAAACCGATGCAAATTGCATGGCAACGCCTCGCAGTTCGTCAGCAACTCACCTGCCCCGCCGCTGGATTTGTCGCCGCAGAAGAGGAAACTTTTTCTGGCTGCCTATTTTGATATTTCTCTGAGGAAACTGTCCTCGGGCCAGTGTAAATAGTTGCAGTGAGCATTAAACCCCCCACTTGCTGGAATGGGCTTGGCTGGCCAATGACGGCTGGCCAAGAATCTGATTGGCTGTGGACAAATCGCTAAGCCTATCGCTAAGCAAAAAAGTTCACACAATTTTATATCACTCTCTGGACTTCCAAACTGCAAATTACACAAGTTTATAAATCTGATTGTCTTCCTGAAATGCTAGCGATGTTAGATAATACGAATAACATCTAGTATGAATATACATAGGATGCTGCTTGGGTGGCCCTGTGGTCTAGGGCGGGGCTCTGATGTGCCAGCGGCCCAGGCTCGATTCCAAGTGCAGTCACATTCATTTTGACTAAACTGTACACACTCCTGTGTGAGTGTGTGCCTGCTCAGGGGAGTCTGCGGAATGGGCAGTAATGCCTCTCGCCGGTTGTCTGACAATGTCACTTAAAGTGCGCCAGGGTGCCCCTGCCTATAATAATTCAGAATAAAAATGTGCTGCTCACGAAAGACCTTCTGTTAGCATTGATCAGTTGGTTGCGTACTCTGTGTATATTTCTTCAGCTAAAATCTTTCGCAGGAAAAAGACTAGAACACAATTGCTTTGAAGAAAATTTGAGACTGGGAGAGCGATAAAAAGTTGGTGTTTAAAAACATATTGCAGCGACAGAGAGCAGTTATTGACAGACTAGCAAGTCAGAACTAGCGGACTTCGTGCGAGTGAAAAAAGCATTGAAGCTGTGCACTTTTGTACCGTAAAATTGGGGTCAGCTGGTAATGATGGGGGTCAGGGTTAATCTGGAATGAGTTGAGTAGGTCGGAGTGGGTCAGCTGGATCCGGAGTGGGTCAGCTGGATATGGAGTGGGTCAGCTGGATACGGAGTGGGTCAGCTGGATACGGAGTGGGTCAGCTGGATACGGAGTGGGTCAGCTGGATACGGAGTGGGTCGGAGTGGGTCAGCTGGATCCGGAGTGGGTCGGAGTGGGTCAGCTGGATTTGGAATGGGTCAGAGTGGGTCAGCTGGATCCGGAGTGGGTCCGAGTGGGTCAGCTGGATCCGGAGTGGGTCGGAGTGGGTCAGCTGCAAGTCAAACAAAGCTCAAAAGTGATGACACGCATTTCAGATTCAAATAAAGTGCATCAATGAGAAAACTTCTCAAAGGAGTTAATCCGCGTCTCCGACTGCTCAAGCCGAGCCGGAGCGAATGATTTTGTGCAGAGCGCCGAGATTGCTGGCCTTCACCGCGGCCCTGCAGTCGTTGACCGCCTGGGTTTTGAATCTGCCAGCCCGCAGCCGGCCGGCCCGCTGGATGATCTGGTTCAGCGCCTTCAGCGACTCGCTCAGAGCCTGCTGGTTGGCCGCTCGCATTGAGTAGGACGAGGCCAGGTCACGATTCAGGTCGCGGAGATCCCTGGGGATGAGACGGTCGGAGCAACGCAACCGGAAATGAGCCCCAATTCAACCGGAAATGAACCCCAATGCAACCGGAAATGAGCCCCAATTCAACCGGAAATGAGCCCCAATTCAACCGGAAATGAACCCCAATGCAACCGGAAATGAGCCCCAATGCAACCGGAAATGAGCCCCAATGCAGCCAGAAATAAGCCCCAATGCAACCGGAAATGAGCCCCAATGCAACCGGAAATGAGCCCCAATGCAACCGGAAATGAGCCCCAATGCAGCCGGAAATGAGCCCCAATGCAGCCGGAAATGAGCCCCAATGCAACCGGAAATGAGCCCCAATGCAACCGGAAATGAGCCCCAATGCAACTGGAAATGAGCCCCAATGCAACCGGAAATGAGCCCCAATGCAACCGGAAATGAGCCCCAATGCAACCGGAAATGAGCCCCAATGCAACCGGAAATGAGCCCCCATGCAACCGGAAGTTAGGGTCTGCTAACAGCGATTTTTGTAATCGGAATCCCTCCGAAAAAATTGATTTTTTTGCAACCGTCGGATGAGGGGCGGGGCCGTAGCCCAGCTGTCTGGCGCGGGGTTCTGATGTGCCAGCGGCCCAGGCTCGATTCCAAGTGCAGTCACATTAATTTGGGGCTGAATTGGAATCTCGGCTTGGCTCTGCTCGTGCAATTAACGGCCTTGAGAGCCAACCCCCCAAGGCACAGTGAAGTGTACATGCCTAACGATAAATATAAAGTTAGGGCCGCTGTACACTCCTGTGTGAGTGTGTGCCTGTGCGTATGACTGCGTACGCATCCGCGCGCTTGTGTGCCTGCTCAGGGGAGTCGGCAGAATGGGCAATGCCTCAGCTCACTCACTTGTAGGCCTTTTTTAAGTTCACAAAATCTCCCAATAGCCTGGCGTCCTCCGCCCGCACCACCAGGCCGCGCACCAGGTTGGAGCTGTCGGCCATATCGCCGGAGAGGCGCTGGCGCTGCGCCTCGAACTCGCTGATTCGGTCCACCAGACTTTTCAGACTGTCAGCAAGCCCGGGAAACTCGGCCTCCGAGGCCAGGTCCTCCAGGCCGAGGTAGCCGGCCAGGGCGGTGACCAGCTCGCCAGCCAGCTCCATGTTGTCCGTGCCGATAACCTGCGCAGTTGCGCGGAACACTACTTATAGTAGAAAGGTAAGAAAATTGGCGTGAAATCTAAATGGTTTCTAAATGCACATCCAGACACAGAGAGAGTAAACATGATTCATTTGAGTCAGGAAGAGTCAGCTAGAATAGAAATGAGTCAGGAGTAGTCAGCTAGAATAGAAATGAGTCAGAAGTAGTCAGCTAGAATAGAAATGAGTCAGGAGTAGTCAGCTAGAATAGAAATGAGTCAGGAGTAGTCAGCTAGAATAGAAATGAGGCAGGAGTAGTCAGCTAGAATAGAAATGAGTCAGGAGTAGTCAGCTAGACCAGAAATGAGTCAGGAGTAGTCAGCTAGAATAGAAATGAGTCAGGAGTAGTCAGCTAGAATAGAAATGAGTCAGGAGTAGTCAGCTAGACCAGAAATGAGTCAGGAGTAGTCAGCTAGAATAGAAATGAGTCAGGAGTAGTCAGCTATGCCATAAATGAGTCAGGAGTAGTCAGCTATGCCATAAATGAGTCAGGAGTAGTCAGCTATGCCATAAATGAGTCAGGAGTAGTCAGCTATGCCATAAATGAGTCAGGAGTAGTCAGCTATGCCATAAATGAGTCAGGAGTAGTCAGCTATGCCATAAATGAGTCAGGAGTAGTCAGCTATGCCATAAATGAGTCAGGAGTAGTCAGCTATGCCATAAATAAGTCAGGAGTAGTCAGCTATGCCATAAATGAGTCAGGAGTAGTCAGCTATGCCATAAATGAGTCAGGAGTAGTCAGTTAGGCTAGAAATGAGTCAGGAAGAATCCATTAACAAACCATTTTGTCGCTCTCCGCCCAGAGCCGCAGCGCCTCCCCGGTTGCCATGGAGACGAATCGGCAATCAAGCGGGCCGCCGTTGCCGTCGACCTCCTGGGCCAGCAGGAAGTTGGCGTTGATCCACATGGCCACCCGCTGCAGCCGCTCCTGCAGGCGAAAGCGGACGAAGCCGGCGGGCTGGGCGGCGGCCTCCGGGGCGACGGGGGCAAAGACGGCGAACCGCGGCAGAGACCGGGTGGTCTCGAACACGTGGAACTGGGTGGCACCGCGCGGGCCCACCAGGCACTTCAGGTGCAGGTCCACGCTGGCGCACTTGCTGGGGTACAGCGGGATGTCCAGGCTGGCCCCGAGCCGGCTGGCGGGCGGGTGAGTCACGTGACTCTCGCCGTCGAAGATGCCCTCGGCGAAGACGATGACGGCCCGGATGGCGGTGCTGTTGGTGGTGGCCACGCGGAGGCAGACGCAGGGCGCGGGCTTGTGCGCCAGGTCCACCGACAGGGACGTCTGCACCTGCGGCGGCGGGACAGGGAATGTGGGATTGTGACATGTAGGGAATGTGACAGGTAGGGAATGTGACATGTAGGGAATGTGACATGCAGGGAATGTGACATGTAGGGAATGTGACATGTAGGGAATGTGACATGTAGGGAATGTGACATGCAGGGAATGTGACATGTAGGGAATGTGACATGTAGGGAATGTGACAGGTAGGGAATGTGACAGGTAGGGAATGTGACATGTAGGGAATGTGACAGGTAGGGAATGTGACATGTAGGGAATGTGACAGGTAGGGAATGTGACAGGTAGGGAATGTGACATGTAGGGAATGTGACATGCAGGGAATGTGACATGTAGGGAATGTGACAGGTAGGGAATGTGACATGTAGGGAATGTGACATGCAGGGAATGTGACATGTAGGGAATGTGACATGTAGGGAATGTGACAGGTAGGGAATGTGACAGGTAGGGAATGTGACATGTAGGGAATGTGACATGCAGGGAATGTGACATGCAGGGAATGTGACATGCAGGGAATGTGACATGCAGGGAATGTGACATGTAGGGAATGTGACATGCAGGGAACGTGACGCGTACTCACCTGAGTGTTGGCTGGGATGGCAGATGCCGTGTCAGAGGCGGCTCCGCTCAAGCCGCTGATGCCGCCACCGCCACCGCTGCTGCCGGCGAGCTTCTCAGCAGCTGCAGGAGCCGCAGTCCGAGTCAGCTGCCGCTGCTGCTGCAGCTGAGCCTTGGCGTTCTCCTCGTAGTTGTGCAACTCGAGCTGCAAGTTCTGCCTGGTCTGCATGAGGCTGTGCACCGAGCTGGCCGAGTCCACGCCGGTGGTTTCCAGGAGGGTGGCGCGCAGGTGAGTGGGCACGGGGTCGAAGGAGCGAACCTGTTGATCAAGGAGTGCATCTCTCTGCAGGTCGGCGCTATTGTCCAACAGGTGATTTACGCTATTGTCTAACAGGTGATTGGGGCTATTGTCTAACAGGGGTGGTTGGGGCTATTGTCTAACAGGTGATTGGGGCTATTGTTTAACAGGTGAGTGGGGCTATTGTCTAACAGGTGGTTGGGGCTATTGTCTAACAGGTGATTGGGGCTATTGTCTAACGGGTGATTGGGGCTATTGTCTAACAGGTGATTGGGGCTATTGTCTAACAGGTGATTGGGGCTATTGTCTAACAGGTGATTGGGGCTATTGTCTAACAGGTGATTGGGGCTATTGTTTAACAGGTGATTTAGGCTATTATCTAACAGGTGATTTAGGCTATTGTCTAACAGGTGATTTAGGCTATTTTCTAACAGGTGATTGGGGCTATTGTTTAACAGGTGGTTGGGGCTATTGTCTAACAGGTGATTGGGGCTATTGTCTAACAGGTGATTTAGGCTATTGTCTAACAGGTGATTGGGGCTATTATCTAACAGGTGATTGGGGCTATTGTCTAACAGGTGATTTAGGCTATTGTCTAACAGGTGATTGGGGCTATTGTCTAACAGGTGATTAGGGCTATTGTCTAACAGGTGATTGGGGCTATTGTCTAACAGGTGATTTAGGCTATTGTCTAACATGTGATTTAGGCTATTGTCTAACAGGTGATTGGGGCTATTATCTAACAGGTGATTGGGGCTATTGTCTAACAGGTGATTTGGGCTATTGTTTAACAGGTGATTTAGGCTATTATCTAACAGGTGATTTAGGCTATTGTCTAACAGGTGATTTAGGCTATTTTCTAACAGGTGATTGGGGCTATTGTTTAACAGGTGGTTGGGGCTATTGTCTAACAGGTGATTTAGGCTATTGTCTAACAGGTGATTGGCACCACTGTCTTGAACAGGTTCGCTAAACCAGCCTCTCACCTCCCCATCAACGCTGACGATGGTCAGCAACTTAGTGCCGTCCTTGCGAAAGTCAGCAGCCACAATGCCAGCCACAGAGCTGGGAAATTGGTCCTTGAACACGACCTCCCCTGTGCGACAGTTTCTGGCGTCGATTTTTCCGTTAGACCAGCCGGTGATGAGCTCGGGGACGCCGTCGCTGTCCAGATCAAAAGCGAACACCGCCACCGGGGTGTTCTTTGATTTGATGCGCCACAGGCGGGTCGATCTGACCGAGAGATAAGGCGGTAATTGCTTAAATTAAACTTGCTCACTACTTAAAAACCCGATTTCTGCTACTGTTAGTAGAGTTCCGTGAAAAAAATTCTTCGTTAACAAGTCATTACTTGAACATATTCTCGTGAACAATAATTATGTGTGTGAATACTGAACAGGTGAATAGCAAAATGTGAACAGTGAATAGCGAAATGTGAACTGTGAATAGCGATATGTGAACAGTGAATAGTGATGTTGAAAAGTGAATAGCGAAATGTGAACAGTGAATAGCGAAGTTGAAAAGTGAATAGCGATAGGTAAACAGTGAAGAGCGATTTATATCCCGTGAACAGTGAAGCCATCACAACAGAAACTGTATCACCTCTCATAGACGCCCACAGTGCCGTTGGCCAGCCCGTAAGCAAACATGGGGCCCTGAATCGCGCACAGGCAGCTGACTACCTCGGTCTCAGTGATCTCCTGCACAATCTCATCGTCCTGAAACACTCGAATCTCGTAGTCTTCGCTACCGACGAGCAACTCGTTGCCGCCACTGCCAAGAAAGTCACACAGTGACAGGCTGCTCACGTTGTCGCCAGTCACGCTCCAGAAAACGTCGTTTCCCGACCTGGGAAGGGAGAGGCGGGTCAAGCGCGCAGCTCACTTAGGTCAGAGGACCTGAACTCGATTCTTAGAGTAACGACACTAATCCGTGCCAACGCCAATCCTCGGGAAAAAATCACTTCATTTCTTGGAAATAGTTTTCAGAGCTTGAGTTTAAAATATTTCCAGACCGTTTCTAAAAATAGCATGGAAAGCCTATCCAGATCACCAGTCTAGTTTCTAAAAATAGCAAAGGGAATCTCCGTTTCTAAAATTAGCATCGGAAAACCCCTTTCTAGCCCGAACCTGTCGTATCCAGTCAGCGAGCAGTTGCCGCCAACCAGCGCCAGCTGCCCGACGCCGGACTGGCGGCCAAGTCTGCCAACGACAATGGCGCTGACACCGTCAGGCGCGTCGCGAAAAAATGCGTCGGCATTGTTGAGCACATCGTAAGCCAGACAGGAGCCGGCGCTGCCGACCAGCAGTAGGTCCTGCATCGGTGAGGTTGCCGGCTCGCCCAACCGGCCGGCGGCCAGCGCCGTCACCGCCTGGCCCATGTTCAGCAGCATCACGTCGGCTGCGCCGGCTGCGGCCACCGGCTCCGGGCGGAGGACGCGGCTGCTGGAGCCACCGGATTTGGCGCCAGCGCCGGCGCCAGGACCGAGGAGCATGATTCGGCCGGCCGGGGCAGCACAAGCCAGGGTGTCCGAGCGGCCATCGAATCGGCCGACAGTCACGCAGCGGGGGATGACCTTCTGCGGCAGGCGCGTCTGGTAGCTTGGCACGACTGGCATGGCTGCAGTGGCGGATGAAGTCAAATTTTAGATTTAAAGTAATTTACTGCTTGATTAAGAATACTTTCTACTCTTTTTAAGACTCATATTTTTAACAAACTCAAAAAGCTACTAAAACTATGTAAATTAAATATAAAACTATACATAAGCATAATATTTCTTCATACCTTGCTCTATATCATGCCTGTATTGAAATGTATTAATGTAGCTAAAATTGTTATCAAACAGATTTTTATTTAAAGAAATAAAAAATTGTCAAGATAAATGATTGATCAATGTTCTACCTTAAAAATGAAACTTTTGCCATATGTTATTGCAGTCTTTAAAAAAGTTTTATATTTGAGAGTTGATAATTTAATTTAGAGTGAGAATCCCTAGGTTTTAGGTTTGCAATAAAACTAAAATGGAGAAAAGTAGTGCGTCAGTATCATTTACTTTTAATATTAAATTTTCAGCTGACTAAGTAGCAGAATGGCATAAAAGAAATACAACCTTAACGCATCAGCATTTATAAAAAGTATGAATCATCCTGGTTTAAATCATGTCCTTGTATCACAATAGAAGAGTATGCTACATTAAGTAATATCTTATCTATAGTGCTTTTTTAACTTAAATACTTTTGTCCTACTAAAAGCTTAAGAGAGCATCAAAGAATATTTTTTAATAATAAAAACTTTTCTATATTTAAATACAGTTTAGTCATTCCACTAATTAATAGCTTCTAGAATTTTAAAAAGGTGTACACATGGCATAGAGAATTAGAGATTAATTATTTGATACTCTAATCTAATTATGATTTCATAAATTGTTCGGATATAAAATAAAATAGACTGAAAGCACAAAAAATTATGCCAGCATTACTTTACTGTTTATAATAATAATATAACATCTGAAAACCAAGTAGGTTTTATATAATCCAACTGTAGAAGCTAGAGGAAAAGTAATGTATATGACACCCGTAGATACATTATTTCAATAATTTATTGAAATAAAATATTATTTACTAAAGTTTGCGTGTAGAAGGTGTTATCTTTGAGACGTTTCAGAGGACCCGTTCAAAATAGTAAAGCTCATGCACCTGTGTACTTGTACCTCTAGCTAGAGCTAGACTATAGAGTCTACTGTGCAGGAAAATTGTTAAACCAGTAAACCTAGCGATAAATTATATTCGTTAGCAAAATGTTTTAATTCTTTGTTGCTAGTAAAGTCTAAAGTTCATCCAAGGAGCCACTTCGATCTTTTTAATTTGCCAAATATTTAACGACGAATGCCTGCACCATACTGCATTACTGCCTTCGAGTCCTATGTAGACTAAAACATTGATCATAAATACGAAACATAATGCACATTAAATATGTTAGACAAAGCATAAATTACATAAAGTAAAAATTGTGAAGAAAACCTGTTTTGTTATTTATGCAACTAAAACTTAATAGTTTTAATATATTACTGAAATTTGTCAAAAAGCAATAAAGATCAAGGCGTACACTTTGTTTTAATGTTATTTCTTTAAAGTCCGAAAAAAACAATAAATATGCATTCGCATTCAAAAATTACATGTATATCACAAACAACCGCTAGTAGCATAGTAGCTAGCTAACAAGCATGTCCTTGTAAATTACTTCAAATATTTTAGTACAAGCTAAAATTTGGTCTTTTAACATTTCGTGCGAATTACACTGACTCCAGCTTCACGTCTACATTGAATATTAAATGCGTCGGAAAAATATTTTCATTGTTTTTAATTTCTTGCAATTACTCTACATGTTCTGGCATTATTCGTCTGAATTTTCCTTATAATTTTCATAGAATGTATATCGTTGTAGTTAGTACAGTTCAAGTTTTTAGAAACAAACAATAATCCAAAGGAACAGATATGCCTAAAACTTGTTAACGAAATGAATACAGGACAATTTAAGTCAATTGGCAACAACGTTGTTTAATTCACCGAATTGAAGCAAGTCTAGTTAATATTGCAGTGATAGATACCATTTTAATTATGCTTTAAACAAAAAAAGAAGCTATAATTTGTCATTTGTGCATTAAATGGAATTCGTTTTCAAACATGATTAGTACTAAACACATATAGGCACTGTTAGGGATACCTTAGTTTTATATGCAATTTTATGAATAATAAATTTATGAGCTATAGAAACAAAAGCCTTTTGGGGAATAAGTAAAAATTATTTCTACAAATGCCACCATAAAAGCTTAAAAAAGTCTCGTCAATCAAATTTACTAATCTCAACTTTAAGCGTTCTTGGCCATGCTCTGTAGAACCTAATCTAAGGAAACAAGTCTGCAAGTCAAGCGGATGACATGAGCTGAGAAGCTGAGCTAGTGGCGCCCAGATCCGTGATAAATCCAGCTGCCAGTACAAACTGCAGATACTGCACCAGCAGCACAGCTGACGAGTCAATGAAATACGATTCCTGATCGTACAGCTTCAGCGCCGACCGGAGCAGTTTAACAAATTGCGCGCCATACCGGCGCCACATGCTAGCGCCGGCGACCTCAAGCACCGAGTGCAGAGTGGCGCACGTGAGCAGGTGGCTGTGCCGGCCTGTAGCAGACAGGCGAACCAAGCCGGCTGCCAGGCTCCACATGTGATTCAATGAGAACTCTTTCGGCCGGGAGAAACTGCCCATCAGAGGGGGAGCGCAGAACAGGGCGGCGTAGAGGCGGCCGAGAGAGCGGCAGCGCATCACTCGATCGTCCAGTTCACGGCCGGCCTCCCAGTCTGGCGGGGGCGGATGCGGCAGCAGCAGGGGACACTCGGCTAGGAGGAAGCTGAGCAGCATTGGTTGGAAAGCTTTGCTGCATGAGCACAGCATAGCAGTGGCCATGGCCAGGCTCTGGGCGATGCGCAGGCAGAACAGGTGATCGGCGCCCTCCTCATCCGGCCGCAGCTTGGCCGGCTCGCTGAACTGATCCTCGGCTTGCATGAGCAGGCACTCGCAGTAGGTGTACATGGCGAACTGCTCCCCGTTTGGCACCGAACGAATGCTGCTGATTTTACGCTGCTGATAAAACGACACGAATGGCTCCATGCTGAATATCTTCAATAGTAGCAGCATCGTCTGGAATAATTCATTCATTGGATGGAATAATATTTTTAATGGGGGCGTTTAACAAGCTCGAAGCTTCACAAGCTCAGATTTTACAAGCTCGAAGCTTCACAAGCTCGAAGCTTCACAAGCTCAGATTTCACAAGCTCGAAGCTTCACAAGCTCAGATTTCACAAGCTCGAAGCTTCACAAGCTCGAAGCTTCACAAGCTCAGATTTCACAAGCTCGAAGCTTCACAAGCTCAGATTTCACAAGCTCGAAGCTTCACAAGCTCGAAGCTTCACAAGCTCGAAGCTTCACAAGCTCGAAACTTCACAAGCTCGAAGCTTCACAAGCTCGAAGCTTTACAAGCTCGAAGCTTTACAAGCTCGAAGTTTCACAAGCTCGAAGCTTCACAAGCTCGAAGCTTCACAAGCTCGAAACTTCACAAGCTCGAAGCTTCACAAGCACGAAGCTTTACAAGCTCGAAACTTTACAAGCTCGAAGCTTCACAAGCTCGAATGCGTGAATCAGCAATAGAAGTTTTCATGGCTAAGCGCTTCCGAATTTAAGAGGTTTTTGTTATACTTAGTAAAACAGCTTTCTACTTTCAGTTCAGTAGTAAGGAAGAATACCGTAAGCTATATTATGAAATAAAAGACAGGCAGCTGAACTGACTTTGATAAGTTTAGAAGCCAAGCTTGCAGATGTAAACAACTTGCTACTGGGGTAGCTGTTATGTACATTAGCCAACGGCGCTGAAATGTACATGGCAAGACAATAAAACGGAGGGAGAAATGCAATAAAATTGAATGGCGGGGGTGGGGTAGAGAAAGACGCGGTGCGGTCTAAGGGGTTCAAGCTGAGGCCTGGGGGTAAGAGGGTCAATAACCGATTCTTGCCCTAAAATACATTAAAATGCTTCTATTAAACTTACTACTGAACTGAAAGTAGCTTACACGCAAATGTTCCGAGTGGCCCAATTAGTTTTTTGTTATCTGTACCAAGGACTTTTAGTGCTCTTAGTAAAAAATTTCTGGCTAACTTTCTTTTAGAGAATTTGAATTCAGATCCTCACTACTTAAAGGAGTATATTTAAGTGGCGATCACATTAATGGCAATCCATCTAACCTGCTGCTGACGCTGCCTCATCAGTTGAGGCTCGTCGGAGGCGCAAAACTGGGCTAAACGATTTTGTAGCGTGGTCTGAATGGCCATTTTGAAGGTCATCAATTCGGGCGTGGCGCCGTTTATCAAGTCGGTCAGCTGGGCGCGCAGAGTTGCAAGCTTCTCGCGACACTTGCGCCAGCGCCAGCCGCTGTCAGTTGAATTGTTTGCGCCGGGGGCGGACTGGGCGGGTACAGCGGCTGAGGGGGCGGGTACAGCGGCTGAGGGGGCGGGTACAGCGGCTGAGGGGCCGGGTACAGCGGCTGAGGGGGCGGGTACAGCGGCTGAGGGGGCGGGTACAGCGGCTGAGGGGGCGGGTACAGCGGCTGAGAGGCCGGGTACAGCGGCTGAGGGGCCGGGTACAGCGGCTGAGGGGGCGGGTACAGCGGCTGAGGGGCCGGGTACAGCGGCTGAGGGGCCGGGTACAGCGGCTGAGGGGGCGGGTACAGCGGCTGAGGGGGCGGGTACAGCGGCTGAGGGGCCGGGTACAGCGGCTGAGGGGCCGGGTACAGCGGCTGAGGGGGCGGGTACAGCGGCTGAGGGGGCGGACACGGCAGCTGGCAGAGCGGAAGTGACGTAAACAGCTGGAGGATCATTTCTGCTGTTTGGCTCCTGAAAGCAAATAAAAGCAATAAAATGGATTTAGATGGAAATACGAGCAATATTCCATAAAATTAAAATGTGACTCAAATCTGTCACTTCTGTAAAAGATAAATCTACAAGCTGCGAAATGACAACTGTGAAAATCTAAGATAACTGATAATTGACTACACCTGCCCTAATGGCCGAGTGTGCAACCGACAGCTCAGCCGCAGCTATTGCGCGGCGCATCTGAAGGCTGCGTACGGCTGTTCAGTCCAAGGACTGGGGGGTCGCCACACACACCCTCAATTACCCCAGCTAATGCTGGCGCCCATTTTACAGCTGGGTGAACTGAAGCAATGCAGTTAAGTGTCTTGCTCAAGGACACAAATTGTTCCGAGTGGGTCGGGAATCGAACCCGCAACCTTTCAGTTGTGAATCAGACGCTCTGACCACTGGGCTACAGCCCAAGATTCTTATAAAACTCGATACTGTGACACTATTGTGATATTCTTAAAGAGAAATTCCAGATCCTCAAATATAAACACAGATATTCAAGGGACATCCCAGATCCCGAGCCAAGCTTCAACTTGGCAATCCCAGAATACCTCAGCTTTGACCTCTCTCGGTGCAGCGGCGGCTGCAGCTTCAGCGGCTGCAGCCTCGGCGGCTGCGGCTTCAGCGGCTGCAGCCTCGGCGGCTGCGGCTTCAGCGGCTGCGGCTTCAGCGGCTGCAGCCTCGGCGGCTGCGGCTTCGGCTGCTGCAACAGCAGCAGCTTCAGCGGCGGTGGCGGCAGCTGCAGCGGCTTCATAGAAGCGCCGGGCCTCCCTAAGCTCGCAGTCGGTCAGGCCGGACTGCACAGCTAGGCGGTACAGTCCCATCCGGGCTTCGCTGAACTGCTCCGACAGGGTGCGCCAACCTTCATCAGTGTCAGCGCCGTCCGGCGGCTGCGGCCGGGCAGGAAGCGACTCCAGCAGCCGCTTGGCTTCGGACAAGTTGGCTCGGCCGCGCTCAGCCGCCCGACGTTCGGCCGCTTCGGCTGCCTCAATGGCGGCGAGCTCGGGACTTCAGGTGGACGAGTGGGGATTATCATTGTGCGGGTTATCGTAAACTTCTGAAATCCCTGATTTCAAAAATCTTAAGTTTAAGGACAGAGCAGCTGACTCAGAGTGCACGAGTGACGATTAGAAAGTCTAACGATTAGAAAGTCTGAAGATTAGAAAGTCTGACGATTAAGTCTGACGATTAAGTCTGACGATTAGAAAGTCTGACGATTAAGTCTGACGATTAAGTCTGACGATTAGAAAGTCTGACGATTAGAAAGTCTGACGATTAGAAAGTCTGACGATTAGAAAGTCTGACGATTAGAAAGTCTGACGATTAGAAAGTCTGACGATTAAGTCTGACGATTAGAAAGTCTGACGATTTGAAAGTCTGACGATTAGAAAGTCTAACGATTAGAAAGTCTGACGATTAGAAAGCCTGACGATTAGAAAGCCTGACAATTAGAAAGTCTGACGATTAGAAAGTCTGACGATTAGAAAGCCTGACGATTAAGTCTGACGATTAGAAAGTCTGACGATTAGAAAGTCTGACGATTAGAAAGTCTGACGATTAGAAAGTCTGACGATTAGAAAGTCTGACGATTAAGTCTGACGATTAGAAAGTCTGACGATTAGAAAGTCTGACGATTAAGTCTGACGATTAGAAAGTCTGACGATTAGAAAGTCTGACGATTAGAAAGCCTGACGATTAGAAAGTCTGACGATTAAGTCTGACGATTAGAAAGTCTGACGATTAGAAAGTCTGACGATTAGAAAGTCTGACGATTAGAAAGTCTGACGATTAGAAAGTCTGACGATTAAGTCTGACGATTAGAAAGTCTGACGATTAGAAAGTCTGACGATTAGAAAGTCTGACGATTAAGTCTGACGATTAGAAAGTCTGACGATTAGAAAGTCTGACGATTAGAAAGCCTGACGATTAGAAAGTCTGACGATTAGAAAGTCTGACGATTAGAAAGTCTGACGATTATGTCTGACGATAATCGTCAGAAGTGTACATGTGAAGTGTACATGTCCAACGACAAAAAAGTCAAAGCCGCTGTGTACACTCCTGTGTGAGTGTGCTGTGCGTATCCGCGCGCTCTTGTGCCTGCTCAGGGGAGTCGGCGGAATGGGCAGGAATGCCTCTTGCTTAAAGTGCGCCATGGGTTGAGTCCCTCACCAATTCGCCTCGCGCTCATCCACCCGACTGCGTTGAGACGCCGCGGTGGCTGCCGCGGCGGATTTGCTAATCCTGTCAAATTGTTGCTCAAGCGACTCGCGAATTTCATTGCCAGCCTGCACCCCAGCTCGCATGTGCGTCAGCATCGCCTGCAGTGCGGCGACCTCCGCTTCATCTCGGAGCAGCTGCAGTGGCGACTGGGGCCGCTCCGCTGTCGCCGCCACCGCTGATGATGCGGATGCTGGCGGCGAAGCGGGTGTCGGCGGCGACGGCGACTTTGGAGGCGGAGGCGGAGGCTGCGGCTGCTGCTGACGCTGGCGGCAGTGCGCGTAGCCATTGGAGATGCCATATTTTCTGCGAGCGAACTCGGTAGTCTCGGGTGACAGCTTCAATGTTTGACGAGAGGCCTGAGCGTCATCTAGGATGCTGTCAATGCTGGGGCACTGACGGCGCTGCTGGCGGTGCTGCGGCTCCTGGAGTTTTTATTGCCAGAGATTTTTACTGCCAACTACAATTCGTGCAGCCATGACTACAATAATAACCATAACTGCAGGAGGGCTGTGGTTAGCCTGGCACAAATGCTTTTGACGACACCGTCCCACAACTAGCGCTGAGTAGGGGTTCAGGAGGGCAATTTTTCAGGGTTCGGGGTTCCAGTATCACTACCCTGAGGCCTGGCCCAAACATTTTTTCAAACCCCAACCCAAACATTTGAATAGAGATTGTTAAAGATATAACAAAGAGCACTATTGAAACTTTGGTGGCAGCTTAATAAGATTTCAAAAAGAACATAAAGTCCATAAAGGCCTATATAGGCCTACATATATAATAACTTTTATATATAAATACAAAAACAAAGCCTTTTTAGCAAAATTAGAATTTAAAATGCGAATTAATTTTTTGTTATTGCTATTTTAATGCATTTCTAGACATAAGTTGTAGATAAAAAAGTTATATATAAAAGAAATTGAGGAAAACAAAAATGGTTTGATTTAAAAGTGCCAAATAATTTTTAGATTAATAAATAATCCATTTATTAACCAATAATTATAAGATAGATAAGGATAATGTGTAGTTTAACCTCTTCGCTCTTCAGGACTTGACCTAAATTTCTATTGTCTCCATTCCAGTCCATATGTCTATCTTTCTGTCTATCTATCTATTTACTATTTACTGTCAGTTTGTCAGTTGGCCTGTCTATGGATTACTGTCTTTATAAGACAGCACAAGTTTGTTATAAAATGTTAATTAGTTAAGGAGCGTTAAAAAATGTTAACATTTACCAATAGTGTTAGTGCTAATGGAGTATAATTAGGATTTTTCACAAATCCTAACAAAGGTTAACAAATTTGCTTAAACAGTTTTCTAAATTAATGTTGTTAAATTGCCCTATTGTCAGTCCTGTCAGAGTGTATTCTACTTATATTTAGTAGCTAAGCTATGCTATTCTCTGTCTTGTGTACATTTTTATTGTTTCTAAAAAAGAGACATGCACTTAGGCACACAGCTAATGTAGTTGCATAACTTTTTTCTTTCAGATGATAGTCAAACTATATTTCAAAGAGTAGCAAGGCAGAGGTGGGTGAGGTGGCCAAGGCAGAGGTGGCAGCCAAGGCAGAGGAGGAGATGGTGGAAGAGGTTGAGGAGGAGGTGGGAAAGGTTCCATCCAAAGTAAGTCTGTATTAATATAAATGTGTATTATACATATATGTATATATATAAATAGCATAAATACTTACAAACAAGCTTTTCTATATTGTAGAGAGGTATTTTGTGTGTAACAAATTAGGTCATCTGGCCAAAAATTGTTGGCACAGAAAGAACTAAAAGGAGCAACTGCCACAAAAGGAGCGACCGCCACAACAATAGAAGAAGCAAGGGTAGCTTTGATGACAGTTCAAGAGATGAGTCAAGTGATGACCTTGTCTTGTCAGTGCTAATACTGTTATAGTTGCAAACCTGTATGCCTTTGTTATTTGGTGAAATGTAGTCAGCTTTTATATAAGTATGTTTTTTTCCTCATTTTAAAATGGTCCATGAAGCTCAGCCATTTCTAGGTAAATTTCAGTCCAATTTTTATGCCCATTTTTTTATTTCTGCCCAATAATTTGCTTGCATTTCTGTATGCTGTGTTTTTCTGTTTGTTCTGTTCTTTTTCAAAATAAAAAGTTCATTTTGATCAGTTCCCTCCTGCAGCTGTTTCAGGTTGTTGGCTTATATTGCAGCGGGGAGATCAAGGTTTTTTGTTTTAGTTGGCTATTAATCTGGTTTTTTATGTTTTGAAATCATTTTGTCAATAAATTTAAGTAACTTTTCTATCATATGCATGAACCTATTGCTCACTGATAGCCTACTGATAAATAGCAAAAGAAGATAAGTGCTGTCCAAGGATGATATATTATATTTGGATTACTAGTCTAGGAACAAAACATTTGGGCATTCAGTGTGAGTGGCCTTCCACTCATGGATGAATAAAACCATTGATTGCTTGGCTGCCTTGAAGTGGGGGTACAATTTTTCTTTGTGAAGCCCCTGGCATCCTGATTGGTTACTGAAGATTTCTTAGTTGTCTATGGTAAAAGCTGCAGTTGCTGATATAAGTTTTATGGCTAATACCATTGAAATTATATTTACACTAAATAGACTATACATAAACTTGCTCCACAGTGTTATAATATACAAAGAGAAAAATCATGAGTGTTTGTTAGTAAGTATGTAAATAATAATATTTGATTACACTTGTCCCAATTGGGCCAGATCTGCAACTGACAAGTTGGCCTCAGCTATCCACAGCTAGCCCCCACTATCATTATTAGAGCCAGGGGTTATTAAAGCCAGGGGTTATTAAAGCCAGGGGTTATTTAAGCCAGGGGTTATTAAAGCCAGGGGCATTGGGGTGGCTAGCCCCCTACTAGCCTTATTAAAGCTCAGGGTTGTAAGGGGTAGCTAGCCCCCCACTAGCCTTACTAAAGCTGGCAAGCTTCTCTATATGTGCCCTTTTCTAACCAACAGCAAACTCGAGGGGAGGCATGGTGTAGGATGAAGATATAGTAGCTACTTGTAAATATAGCTTTGTAATTGGTTCTTAGCCATAGGCAGATAGATGGCCATTTTTGTCTACTCTGTCTATATCTAAGCTAGACAGCATAAAATCAATCTCTATGGCAGGAATTATAGGTCGGACTATAGGCAGGAATGGTGGTAGCAGCAACATTTATAGTCATAGATTTGGAAAATGTCTATGGCTGTTTTATCCATTGGGCACAGTTATAAGTGCCTAAACTATAGTCAAATAGAGGTTAATTTGGGCTATAAAAGATAAGAACATAATATAGCCATTGTCCTACCTTTGAAGATAACAGTGTCTGCATTCACTAGTCCCTGTACAAGAGGGATGGGCAACACAAACAGTATAAACAATATTCTTTTTCCTAGCCCTAGTCAGTTTAAACAGAGAAGCTAATCTGTCTCCTCACTTGTCTAGCTTTTTAATAGCTTATATAGTCATGCTTTATACTATAGTGGTTTTTGAATTCTTTAAGTTTTTGTTTCCTATACTTTATTTGTCGTAGTCTAGTTTGAGTCGAATACTGAAACCAGTTCTCAAAGAGCTTGAAATGACCCAAGTAGACAGTGTCTGAACTCATGACATTGGACAATGAGGACCCCATTTGTTTTAGATCCACAAAGTGAAAACTAGTCATTCAGCAAAAAAATTTTTGTTTAGCTTTGCCAAGATCTGTTGGATGAAGGCTATAGCATTTTTGTCAACAAATGGTTTGGTTCTTATTGGTTGGCTAAGTACCTTCTGGATCAAGATGCTCATCTGACTTGCAATATACGAGCTGACCAAGGCATGTCAATTGAGCTTAGGCAGTTAAATGTGCTGCCCAATGATATTGGCTTCATGTGCAAGGGTGCAAAGCTGGCTACAAAGATTGTTAAAAGTAAGGAAAGTGGTCTAAAAACATTATATTTACTATACACAAATGAAGCAGCATCAAAAGTTCTAGTCCAACAAGTTGCCCAAGGTGAAGCAGCAACTGCAATGTAGTGCCACTCAGCTTTGACTTACAATTGCTACATGGTATAGGCAGCGTTAATCAAATAGATAGCAACATGCAGCCTTATTAGCTTGCTTGGAAAACCAGAATGTTTTTGAAACTTGGTTTGCACCTATGCTTGCAGATAGTCTAAAATGCTTGGATTGTATACTGTAACTGTAGTGGCCAAAAGGTATTTGTTAAGTTTCTACTAGAAGCCAGCATTTGTAAATTTGTGTAGAGCTATTGCAGCTCAAGCCTTTGGCCAAGTCAGCCCACAGTTTCTAATGCAAATTCAGCCAAGCTTGAGAAAGTCAGCCAAGACCAACTAAGCAATGTTGCATCTACTACCAAGCTGAAAGAATCAAATGATCAATCTACTACTACCTTGTACTAGTATGTTTAGGTGAACCAAGATTATGTCTAGAGACTTGCTTTCAGCAATGGCATTCTTGAATTCTTGACAGTTTTGGTTCCTGGTATATGCATGCAACAGGCAAAATATTTCATGCTATAGTATATTCCTTTCTATCTAGGAAGATATCATTCTAAAAGTTTTGCTTACCATAGCCAACTAGAAGGGAATGTGTATTTTAATTTTACCATAGATTATATTTGATCTAAATCATCTGACTTCTGTCTAGACTAAAACTAGGGTGTACACATGGTAAGCAGTGCTTACCAATTACCATTAGACTTTTAGAGGTTATTTAATATATTGTCATAACCTAATGCCTAATGGTTATAACAGCATAGTTTTATTCATTATTAGAAGGCACAAATTTATGTAGATTTATAGGCTATATATATATATGATAATATAAGAATGATAAAGAATAAATACTCATTTGCAATATGAACAATTTTATAATATATTAATTATACTAGTTTATTAATTATTATTTTTTACCTAAAACAATTATCAATAGGCCTTTGTCAATAGGGATGACCTAATTTAAAAAAGTCATGTGGTTGAAAATATGAAATAAAAAATCCTTAGAAACTTTGACAACTAACTAACTACAAAACTACTGTACAGACTACAAAAAGTTGATAACTGGTGCATTACTGCATTACTACACTACAGCAAAACATTAAAATTTGCCTAGGCCTATAGCCAAACCAAAGGAAATGAAGCATGTAATATGGGTATCGACACCATATCGTGTTTGATCCTCATCGATCCGCATCCTCAATAGTTACTGAGACAAGCAATAACACTCGTTTTTCTTAATCCTGCCTTCTGTGCCGAGATTTTCAGAAATCGTGCCGCCGGGCATTCTTCTCGAATCGTTCCTTAAACTATTTTTTCGAGAGAATGCCCGCCGCTGTGCTTTTGAAAAAGTTTCCAAGAAACAACGTTAATTTGGACTCTAGCTGCTTTACGCAGATTGAATGATTAAGTATCAGGGTTTATAGGAAAATACACAGTAAGTGAATACATATTTACAGCAATATTAGGATTTCGAAAATCTGCTGTGTTGAAAGTGTCTATCCGATGCTGATACGAGCATTAGTAATTTTAGCGAGAAACAACTATCGCTATATAGACGTGTCGGCGAGTGTAGTTAGCTCTCAAAAATGTTGGAGACAGTGGCGTAGCCAGGATTTCCTTCTGCTGGGGGGGGGTCACAGTCACAGGCTCACAGCGGCAACCGGGGGCAGGGGGTGCTAGGCCTCTGCGACGGGGGAGGGGGGTGCTGAAAATTTGGCCTGAATCATGCCCAGCCGGCTTGGCTACGCCCCTGGTTGGAGGAGTAGAAAGGAGTTGTGCCTGTGTATCTGCTTGACAGAACAGATTTCCGGCTCATTTAGGGCGCTTGGAGATGTACTCGAGTAAGAGAAGTGGATTGGGCTGGGGGGGGTCACTGAGTGCGGAACCTGGGTGTCTCCGAACTGCCTCTCTGCATACATGTAATGCATGCTACAGTAACTTATATTATGCAGGTTGGAAGAAACATTTAGCGAAATATTGATTAAAAATGAGAAACTTTGTGCCAAATCGTCAAATGGCCATTGGCCAATGGTCGTAAGCATAAGACGTTCTTGCGCACTGATGCACCGTGCATGGTTGAAATCTGATTGTAGTCATGTATCAAGACGACTGAATAAATTCATAAGCCTCGGGGTCGGGCCAAAAAAACCAAACCAAAAACTTCAAGACACGGGCTTGCGATTAGATTTTTGTACTTAATATTTGAATATTAATTTAATTTCTATTTGCACTTTAAAAACCCAGGCTTCAAATTTTTCCCGCTGGGGCACTGGCCACAGACTAAAATTTGTTAAGCTGGGGAATGCTTAGCCATAGACGGCTTCTTGGCCCGGCCCTGTATCGACACAGGCAAAGGAGGTTAAGAAGAGCCCGACCCAGCGCTCATCTAAGCTCGTCAGTCAACGCCGGCGGCTCCTCAAGCTAACGCGTCTCTTACTTGCACCAAGCGCTAGAGCTTTCAATTTACAACTCCAACCAGCTACGAAAATGCGCGAGTGCATCTCTATTCACATCGGCCAGGCCGGAGTGCAGATCGGCAACGCCTGCTGGGAGCTCTACTGTCTGGAGCACGGCATCCAGCCCGACGGCATGATGCTAGCCGGCAGGGAGAAGTGCGACAACTCAGTAGAGACGTTCTTCTCTGAGACAAACTCTGGCCGTTACGTACCAAGGTCTGTGTTTATAGACCTGGAGCCCACCGTAGTTGACGAAGTCCGTACCGGAACCTACAGGCAGCTGTTTCATCCGGAACAGCTTATCTCTGGCAAGGAGGACGCCGCCAACAACTATGCCAGAGGCCAGTACACCATCGGCAAGGAGATCATCAACACCGTGCGAGAGGTAGTGGCCAGAGCGGCGGAGAACTGCAGCAGCCTGCAGGGCTTCTTCCTGTTCCACTCGTTCGGCGGCGGCACTGGCGCCGGCTTCACCTCCCTGCTGATGGACAAGCTGTCATCCGAGTACGGCAAAAAGGCCAAGGTGCAGACTTCTATCTACCCGGCGCCGCAGGTCAGCACCGCGGTTGTTGAGCCGTTCAACGCCATCTTGTGCACCCACGGCACATTGCGACACGCCGATGTCACCTTCATTATTGACAATGAGGCTATTTACGACATCTGCAGAAGGAACCTGGACATCGAGAAGCCGACTTACACTAACCTGAACAGATTAGTCAGTCAAGTAATTTCTTCGCTCACTGCCTCGTTGCGTTTCGAAGGTTCCCTCAACGTGGACATCTCTGAGTTCCAGACAAATCTTGTGCCCTATCCCAAGATCCACTTTCCTCTAGCAACGTTCGCGCCCATCATCTCAACGGAAAAAGCCAATCACGAGCAGCTTAAGGTTCGCGAGATCACCAACTCCTGTTTCGAACCGACGAACCAAATGGTGAAGTGCGACCCTCGGCATGGAAAGTACATGGCCTGCTGTCTACTCTACCGAGGAGACGTCAACTCCAAGGACGTCAACGACGCCGTTCAGAAGATCAAAAGCAAGCGCGAGATTCAGTTTGTGGACTGGTGCCCAACCGGGTTCAAGGTCGGCATCAACTACCAGCCGCCCACCACGGTGCCCGGAGGCGATCTGGCGAAGGTGCCACGAGCCGTCTGCATGCTGAGCAACACCACCGCCATCGCTGAGGCCTGGGACCGGCTAGCGTACAAGTTCGACCTCATGTACTCCAAGCGGGCCTTCGTGCACTGGTACGTCGGCGAAGGCATGGAGGAGGGCGAGTTCGCTGAGGCGCGCGAGGACCTGGGCTCCATGCAGAAGGACTACGAAGAGGTCGGAGTGGACAGCGTCGAAGGCGAGGAGGAGAGGTCGAAGAGATGGACAAGGAAGGCGCTGATGGGGAATAAATATTGAGGCGTTAAGCAGTTCGAGAAACTCTTGCTTCTTTAAAGGTCCTTTCAGATTTCTCCTCTGTCATTATGCTCAATTTTGAGGAGCTTGTTTCGCCCATTGCAGCTTTCTCTTTCTTGCTGCATCTCAAGAGAGATCCTTATTTTAGTTTTTTGCTCTTACCGGGCACTCAAATCGCTTTTTTTATTGCCGCATCTTCAATGCAGCTGTTTTTATGCCAAAATTGTTTGCCTTCGAACAAGCAAGCAATTAGTAAATAAAAAAATGCTTTTGAATAAAATATAAAGACGTTATTTTATGCTGCTTAGCAAGGAAAATAAAGCTGTCGACAGCCCACAGAAATCATGTATTTTCTAAAATTGTACGATTACATATGAAGACTCTGAAAAGCAAAAAATCAAAATTAAGTTAGATCAATTTACCAGCTATTAAGTAGACCTAAATTTGATATTAAATGTTGAAAAAAAAATTAAGAGAACGAACTTTAACTAATTAGGTATAACTGAGGAAGAATTCTATTGATAAGGTGTGACAGGAATGTGAATGCACGGATGAGGTGTGACTGGAGAGGGACTGCACTGATGAGGTTTGACGGGAGATGGACTGCACTGATGAGGTTTGACGGGAGAGGGACTGCACTGATGAGGTTTGACGGAGAGGGACTGCACTGATGAGGTTTGACGGGAGAGGGACTGCACTGATGAGGTTTGACGGAGAGGGACTGCACTGATGAGGTTTGACGGAGAGGGACTGCACTGATGAGGTTGACGGAGAGGGACTGCACTGATGAGGTTTGACGGGAGAGGGACTGCACTGATGAGGTTTGACGGGAGAGGGACTGCACTGATGAGGTTTGACGGGAGAGGGACTGCACTGATGAGGTTTGACGGAGAGGGACTGCACTGATGAGGTTGACGGGAGAGGGACTGCACTGATGAGGTTTGACGGGAGAGGGACTGCACTGATGAGGTTTGACGGGAGAGGGACTGCACTGATGAGGTTTGACGGGAGAGGGACTGCACTGATGAGGTTTGACGGGAGGAGACTGCACTGATGAGGTTTGACGGAGAGAGACTGTTGGTGACTCCATCTGGCAGGCAACCTCACACATTGTTATGCGATTCTCTCCCATGGGGTCAAACACAAGACAGAGAGCTGTACACCATAAATGCGTGCCTGCTTACTTATGTGTGCGTATATAAGTGCTCAGTGGTTAGCGGAATGGGCATGACTGACTGCCTCCTCGCTGACTGCGGGTCAAACGTCGCCTTGCCTTATAAAAGTGCAAACTGACTAACCAACCACTTCCGAAGAGAACTCGGAAGAGGTGCGCACTCGGCGTTTCATCGACTGGCTTCTGGCTGATGCCGGGCGCCCCAGATTCAGTTAGTGACAGCGAACGTCTACGTTTGTTCCCAAGCTTTGCGTTTGTTTGTTGTCGTTCTCAAACGACCTACCAACCTAGCAGTTAAAGTTACGAGTATTTGTGAATAAACCATTCAGGGCCGCTTCGCGACCCTCGGATTCTCCATCTTTCTGTCCTCACAAGGTCTATGATATCGCTATTCCTACCCTAATTTGCAAGGGCGGGCAGAAACGCCATTTCCTGCCCGGTCTATGGTAACTCCATACTATTTGAGTGTGAATCTTTTCGAATTTTCATTTCCTGCCCGCTGCCGATGTCCAGTGGTAAAATTCACGGGTTAATGCTTCGTATATGTCTCAAGTTTACTGTAATTTCAGTTTCTCTGCTAAATATCTTGAATTTTATTAAAATAGAAATACTATCTGTCCAAGTTTCTGTCCAAGACATTCAGGCTGTAACTGGACACAAGAGCGCCGAGTCTGTACAACGTTACACAAATAGGATCAGTTCCGAGAAGAAGCAGAAGCTATCCAATTGTCTCAGTGAGTGTCTTCACCCGGAAAATCGCATTGATAGTGTTCAGATCTGCGATGCTCCGGCCACGGTTCCGACTGTCAGTGTCAATCTGGCATCTCCCAACGTGTCAGAAGGTGCGACGGCGACGGGTACTCTAACTGGCCAGCCTCAACAGTTGGTTGGGCCTTTTAAAATAATTGTACCTTCAATTTTTATTATAAGTGAGTGATTGACCAGACATTTGCAGGTGAGTCATTACTCACACAAGACAAGTTTTTGTTAGCAATTTGTTCACTATTTAAATGGAAATTTAAAAACACCATCCTAACGTACGGAATGGCTAATCTCGCAAGTTTTTCGCGCTACTATATTATCTAATTATTAGTTTATTATAAAATTTGACAATATGAAAATACCATCCATCGTAACTTACTAACTGGTTAATAAGTATTTCGTGTTCTTTAATTGTCTATAGTTTATTCAATTTTTGCGCTAAAATATATTCAGTTGTCTATGGCAAAAACGCGCTGTTTCTTTTACACTAAAAGGATTGAAGATTTCTTTCACATTCCTGCCTGCAAATTGGATAGGAATACTCTATGGCTGCTCCAGTTAGATATTTTTATATAGCAACAGAAAATTATCAAGCATTAACGTTAATACGCTTAGTGTTCGGCTAATTCGCGTCTTATGCTGCAGACCAAGTCATGCGTTGGACGCTTGCCTTCTATTGCGCTTCAGTCGTAACGTTGATTACTCTGCTTACCATCGCATCAGGCCAAGAAGGTGACAGTATACTTTTGCCGATTATAATTTAGTAATTTCGATTTTATGGCACAACATATCGTACGTCAAACGTTTTGATATAAACCAATCTAAACACTTTAATTTTTTCACTCTTTAGAAGACACCTATTTACCAGAGCCTTTGAAATCGTCAGAAATGGTGAGTGCAAAATTTATTAGGTGTGACTATTTAACTAGCATCTATGCACCTGCATTTTGATGCATAAATGTAGATCTTCAACATAGAGAACATTGATCCAAGACGATTAAAGGAGAGAACGGATTCAAATC
>NIVC01000824.1:0-39896 GCA_002269645.1 Macrostomum lignano | reverse complement strand
TTCACCTCCCTGCTGATGGACAAGCTGTCATCGAGTACGGCAAAAAGGCCAAGGTGCAGACGTCCATCTACCCGGCGCCGCAGGTCAGCACCGCGGTTGTTGAGCCGTTCAACGCCATCTTGTGCACCCACGGCACATTGCGACACGCCGATGTCACCTTCATTATTGACAATGAGGCTATTTACGACATCTGCAGAAGGAACCTGGACATCGAGAAGCCGACTTACACTAACCTGAACAGATTAGTCAGTCAAGTTATTTCTTCGCTCACTGCCTCGTTGCGTTTCGAAGGTTCCCTCAACGTGGACATCTCTGAGTTCCAGACAAATCTTGTGCCCTATCCCAAGATCCACTTTCCTCTAGCAACGTTCGCGCCATCATCTCAACGGAAAAAGCCAATCACGAGCAGCTTAAGGTTCGCGAGATCACCAACTCCTGTTTTGAGCGACGAACCAAATGGTGAAGTGCGACCCTAGGCATGGAAAGTACATGGCCTGCTGTCTACTCTACCGGGAGACGTCAACTCCAAGGACGTCAACGACGCCGTTCAGAAGATCAAAAGCAAGCGCGAGATTCAGTTCGTGGACTGGTGCCAACCGGGTTCAAGGTCGGCATCAACTACCAGCCGCCCACCACGGTGCCGGAGGCGATCTGGCGAAGGTGCCACGAGCCGTCTGCATGCTGAGCAACACCACCGCCATCGCTGAGGCCTGGGACCGGCTAGCGTACAAGTTCGACCTCATGTACTCCAAGCGGGCCTTCGTGCACTGGTACGTCGGCGAAGGCATGGAGGAGGGCGAGTTCGCTGAGGCGCGCGAGGACCTGGGCTCCATGCAGAAGGACTACGAAGAGGTCGGAGTGGACAGCGTCGAAGGCGAGGAGGAGGAGGTCGAAGAGATGGACAAGGAAGGCGCTGATGGGGAATAAATATTGAGGCGTTAAGCAGTTCGAGAAACTCTTGCTTCTTTAAAGGTCCTTTCAGATTTCTCCTCTGTCATTATGCTCAATTTTGAGGAGCTTGTTTCGCCCATTGCAGCTTTCTCTTTCTTGCTGCATCTCAAGAGAGATCCTTATTTAGTTTTTTGCTCTAACGGGCACTCAAATCGCTTTTTTTATTGCCGCATCTTCAATGCAGCTGTTTTTATGCCAAAATTGTTTGCCTTCGAACAAGCAAGCAATTAGTAAATAAAAAAATGCTTTTGAATAAAATATAAAGACGTTATTTTATGCTGCTTAGCAAGGAAAATAAAGCTGTCGACAGCCCACAGAAATCATGTATTTTCTAAAATTGTACGATTACATATGAAGACTCTGAAAAGCAAACAAATCAAAATTAAGTTAGATCAATTTACCAGCTATTAAGTAGACCTAAATTTGATATTAAATGTTGAAAAAAAATTGGGAGAACGAACTTTAACTAATTAGGTATAACTGAGGAAGAATTCTATTGATAAGGTGTGACAGAATGTGACTGCACTGATGAGGTGTGACTGGAGAGGGACTGCACTGATGAGGTGTGACAGAAGTGTGACTGCACGATGAGGTGTGACAGAAGTGTGACTCACTGATGAGGTGTGACAGAAGGTGTGACTGCACTGATGAGGTGTGACAGAAGTGTGACTGCACGATGAGGTTGACTGGAGAGGGACTGCACTGATGAGGTTTGACGGGAGAGGGACTGCACTGATGAGGTTGACAGAAGTGTGACTGCACTGATGAGGTGTGACAGAAGTGTGACTGCACGGATGAGGTTTGACTGGAGAGGGACTGCACTGATGAGGTGTGACAGAAGTGTGACTGCACTGATGAGGTGTGACAGAAGTGTGGACTGCACGGATGAGGTGTGACTGGAGAGGGACTGCACTGATGAGGTGTGACAGAAGTGTGACTGCACTGATGAGGTTGACAGAAGTGTGACTGCACGGATGAGGTGTGACTGGAGAGGGACTGCACTGATGAGGTTTGACGGGAGAGGGACTGCACTGATGAGGTTTGACGGGAGAGGGACTGCACTGATGAGGTTTGACGGGAGAGGGACTGCACTGATGAGGTTTGACGGGAGAGGACTGCACTGATGAGGTTTGACGCGGAGAGAGACTGTTGGTGACTCCATCTGGCAGGCAACCTCACACATTGTTATGCGATTCTCTCCCATGGGGTCAAACACAAGACAGAGAGCTGTACACCATAAATGCGTGCCTGCTTACTTATGTGTGCGTATATAAGTGCTCAGTGGTTAGCGGAATGGGCATGACTGACTGCCTCCTCGCTGACTGCAGGTCAAACGTCGCCTTGCCTTATAAAAGTGCAAACTGACTAACCAACCACTTCCGAAGAGAACTCGGAAGAGGTGCGCACTCGGCGTTTCATCGACTGGCTTCTGGCTGATGCCGGGCGCCCCAGATTCAGTCAGTGACAGCGAACGTCTACGTTTGTTCCCAAGCTTTGCGTTTGTTTGTTGTCGTTCTCAAACGACCTACCAACCTAGCAGTTAAAGTTACGAGTATTTGTGAATAAACCATTCACGGCCGCTTCGCGACCCTCGGATTCTTTATCTTTCTGCCCTCACAAGGTTTATGGTATCGATATTCCTGCCCAAGGACAAATTGATAACTATGAACAAGGACCCTAATTTGCAAGGGCGGGCAGAAACGCCATTTCCTGCCCGGTCTATGGTAACTCCATACTATTTGAGTGTGAATCTTTTCGAATTTTCATTTCCTGCCCGCTGCCGATGTCCAGTGGTAAAATTCACGGGTTAATGCTTCGTATATGTCTCAAGTTTACTGTAATTTCAGTTTCTCTGCTAAATATCTTGAATTTTATTAAAATAGAAATACTATCTGTCCAAGTTTCTGTCCAAGACATTCAGGCTGTAACTGGACACAAGAGCGCCGAGTCTGTACAACGTTACACAAATAGGATCAGTTCCGAGAAGAAGCAGAAGCTATCCAATTGTCTCAGTGAGTGTCTTCACCCGGAAAATCGCATTGATAGTGTTCAGATCTGCGATGCTCCGGCCACGGTTCCGACTGTCAGTGTCAATCTGGCATCTCCCAACGTGTCAGAAGGTGCGACGGCGACGGGTACTCTAACTGGCCAGCCTCAACAGTTGGTTGGGCCTTTTAAAATAATTGTACTTCAATTTTTATTATAAGTGAGTGATTGACCAGACATTTGCAGGTGAGTCATTACTCACACAAGACAAGTTTTTGTTAGCAATTTGTTCACTATTTAAATGGAAATTTAAAAACACCATCCTAACGTACGGAATGGCTAATCTCGCAAGTTTTTCGCGCTACTATATTATCTAATTATTAGTTTATTATATTAAATTTGACAATATGAAAATACCATCCATCGTAACTTACTAACTGGTTAATAAGTATTTCGTGTTCTTTAATTGTCTATAGTTTATTCAATTTTTGCGCTAAAATATATTCAGTTGTCTATGGCAAAAACGCGCTGTTTCTTTTACACTAAAAGGATTGAAGATTTCTTTCACATTCCTGCCCTGCAAATTGGATAGGAATACTCTATGGCTGCTCCAGTTAGATATTTTTATATAGCAACAGAAAATTATCAAGCATTAACGTTAATACGCTTAGTGTTCGGCTAATTCGCGTCTTATGCTGCAGACCAAGTCATGCGTTGGACGCTTGCCTTCTATTGCGCTTCAGTCGTAACGTTGATTACTCTGCTTACCATCGCATCAGGCCAAGAAGGTGACAGTATACTTTTGCCGATTATAATTTAGTAATTTCGATTTTATGGCACAACATATCGTACGTCAAACGTTTTGATATAAACCAATCTAAACACTAATTTTTTCACTCTTTAGAAGACACCTATTTACCAGAGCCTTTGAAATCGTCAGAAATGGTGAGTGCAAAATTTATTAGGTGTGACTATTTAACTAGCATCTATGCACCTGCATTTTGATGCATAAATGTAGATCTTCAACATAGAGAACATTGATCCAAAGACGATTAAAGGAGAGAGACGGGATTCAAATCAAGTCTTTTATTTGTTAAAAAAAGCTTCCCAGTCATATTTTTTATGAATTTTTACTTTAAATAGAAGAAGGCATGTACAATTTTAAATACACCTTCATAAGAACGTTTTTACAGAAGAAACCAATGAAAAACCAATGAAAAAATTAATCGCTTTTATGTGCTATCTCCGTAGTGTACAAAGTATATTTTTGGCGCAGAGCAGCCCCCCAAATGTTTTCTAATAGACGAGATTTCCCGTCCTTGCTTTGATCATATGTCACTCGTGAACTCGCTCATAACCTCGCATGCTCAGTGACGCAACACGGCATTTCAGTTTCAGCCGCTCAGACGTGTCCGCAGAGCAACTATGCGCGAATTTAAAAAGCCTTTAAAGGACAGGTTTCAACTACTTCACGTTAGCGTTGGCCTCAGCCAGCAGTTCAGATTCCTGACAAAAAATGGTCCCTACATTATTCAGCTGCATCTCTACTTGGACAAAGGATTGGTAAGATACCCACATATTCTGTCTTGCCTTGTGACTGTGTAACAAGATGTGTAACAGAATGATAAAAAAGATTCATAATACCAATGAGTCGAGTTGTGCCATCTGTAAAATATCTGTAAGACATAAAAGCCAAATTTTCTAAACGAAATGCTCTGTGAATATCAACAGAACTATCAGAAAGGTAGGACATATCAAAAGATGAACTTTGGGTCTCTCCTATGCGAAAAGCAATAACAATTTTTTTGCTGAAAAATGAAACCTTCATTCTCCGTCATGTATTTCTTAAAGACTGCCTCCTAAAAAATTCAAAGTTACCTAGTTTCCCGTCCTTCTACTTGGACCTTGGTCCTTGGTTCGATTCCGCAAGGTCCAACTCACAAGGGCGAGGAGTGTGTGTATGCCTGACGCGATGAGAAGTCAGGGGCCGCTGTACACACCCGTTTTGAGTGCGTGCTCAGGGGCCAGCTGACTTGGCATGACTTCTAGACTCTTTGGTTGGCAGCTCTCAAGTCCGACTGCAAACTGACTCACAAACCATGCACTGTAGGATGGCCACTTTTCTAGAAATTCAGACGGCGCCATAAAAGTAGCGAAAGAAGTTGTCAACTTTGCTAACACGGTGAGTCTGTTGTTTGAGTTTATTCAGGCCTGAGTTCTATGCAACTGGCTTTGAGGGAAGAAATTTTAATTTGAAGAATGTCTGGCTTTAACTAATTTTTAGTTTTTACTAGCAATCTACGCCCCCGTTGGGGAGCCAAAGAAATGCTATACACGTTTTTTTAATAAGCTACATGTATCCTTGAAATCTTAAAAAATCTCCTGTCAAACCTTGTAAGCCTTGACATGTCAGTAATTCCCCCCCCCCCCAGCTTTAACATATCAACTTCCCCCCTTGACATCTCAGCAATGCCCCAATAAGCCTTGGAAATCTAAAAATATCTGTCAACCTTCTAACCCTAACCCTAACCCTAACCCTAACCCTAACCTAACCCTAAATCATTGAAATTTCAGTAATTCTCTCTAAGAGTCATTATAGCACTACTACAGCATTATAGCGATAAGCTTCTTTTATTTTTTACATAACGCTTTTTTTATCAGCGATCCCTCGCCTGAGGAGGCATCAAATAATGTAATAAAAAGTTTTCAATAAACTACATGTAGCTTCTGACTTTAGCCTTGAAATCTCATTTATACCCCCGTGAGCCTTGACATCTCAGCTATTCCCCCCCCCGTCCGTAAGCTTTGACATGTCAGCGATGGCCCCCATAAACCTTGAAATCTAAAAAATCCACTGTTAACCTTGAAACCCGATAAAATATAACCCTCAACCCACACCTGACCTAAACCTAACTTTAACCCAACCTAAAGCCTTGAAATCTCAGCAATTCTTCTCCCCTAAGCCTTGACATTTTAGTGATTCCTTCTTTAAGAATCACAGCACTATAACGATTTCCACCAAGCTTTGACATCGTAGCAATTCCCAAATGAATCTTTTAACTTCGACATGACTTGTCTTTTATGTATACATAGTGCTACTTTTATTTTTTACATGACTCTTCTTCTATCAGCACCCCCCATGGCGAGCCAACAAAGAATGCAATAAAAAATTGAGTAAAGTACATGAACTTTGAAGTAGCTTCTGACTTTTGCTTTGAGATCCCAGAAACAACCCCCCCCTTCGTAATCTCAGTTATTCTCTGAGAGCCTTTACGTCTCAGTTTTTCTTCCAGCACAGCATTATAGCTGCATTTCATTTTTACATGACATCCTTCATGTCTGACATGACGCTTCTTTTGATTTTTACATTACACTTCTTTTATTCTTCCATGATGCTTCTTAATTTTTTAAATGATGCTTTCATTAGTTTTTAAATGAGGCTTCTATGATTTTTTCATGACGCTTCTATGATTGTTTACATGACGCTTCTATGCTTTTTACATGACGCTTCTATGCTTTTTACATGACGCTTCTATGATTATTTCATGACGCTTCGATGATTGTTTACATGACGCTTCTATGATTGTTTACATGACGCTTCTATGATTGTTTACATGACGCTTCTATGATTTTTTTATATGACGCTTCTATGATTGTTTACATGACGCTTCTATGATATTTTACATGACGCTTCTACGATTTTTTACATGACGCTTCTATGATTGTTTACATGACGCTTCTACGATTGTTTACATGACGCTTCTATGATTTTTTACATGACGCTTCTATGATTGTTTACATGACGCTTTTATGATTGTTACATGACGCTTCTATGATTGTTTACATGACGCTTCTCTGATTTTTTACATGACGCTTCTATGATTGTTTACATAACGCTTCTATGATTTTTTACATGACGCTTCTATGATTGTTTACATGACGCTTCTATGATTTTTTACATGACGCTTCTATAATTTTTTACATGACGCTTCTATGATTTTTAAATGACGCTTCTATGATTGTTTACATGACGCTTCTATGATTGTTTACATGACGCTTCTATGATTTTTTTACATGACGCTTCTATAATTTTTTACATGACGCTTCTATGATTTTTTTCACATGACGCTTCTATGATTGTTTACATGACGCTTCTACGATTTTTTACATGACGCTTCCATTATTTTTTACATGACGCTTCTATGATTGTTTACATGACGCTTCTATGATATTTTACATGACGCTTCTACGATTTTTTACATGAGGCTTCTATGATTTTTTACATGACGCTTCTATGATTTTTTACATGACGCTTCCCTGAGTTTTTACATGACGCTTCTATGATTTTTTACATGACGCTTCTATGATTTTTTACATGACGCTTCTATGGTTTTTATATGACGCTTCTACGATTTTTATATGACGCTTCCCGTCGCTTCTATGATTTTTTACATGACGCTTCTATAATTTTTTACATGACGCTTCTATGATTTTTTTTACATGACGCTTCTATGATTGTTTACATGACGCTTCTACGATTTTTTACATGACGCTTCTATGATTTTTAAATGACGCTTCTATGATTGTTTACATGACGCTTCTATGATTTTTTACATGACGCTTCTATGATTTTTAAATGACGCTTCTATGATTTTTATATGACGCTTCTATGATTGTTTACATGACGCTTCTATAATTTTTTGCATGACGCTTCTATGATTTTTTACATGACGCTTCTACGATTTTTACATGACGCTTCTATGGTTTTTATATGACGCTTCTACGATTTTTATATGACGCTTCCCGTCGCTTCTATGATTTTTTACTTGACGCTTCTGTGATTTTTATATGACGCTTCTATGATTGTTGAAATGACGCATCTATGATTTTTATATGACGCTTCTATGATTTTTTAAATGACGCTTTTATGATTGTTTACATGACGCTTCTATGATTGTTACATGACGCTTCTATGATTGTTTACATGACGCTTCTATGATTGTTTACATGACGCTTCTATGCTTTTTACATGACGCTTCTATGATTTTTAAATGACGCTTCTATGATTTTTATATGACGCTTCTATGATTTTTTACATGACGCTTCTATGATTGTTTACATGACGCTTCTATGATTTTTTACATGACGCTTCTATGATTGTTTACATGACGCTTCTATAATTTTTTACATGACGCTTCTATAATTTTTTACATGACGCTTCTATGATTTTTTACATGACGCTTCTATGATTGTTTACATGACGCTTCTATGATTTTTTACATGACGCTTCTATGATTGTTTACATGACGCTTCTATGATTTTTTACATGACGCTTCTATAATTTTTTACATGACGCTTCTATGATTTTTTACATGACGCTTCTATGATTGTTTACATGACGCTTCTACGATTTTTTACATGACGCTTCTATGATTGTTTACATGACGCTTCTATGATTGTTTACATGACGCTTCTATGATTGTTTACATGACGCTTCTATGATTTTTTAAATGACGCATCTATGATTTTTTAAATGACGCATCTATGATTTTTATATGACGCTTCCATGATTTTTTAAATGACGCTTCTATGATTTTTTAAATGACGCTTCCACGATTTTTACATGACGCTTCTATGATTTTTACATGACGCTTCTTTTTAAAAAGTCTTTTAGTTTTCCTGACATTGAAAAGCTTTAATTAAAAAAATTATACTCTATGAAAATTCGAACCATCGTCGCTGCATTTAGCAGTTCAGTTTGCTAACCTCTAGGCTAGCTCTCATCGTTTTGATAACATCAAATTTTGCCCTTATATATATATAATTCAACAGTTTAAAATCCAAGCATAGAGTAAATCACACGAAGCAGTTATGACATAATCAGTTTCTCAGTCAGTCAGTATCAGATAACAATATGGTTACGCAATCTAAATCACGTCTGGTGCTACGCTTCCACACTGCATTTTCAATACTGTGACGCAATTCAAGTCGGAGTTACAATTCATTTATGATGCAATTTATTTCAGAATCAGAATTCAACCAGTCAGTTTTTTCTCTAGCATTCTTACAATGCATTTCAAGTCGAAAAGTTTGCTTGACCTTTGCAAAAAAGCATGTTTTTCGAATATTTAATCGCTTTAACATGGAGCAATTTCTTAGCCAAGATGCATGTACCGTCACGGGAAAATTTCTGATCGAACAGTGCAAGTCTCATGAAAATCGGTTAAGCCATTTTTTCTCTAATCGATTGCGTACAAACAAGCAAGATTTTCATTTTTAGTATATAGGACTAGCCAATTCCAACCCCCGTTGGGGCTTTCCGTCAGAACTCCTACCAAAGTTTTCCCACGCAAAAGAAATTCACCCAACTGAACCCCCCCCCCATCCAAAGAATCTCTAATCCATAAAGTCCCTGATGCAAATAATCTCACGTGCAAAAAACCCTCATCCAAAGAATCCCATACAAAGAACCTCCCATCGACAGAATCCCCGATCCGAAGAATTCCCCATTCAAGGAATCCTCTATCTGTAGAATTCCCTATTTAATGAATCGCCCATCCATAGAATCTCACATGCAAAGAATACCAATCCTTCCCGTCCCATCCCCATCCCATCCCATTGATAGAATCCCCGATCCGAAGAATTCCCCATTCAAGGAATCCTCCCATCTGAAGAATTCCCCGTCCAATAAATCCATTATTCAAGAAATCCCTCATCCACAGAAACCCTCTATCCAAAGAATCCCCCCACCCATCCCTATCCAAAGAATCGCCCATCCATCCCTATCTAAACAATCCCCCATCCATCCCTATCCCAAGAATCCTCCTATTCATCCCTATCCAAAGAATTTCCCCATCCATTCCTATCTAAATAATCACCTTAACCATCCATATCCAAAAAATTCCTTCTCCAAAAAATCCCCCCTCTAAATAATTCACATCCTTAAATAATCCCCCATCAAAAGCATAATTGGCCAAAGAATCCAGAATCCCCTCATCTAAAGAACCCCCGTTCAAATAACCCCCATCTAAAGAATCATTCATCTAAAGAATCCCCCATTCAAAAAACCCTCAATCGAAACAATGCCCCACCGAAGAAATTGCCCAATGAATCACCTATTCAAATTTATCCATTAGAAGCATCCCTCATCCAAAGAATCATCAATCCATAGAATTCCCCCAAGACTTAACATCTCAGCAATTTCCCCAAGCCTCGACACCTCAGAAATTTTCCCCAAGCATTGACATCTAAGCAATTCCGGCGCAAGCCTTGACATGTTACCAATTTCTCCCCGTCCAAAGCCTTGACATCTCAGTAATTCCCCTCCCCAAGCCTTGATATCTCAGTAATTCTCCCAGTAAGCCTTCATATCTCAGTAATTCCTCTAGTAAGTCTTGACATCTTAGCGATTCCCCTCCCGAGACTTAAGACCTCAGCAATTCTTTTTAAGCCTTCACACCTCAGCAATTCCCCCACAAGCCTTGGCATCTCAGCAAGTCCCACTTAAGCCTTCACATGTCATTAATTCCCCAAGGTAAGATTTTATACATGTATCTCAATAATTCCCCTTGTAAATCTTGACATCTTAAAATTCTCTTCCGAGCAAGCATACCCCAAGAGCAAGCGTCCTTCCGATAGCAAGCAACCCCTGTAGAAAGTACCCCCAGCAAGATTAATGAAGCAATTTCCTCAGCTAGCCAATTCCAACTCCCGTTGAGGCTTTCCGTCCAAACTCCAGCCACAGTTTTCCCACGCAATAAAATTTCACCCAACTGAATCTCCCATACAAAGAATCCCTCATCCAAAGAATACACCACCCATAAAATCCACGATGCAAAGAATCTCACATGCAAAGAATCCGCCATCCAAAAAACCTCCCATCGATAGAATCACCGATCCGAAGAATTCCCCATTCAAGGAATTCTCCTATCTGAAGAATTGCCCATCCATAGAATCTTACATGCAGAGAATCCCCATCCAAAGAACCCCATCGATAGAATCCCCGATCCGAAGAATCCCCCTATCCATCCCTATCCAAAAAATCCTCGACCTCCATCCATATCAAAAAGTCTCCCATCCAAAGAACCCCTATCAATAGAATCCCGGATCCAAAGAATTCCCCATTCAAGGAATTCTCCTATTTGAAGAATTTCCCATCCAATGCATTGCCCATCCATAACATCTCACATGCAAAGAATCCCCTTCAAAAGAATCCCTATTAAAAGAGTCCCTCATTCACAGAGTCCCCATCGAAAGAATCCCCCACCCATCCATATCCAAAGAATCCCCCACCCATCCATATCCAAAGAATCTCCCACCCATCCATATCCAAAGAATCCCCCACCCATCCATATCCAAAGAATCCCCCACCCATCCAAATCCAAAGAATCCCCCACCCATCCATATCCAAAGAATCCCCCACCCATCCATATCCAAAGAATCCCCCCACCCATCTATATCCAAAGAATCCCCCTCCCATCCATATCCAAAGAACCCCCCACCCATCCATATCCAAAGAATCCCCCATCCATCCCTATCGAAAAAATGCCCCTATTTATCCCTATCCAAAGAATCCTCCTATCCATCCCCATCCATTCCTAACTAAAGAATCTCCCTCCAAAAAATCCCCATGCAAATAATCCACGTCCAAATAATCCCCATCCACAGAATCTCCATCCACATTATCCATTGATTCTCCCATCAAAAGAATAATTGGCCAAATAATACCCTCATCTAAAAAAACCCGTTCAAAAAACTTTACGTCCAAATAATCCCCATCAACAGAATCCCCCATTCAAGGAATCCAAAGAAACTCCCATCCAAATAATCCGCCCATGAATAGAATTCTTGGCCAAAGAATCCCCTCATCTCCTCGAGATATCCATTAGAAGCATCTCTCGTTCAAAGATTCCCCGATCCATAGAATTCCTCCCCAAGACTTAACATCTCAGCAATTCCCACCAAGCCCTGACACCTCAGAAATTCCCTCCAAGCCTTGACATCTCAGCAATTCACTCTTAAGCCTTGGCATCTCAGTAATTCTCTCAGTAAGCCCTTATATCTCAGTAATTCCCCCAGTAAGTCTTGACATCTCAGCAATTCCCCTCACGTCTTGATATCTCAGCAATTCCCTCTTAGCCTTGGCATCTCAGTTTAATAATTTTTTTTGAATATAATACTCGTAGCTTCTCTTCTACCTGATTTACCTGACGTTTTTTTAGTTTTCTTTAGCTAAAAAGTTTAAAATTAATTTTTTTTAATAAAATACTTCTACAATTTAAAAATTCGAACCCACGTCGCTGCATTAGCAGGTCAGTCTGTTTACCTCTAGGCTATCTCTCAATGCTTTGATAACATAAATTGTAGCACTTACATAATTCAACACTTTCAAAACTCCACGCACAGAGTAAATCACGCAAAGCAGTTATGACATAATTTCTCAGCCAGTCTGTATCAGTTTCAAATAAAGTCACCAATATGGTTACGCAATCTAAATCTAAATTCAATGGCGCTGGCTTGAATTGTGGAATTGCGATAAAGTAGGGGTTTGCGATATTGGAGAGCGTACAATGAGTATATAAAGTAAAATTCAAAGGAATCTTCTTTTTAATGCTGTGCTTTTAATTTTTCGAATCTACGAGTAAGCAAAGAAATTATTCCCGAACTCAGCGTTTCAAGCTCTTTCTAGCAATACAAGGCTCTCTTCTGAAAGTAAAAAACTCGAAGCACAAACAATGATTGAACATTCCTGCTTTAAAGCATTCAAATTCATAAGGCGTACATTCAGCGCCAGCTCAGTAAGAGGCCTGCAAGTTGATGCATTGAAATTAACAACCAAGCCACATGAAGCCAGCCCATGAATAATTGAATAGCGACACCCGCCCCTCAATTAAAATGTGTTGCGCAACCTTTCAACGCTTGTAGCTCTCCACGCGAGTGTGGAGAACCAATGCTATAGTTGGCACTGAGTTATGATGCAATACAATTCCATCGGCCGGCAGACTGCTTCTCAATCGGAAAGAACTGTTTGAACTTTAAAAAACAGGGAGAAAATTGAGTTTTTCGAATATTTAAGCCCGAAATAATGAAGCAATTTCTTAGCAAAATTTTGTGTACCTGCGCACCATCAATACGCATCGAATGCAGAAAACCCCACGAAATTCCGACCATGTAGAGTCAAGTTAAGCGAAGGTTCCTATAGGTACATAGTTTTGATTTTTAGTATATTGGACATGGACAAGCATACAAACCTTAGAGATTTAGTATATTTAGATGTTTTCGCGGTCGTTGTTTCTTGGAATTATTTTGCTGGATCGAAGAACGGTCTTTCAAAATCCATAGGATTCGTTTAGTACATCAGATACTAAAATTACGAGATGGGCCACTCAGGCATATATACTTAGTAAAACAGCTTTCTACTTTCAGTTCAGTAGCAATGAAGAATACGTAAGCTATTTTATAAAAATAAAGGCAGCTGAAATGAATTTGATAAGTTTAGAAGCCCAAGCTTGCAGGCGTAAACAGCTTGCTAATTGGTTCAGCAATAATGTACATTAGCCAGTCCACTGAAATGTACATGGCAGCTTTAGGCTGGAATTCCGAGAAAGGCAATAAAAATTGGGCGCGGGTGGGGTACGTATTATAGTGCGAAAAGGCGCGAGTCGCCTAAGCTTTTTATTTAAGAGCCGATAAATGAGCCTAAGCTTTAAAATACATTAAAATGCTTCCGTTTAACTTACTACTGAAAGTAGATTACAAGAAAATGTGCTAAGTGGCCCAAGTATATTCTAGCATCTGTGTTTAATACTATATAACCTATTTTGGCTGGAGATGCAGGAGTCGCCACTCCTGCATTTTATCTGGCCGTCCTTGAATGTTGACCTTCAAATGTTATTGTCATCCCACTATCACAAGCTCAGATTGCATTGTAATTTTGCAGCTCCTGAAACCATTCAACGCCTACATTACGGTGACCAGTCTGCATTCTCCGTCCAAGTTTACGGGTTACAGCCCGAGCGTTCCCGACAAAGATATTCTTGAATTCTTGCGTTCCGAATATGCCTTAAACTATTGGCAGTACATGTTTGAGGACAACATCGATTGTATATTCACGTTCTTGTAAGTTTGCCCCGCTGGATGCCAGAAATTTGGACAGAACTAATGTGAAATAAGTTTATCAGTACCTTATTATGACACTTGGTACGATTATTATGGGTGAATTCATGAGGGAGTTCATGAGTTACTTTATGGGCAATTTCATGAGTGAGTTCATGAGTGAGTTCATGAGTGACTTCATGAGCGAGATCATGAGGGAGTTCATGAGGGAGTTCATGAGTGAGTTCATGAGTGAGTTCATGAGTGACTTCATGAGCGAGATCATGACGGAGTTCATGAGTGACTTCATGAGCGAGATCATGAGGGAGTTCATGAGTGAGTTCATGAGCGAGTTTATGAATGAGTTCATGAGTGAACTCACTAGAAAACTATAAAGCTTACTCTGCTTTTGGGCATATTCGGCAACACTCGCAGAGGCCGCGACAACATGAACTATACGATGTCGGACTCCACTGGCGAGCTCTGTAAGGACCTTTATGGCCGACCAGAATGCATTGGATTCGTTACGGTGAGAGAAAAAGCTTGAAAAGCTGATAAAACCAGTCAAGATCATTATCGCATCCTGGGGAGCGAAGCTATCATAGACGATCCCTTAGCGACCATTTATAATTCCTTAGCGACCATTGTTAAATCCTTAGCGACCATTGGTAATTCCTTAGCGACCATTTATAGTACCTTAACAACAATTGGTTATTCCTTAGTGACCATTGGTGATTCTTTAGCGACCATTGGTAATTCTTTAGCGACCCTAGAGGATTCCTTAGCGACCCTAGAGGATTCCTTAGCGACCCTAGAGGATTCCTTAGCGACCCTAGAGGATTCCTTAGCGACCCTAGAGGATTCCGTAGCGACCATTGGTGATTTCCTTAGCGACCATTGTTGATTCCTTAGCGACTATTGACGATTCTTTAGCAACAATAAAGGCTTCTTTGCTTTATCATTAGCGGTGTAGGCTCCAACCCAGGCTGCATCACTCACAAGAGCAGCTTATCAGAATAAAACTTTCCTGCATGACACCCCGTTCCGCAGTTGGAACTTAGCAAGTCGAACTACATCAAGACGGCGGGACTGGCTCTGGCCCACGAGCTCAGCCACAGGATAGGCGCCAGTCACGACTCAAAGTACTGCCAGTGCCATTTCCCACGATGCCTGATGAACAAATACGTGGTCACGGAGGGCAAAGCTGAGCCAATTGGCTGGTCGACTTGCAGCATCAACAGTGTGGCCGATTCTCTCGACGCTCTGGCGCTGGGCAAGGCCTGCCTATCCGCCAAGTGGAACTGGAAGCCTCATAACGGTGAGCAAGAAAATTAACCCGGGGCTTTTTGTTGCGCAGTTCTCGCACAAGATGGTCAATCCACAGGCACAGAGCAGGCAAATTCTACCTGAGAATGAGAAAGTCAGAGCCGCTGTACACCCTGTGTGCCTGCTCAGGTGTCAGTGGAATGAACATGACTGATTGCATCCTCGCTGACTGCGGATCGCTGACCCAAAGTTGCCTGCAGGCAAACTCAACTCCAAGGAGTTTTGATTGACTGTTCCGACAAGATGAATCCATTGAAGACTGTAGTCTGAAGCTCTAAATCGGGCTCCCCCCTTGTTAATAAGGCACCCGCTATGCATGTTTCACAGACGGGCGCAGCATCATGCTGCAGTACTCGAAGGACTGGGGACCGACCTGCGGCAACGGCATTGTCGAGCCCAACGAAGAGTGCGACTGCGGCGGACCGCTCGCCTGCCAGAACAACCGCTGCTGCCAGGCAGACACCTGCAAACTGGTCTCAGGTGCAGCCTGCGGATTCGGCGACTGCTGCAACATTACTTCGTGCACGCCACTGGCTAGCGGCGTCCTCTGCAGGCTGGCTGTTGATCACAGGTCCGTTTCGCAGCAGGTTTACAGTGTAGAATCTTGGTGAGATAGCAGAGACATCGCTTCAAGTGGTTTCAAACTACTCATGCTCTTTATTCAGTAGTATTTATCTTTCTGTGTGCTCACATCACACTCAGTTAAAGTTTCTACACCTGGTCACTTCTCTGCACCATTAGTATGAGTGCATGTCTGTGTACAGTATTGGCGCGCTTGTCAGCGCTGCTTGTGGGACCATGTTGCCGACGGCTCTGCGCCAAGGTGCCAATTACAACCCTTTTGGCGAATATTTATTTTTTTGAATGGATTTTCATGCATTAAAAATGTACCACCGAGACCTCATTAGTGTTACTCCAAAGCTTTCTGCACATCGCGTGTTCAGATGCGACTACCCTGAGTTCTGCGACGGCGTGAAGGCGACGTGTCCTCCGGACCTCTCGGTGATGTCCGACTGGCCGTGCGACGAGAAGAAGACCCAGCGGTGCCGCCTTCGCGCTTGCCTGCCGCCACGGTGGGGCGCCAAGTTCAGCGGGCCGCGGTGCGAACTCGGCAAGACGGTGCCAACCACGGCGGGCGACTGCAAGCCGATGCACGAGCCGGGCCCCGCCGAGCAGCTGGAGGAGTGGGTGGACCCGCTGCCAAAGGACGACATTGTGTTTGCGTTTGAGCACAACGAGGATTCCAAGGAGAATAATTCCACTTTAGATACAGACTCAAAGCTTAATTCGACGGTGAACCATCGACCGGTGTTAGAGACGCAGGATCGGGGGTTTCGGCATGTCGGTAGTGAACTCTGGCTGGCGGTGGCTTCCTCTGTTGCATTATTTGCAGTTCTGCTGCCGAGTTGATAGTGAATTTTGTAGCTTCACCTGCACTATATTGCAGGCATATTGCATAGTCAGGCATATTGCAGAGCTGAGTAAATGAGCTCTAGCGGTTTTAACCTCTCCCTTGTAAGAATTTCTTCATTGCAAACCAAAAATATACTTTTTATCATAGCTCATTCTATAATTCCTGCAGCTGTGACCGACTTTGACACTTGCACAGAAACCTGACCGATCCTGACACCTCCACAGAAACCTGACCGATCCTGACACCTCCACAGAAACCTGACCGATCCTGACACCTCCACAGAAACCTGACCGATCCTGACACCTCCACAGAAACCTGACCGATCCTGACACCTCCACAGAAACCTGACCGATCCTGACACCTCCACAGAAACCTGACCGATCCTGACACCTCCACAGAAACCTGACCAATCCTGACACCTCCACAGAAACCTGACCGATCCTGACACCTCCACAGAAACCTGACCGATCCTGACACCTCCACAGAAACCTGACCGATCCTGACACCTCCACAGAAACCTGACCGATCCTGACACCTCCACAGAAACCTGACCGATCCTGACACCTCCACAGAAACCTGACCGATCCTGACACCTCCACAGAAACCTGACCGATCCTGACACCTCCACAGAAACCTGACTGATCCTGACACCTCCACAGAAACCTGACCGATCCTGACACCTCCACAGAAACCTGACCGATCCTGACACCTCCACAGAAACCTGACCGATCCTGACACCTCCACAGAAACCTGACCGATCCTGACACCTCCACAGAAACCTGACCGATCCTGACACCTCCACAGAAACCTGACCGATCCTGACACCTCCACAGAAACCTGACCGATCCTGACACCTCCACAGAAACCTGACCGATCCTGACACCTCCACAGAAACCTGACCGATCCTGACACCTCCACAGAAACCTGACCGATCCTGACACCTCCACAGAAACCTGACCGATCCTGACACCTCCACAGAAACCTGACCGATCCTGACACCTCCACAGAAACCTGACCGATCCTGACACCTCCACAGAAACCTGACCGATCCTGACACCTCCACAGAAACCTGACCGATCCTGACACCTCCACAGAAACCTGACCGATCCTGACACCTCCACAGAAACCTGACCAATCCTGACACCTCCACAGAAACCTGACCGATCCTGACACCTCCACAGAAACCTGACCGATCCTGACACCTCCACAGAAACCTGACCGATCCTGACACCTCCACAGAAACCTGACCGATCCTGACACCTCCACAGAAACCTGACCGATCCTGACACCTCCACAGAAACCTGACCGATCCTGACACCTCCACAGAAACCTGACCGATCCTGACACCTCCACAGAAACCTGACCGATCCTGACACCTCCACAGAAACCTGACCGATCCTGACACCTCCACAGAAACCTGACTGATCCTGACACCTCCACAGAAACCTAACGATAGCCATGCTGCCGTCGTAGCAATAGTAGAAGAGTTAAATTTTGGCTGGAGTGCAGCTTTTTGATGTTTTTTTCTCACTCATCTGCATAACAGACAGGCGATGGAGTGCTTCAAATTTAAGGTTTAAGCGGAAATATTTTCGTTGTTTCTAGTCCAAAATCGAAGTCAAGCAACTTTTCAAATTGTATCAGAACCGAAATGGCTGTCCAAGTGAGTTGAAGCATGTAACTACAATAACATGCTCTAAGCAAGAGGTTGTAGCCTAGTGGTCAGAGCGTAGAACTCACGACTTGAAGGTCCGGGGGTTCGATTCTCGATCCCACTGGAAAATTTGTGTCCTTGAGCAAGACACTTAACTCTGCACTGCTTCAGTTCACCCAGCTGTAAAATGGGTGCCAGCATTAGCTTGGGCAATTGGGGGTGTGTGTGGCGACCCCTCAGTCCTTGGACTGAGCAGCCGTACGCAGCCTTCATGAAGCTTTTACAAAACAATTGACGATTTTCAAAAGTGCTCCCCCGAAATTCCATGTCTATGGGCCAAAATGTGTAGATATTATCGCCAGGTTTCTTAGCCCGTCTCTCGGTCTGCTACATATTAATTATCGTAATTATTGTAATTACTGAATTAAGATTTAGTTTTATTCGGAGTGAGCAGGCTTTCTGCATCTTTAATCTCGTAGAAGATGATTGTTTAGCCTCCCTATTTGTTATTTGACATTTGTTTCCCTTTTTCAAATGAAGGACAATAAAGAAGCGGAAGGTCCTCATCCTCACCATCGCTAAACATCACGCTGATCGCTTGCAAAACTGAGAGTAAAAGCTTGAATGCACACTTGACAAGCGCACGGACTACTTGTCAAATTTTAATTAAATGCCATGTGCTCCAGAGAATTCCAGTGATTGCTTGGCCACAAAAGCGTAGTCGCTTGACAAATTGTCACTTGTAGTTTTCTCGATCATGTAATCCACCCCTGCCGCCAATATTGTAATTGTTGCTAATCGAATTTAATGTAAATCACTAAACCGTACCATAGACAGATTGATTTTGGACTTTGCATTAGCTAAGCCCAACAAAAATGAGAAATAACAATTCTAGTGATTTTTTGAGAAGACAAATAGTTCATATAAATAAAAACGTCAAAAGCTGAATGTTCGCCGCCCATGCTGCATTTAAAAAACATCTGTTTGGTTTTCGTCAATGCTTTGGTGGTGCTTAATTTGATCGTTGGAAATCAAGGTAGGCACTTGGCTGGTGGTGGATCAATTGCTGTCTTAACCTGACACTTGTCTGATATTAAATGTAGATCGATGCATCTTAGGTGCGCTTACAGATACTAAAATAACTAGATGGGCCACTCAGGCACATATACTTAGTAAAACAGCTTTCTACTTTCAGTTCAGTAGCAATAAAGAATACATAAGCTATTTTATAAAAATCAAGGCAGCTGAAATGACTTTGATAAGCTTAGAAACCCAAGCTTGCAGGCGTAAACAACTTGCTAATTGGTTCAGCAGTAATGTACATTAGCCAGTCCACTAAAATGTACATGGCAGCTTTAGGCTGGAATTCCGAGAAAGACAATAAAAATTGGGGCGGGGCGGGGGGAACTGTGGAAAGGCGCGGTTGGAGGGCTTAAGCTGGGGGTAAGAGAGCAAATAAATGAGCCTAGGCTTTAAAAATACATTAAAATGCGTCTGTTTAACATACTACTGAACTGAAAGTAGCTTACACGTAAATGAGCTGAGTGGCCCAACTAGTTATTTTAGTATTTGTGCAATGTTGTGTGTGCGCTTGACAATCAATGCTCAAATAGTAAGATCTGCAACCAATTCCAGAAAAATTAGAACAATTTTTCCCACAAAAGATGATAATGCTTCTGCTTCATTGCAGTGAAGTTCATCCTAACTTCAGCAAATTAAATTTTAACAAAACCATTCCATTGCAAACCTGCAGAACCGGCAACGGAGACCCCGGCTGAGATGGTGAGAGGCTTTGCTTGTAGCACTGAAAATCACTCACTCATAAACTGGCTCATAAACTGGCTCATAAACTCACTCATAAACTCAATATTGAACTCACTCATAAACTGGCGCATAAACTGGCTCATAAACTCACTCATAAACTCAATATTGTACTCACTCATAAACTGGCTCATAAACTGGCTCATAAACTCACTCATAAACTCAATATTGAACTCGCACATAAACTCACTCATGAACTCGCTATTGAACATACTCATCAACTCACTTACAGACACTCATAAATTTTTTTATTTTATTAGAGGCAGGGGGGTTGTGTGCACCCTGGCGCACTTTAAGCGACATAGGCACACAACTGGCGAGAGGCATTACTGCCCATTCCGCCGACTCCCCTGAGCAGGCATACAAGCGCGCGGATACGTACGCAGGCACACACTCACACAGGAGTGTACAGCGGCCCTAACTTTATATTATCGTTAGGCATGTACACTTCACTGCGCCTTGGGGGGTTGGCTCTCAAGGCCGTTAATTGCACGAGCAGAGCCAAGCCGAGATTCCAATTCAGCCCCAAATTAATGTGGCTTCACTTGGAATCGAGCCTGGGTCGCTGGCACACCAGAGCAGCTGCGCTACCGCTGGGCTACGGCCCCCCTCACTCATAAATTCACTTATAAACTCACTCAGAAACTCATACTTCGTGAATTGAAGTTCACTCATTTAAACCGCGCTAAAATATTTCAGCTGCTAAGTCGGGTGCGCAGATACGATCCTCGAATGCGCAATCACAAAGTAGATCTAAAGTACAGATTCCAGTTCACTCGCGTCAATGTTAGCATAAACCAGCAGAGCAGATTCTTGACCAAATTCGGGCCTTATATAATTAGGCTGCATCTCTACCTAGAAAAAGATCTGGTATGCAATGCACTTTGATTCACGATTGCTTTGTTGCTATGCTAGCAGAATCCAAAACGTGATCAGATCAACTTTAAACACTGTTTTAGGAGAGCCTGATGAAAAGCACTAAAAACCTGATCGCGACGGCAAAGAAGGTCGTCAACTTTGCCAACTCGGTATGATCCTGACCGACCCTGACTCCACAAGCTGCTCTGACCGACCCTGACTCCACAAGCTGCTCTGACCGACCCTGACTCCACAAGCTGCTCTGACCGACCCTGACTTCACAAGCTACTCTGACCGACCCTGACTCCACAAGCTGCTCTGACCGACCCTGACTCCACAAGCTGCTCTGACCGACCCTGACTCCACAAGCTGCTCTGACCGACCCTGACTCCACAAGCTGCTCTGACCGACCCTGACTCCACAAGCTACTCTGACCGACCCTGACTCCACAAGCTGCTCTGACCGACCCTGACTCCACAAGCTGCTCTGACCGACCCTGACTCCACAAGCTGCTCTGACCGACCCTGACTTCACAAGCTACTCTGACCGACCCTGACTCCACAAGCTACTCTGACCGACCCTGACTCCACAAGCTACTCTGACCGACCCTGACTCCACAAGATACTCTGACCGACCCTGACTCCACAAGCTACTCTGACCGACCCTGACTCCACAAGCTACTCTGACCGACCCTGACTCCACAAGATACTCTGACCGACCCTGACTCCACAAACTGCTCTGACCGACCCTGACTCCACAAGCTGCTCTGACCGACCCTGACTTCACAAGCTACTCTGACCGACCCTGACTCCACAAGCTACTCTGACTGACCCTGACTCCACAAGCTGCTCTGACCGACCCTGACTCCACAAGCTACTCTGACCGACCCTGACTCCACAAGCTGCTCTGACCGACCCTGACTCCACAAGCTACTCTGACCGACCCTGACTCCACAAGCTACTCTGACCGACCCTGACTCCACAAGCTGCTCTGACCGACCCTGACTCCACAAGCTACTCTGACCGACCCTGACTCCACAAGCTACTCTGACCGACCCTGACTCCACAAGCTGCACTGATCGACCCTGACTCCACAAGCTACTCTAACCGACCCTGACACTTGCACAGTGACTCTGACGGAAGTTGAAACCTCCGGAGACTTAGACTCGCTCTGAAGCCTGTAACAAATATTTTTCATTTATGTTAAAGTTGCTCACATCAAACACCTTGCTTGTGATTGCAGTTGTTGAGGCCATTCAACTTCTACATCATGGTGGCGAGCACGCACATTCCGTCGAAGCATGTCGGGTCAAGTCTGGAACCACGAAGCAATGACATATTATATTTTCTGAACGATTACAACTACCAGTATTACTCTTACATGTTTGAAGAGGTCATTAATTGCGTTTTTATTTTCCTGTGAGTTAATAAAAATATTGCTGAATTCGTGTCAATTTGTTTACAGTTTCTGAGCTGAAGCACTTTCAATTAGATTTTTTCTTTCAATTTTGCAGAGGCCGGGACCATATGAACTACTCAATTTCGGACTCATCCGGTCACCCTTGCAAGAAAGACTACGGCAAGCCGAAATGCAAAGGCTTCGTCATGGTGAGGGAACGGTTGAATGAACCATTTTTATGATGAAAATTGAAACTTGGCGTAACTATAGCCTCTCCATGATGTAAGAGGCTTAAGTTGACTTGCAAATCCAATTCCATTGTTTTTATTTGCGGCATTTTTATCAACTTGTCCCACAAATGATAAATTGTAGTTTTGCTTGATCCAAAGCTTTACTTTGGGCTCCGTTCTGGTGCTTGACCCTCTGCCTGTTTTTACGCATTGAATGATAACTCTTGCTCATAATTCACAGCTGGAGACGAACAAGCCAAACTACATCGTAACAGCTGGAGTCGCTCTGGCCCACGAGATCAGCCACCGAGTTGGCTGCGGCCACGACAACGCCGACGACAAGTGCCGGTGCGAGTTCTCCCGCTGCCTGATGGACCAATACGTAGGCATGGACGATGAGAAAAGTCCGATTGGCTGGTCCACTTGCAGCATCGACAAGTTGGCCGAGTCTCTCGATGCTCTGGCGCTAGGGAAGGCCTGCCTGTCCGCCAACTGGAGCTCTGGAGCTCGCGAGGGTGAGCCAGAGTGCAATACTGTACGCTTTGTTTGCTCTAGTCTTTGTGGCTTTTGTTCTACGATTCAATGCTCAAGCGTTAGTGCCAGGCCAAGGAGGCCACAAGTTGAAGGTCAGATTATTGTTTAAGTCAAGTTTTCGTTCAACTTAGTCTCTGTTATACTCAGTCTCCAAAGTCGAGATTCGAGTAGCAGGCCAAGGGTGGGACAGAAAACTAAGGCGAGGAGGATAAGCGAACTTTCTTTCTTGGGCTGTACTTGTACAAGGTTTTATACTGGTTTATCGCAAAATCCCTTCCATTGTATATGAAGGCTGGGTCCTCATGTCCCCAACTTTGCTTGCTGGGGCGTTCGCATTGGAAAGAAGCGAGGACTTAACATCATTAATCTGATAGCAGGGGTTGTAGCCTAGTGGTCAGAGCGTTGGACTCACGACTTGAAGGTCGGGGGTTCGATTCCCGATCCCACTGGAACAATTTATGTCCTTAAGCAAGACACTTAACTCTGCATTGCTTCAGTTCACCCAGCTGTAAAATGGGTGCCAGCATTAGCTGAGGCAATTGGGGTGTGTGGTGAGTGATGACCCCCCAGTCCTTGGACTGAACAGCCGTAAGCAGCCTTCAGATGCTCTGTGTTTGCTTACTAGCTCGCATCAGACGGCTGGGTAGTCTTGGCCAGAGGGTTTCTTCCACGTTCAACTGTGGATCCAACTGCATTTTGTAAGTTGTTAAACCTTGGGAAGCCTCGCGCCAGTCCTAGATTGTTTACATTGCTGAGTTGGAAAGTGGCTTGTCGGCCCAAGTTTTGATTATGGGCTTTCTGAACATTGAAACTGCAACCATTCAAATTTTGTGTGATCTCCAGACGGACAAAGCATCACCGTTGAGTACTCGAAGGACTGGGGACCGACCTGCGGCAACGGGATTGTCGAGCCTGGCGAAGAGTGCGACTGCGGCGGGCCGCTCGCCTGCAGAAAGGATCGCTGCTGCCAGGCCGACGCCTGCAAGCTGGTCAAAGGCGCAGCGTGCGCAACTGGCGACTGCTGCAACACGACTTCGTGCAGCCCGCTGGCCGCGGGCACTCTGTGCAGACTGGCCGAAGATCCCAGGTTTGCTTAGTAATAATAATAATAGTAATAGTAATATTAATATTATTTGGTCCGCTCTGTTGGAAATGTACTTGATTTAATCGGTTAAAACGAGCTTATGAGGGTCAAACGTGAATAATTCGCGAGAAATTCGTCAGCCAGATTCACTTGTCACCTCCTTCCAGATGCGACTTCCCGGAGTTCTGCGATGGTAAATCGTCAGTTTGTCCGCCGGATGTCTCTGTGCTGCCCGACTGGCTGTGCGACAAGGCGACGGGCGGCCTGTGCAGACTTGGTTACTGCCTGCCGCCGAGACGGGTCGCCAAGTACAGCGGGCCGAAGTGCCACGGCGGCTGGATGGTGCCGGCCAGCGATGGCGGGTGCAAGAAAAGGCACAACCCCGGCCCTGCTGAGCAGATCGAGGAATGGACGGACAGTCTCAACGAGACTGTATCGGATAGCGCCGCTAAAGCCAGTCAAAAGCCGATAGTTAAAGAAACTGACCAGGCTGCTCAGCATCTGCGGAGCGGCCCGTTGGTTGTCGCGGCTTCCGTTGCTCTGGGCATCTTGCCTTACCTGTTGGAATTCCGATATTCATTCGAATCTGAATGCATACTATAGTGCCAGAGATTAGCTTAAGGAACTCTTGTGACTTTCCCAGTGACGATATTTGCAAAGAGCTCTGCAGTGATTTTCTCACTCTACACGTACTATTCAAAATTAGACAAATATCTCGTTCTTAACGAGTTCCGCTAGGGGTAACTGCTTCCTTGAACCCTATTGCTGGTAAGCTGGTAAAAGTTCACTCAACTTTAAGATGAAACAAAGAAACCGCGAAGAGGTGTCGAAAAGGTCTGGTTTTATGTAGACTACAAATCTGGCGAATTGCAGACCAGGTGTCTCTTCCTGGAAAGCAAAGCGAACACAGAGGCTTCCATGGAGAAAGCTGGACCAACGCTTCATGAGCTTAATAAACTGTAATAATAGCTATTCCCGTTAGTTTAAGGCCTAGGTTCACTTGTACTTTTGTTTTCTGTAGCCTTTTAACTTTTCCTATCGATTCGAAATCATACGAAGCAAATAAACTGAGCGATAGCTACACTGAGGAAAGAACTCGAGCTATTTTTAGACAAACAAATTATTTTCGATTCAACAAATTTGGTCTATGTATTCAGCAGTGCGCTGGGAAAGAGTTTACGCTGGGAGCAAGATTTTGCTTTGGATGAGATTGCAGCTGCTATAGAGAAATGCACTTGCTAGCCACTTGGTTACTTGTCAGCGCGAGCATCTTCGCTGCGCTGCTTCCAGAGGCGTCTGTTTGCCTCGGTGAGTCTGTCGAGCACAATGATGACGCAAGTCCTGACCCGGCTGGTACAGAGGCAGCATCCGCATCTGAACAGGTAAGACAATGTACCTGGTAACAGTAATACAGCTTACTCACTAACTCTCATTCAGAATACTCGCAAGGACAACTCAAGTAGGAGGACGGGAAAGCTTTTCGTCGATTATCATCGTTGTTACACATATTTGTGACACATTCAGCTAAGGGTGATAAAATAGACTCATAAAACTAAAGAGCCGAGCCGTGCCATTTTAATGGTTTTTAGGCAGAAGACACGTGCAAATGTACGTAGAATAAAAAGTTAAGATAGAATCCTAATTTTCTGAACGAAAAGCTCTATGAATATCAATAAAGCAATAAGAAAGGCACAGCATATCAAAAGATAACACTGGATCTGCCTCCTATCAAAAGCAATAACAATTTTTGTGCTGAAAAAATGAAAATTTCCTATCTCTGTAGTGTATTTTTTGGAAAACCTGCCTTCAAAAATTTTCAAAGAAACGAGGTTTCCCGTCCTCCTACTTGAGTCGTCCTTGAGTACTCGTGTATTCTGAATTTATTCAATTTATTAAAAAACACTTTCATGAGCTTTCGAGCAGGAGTTGTGGCCTAGTGGTCAGAGCGTTGGACTCACGACTTGAAGGTCGGGGGTTCGATTCCCGATTCCACTGGAACAATTTGTATCCTTAACACTTAAGACACTTAACTCTGCATTGCTTCAGTTCACTCAGCTGTAAAATGAGTGCCAGCATTAGCTGGGGTAGTTAAGGGTGTGTGTGGCGACCCCCCCCTGTCAGTCCTCGGACTGAACAGCCGTACGCAGCCTTCCGATGCGCCGCGCAATAGCTGCGGCTGAGCTATCGGTTGCACATCTGTCTCACCCAGTCACGAATTCAGTCATGCGCTTCCTCACACAAAACCACTCACGAACTGCAATCCTCACTGCGCCGCCGATGGAGCAGCTCAGCAGGACTCGCAGATACGCAACGCCGCGCTCTAGAAAAATCAACCAAGCTGGCCGGCTGCAGTTCACTCGGGCGAACATCAGCCTCAGCCAGCAGTTCAGATTCCTGACCAAATTCGGGCCCTACATTGTCAAGCTGCATCTCTACTTGGACAGGGAGTTTGTAAGTTTCTCGCTTCCTACGCTCGTAGTGAAGAGTTTAGGGGTGGTGATCAGTCGCTCAAGAACTCCTATACTTTCAGACCGCAAGTCTGGGAACAGAATTTAGTGATCAAGTACTGTCGCGGGCTCTTCCTCTTTGTCGGGCAGGTCGGCAGAGCTCGTCTCCTCAATGTAGTCTTCCTCCGGAGTTTCTTGGAATGTATTCCTCGAGATCAGTAATCAGAATCAGAGATGCGCCCTAATAATAGCGCGAGGTCCTCCAGAAAGGGCGTCTTCTTCTAGAAATAACGGAATGGGAGTCGTGTGCCTCGATCTGGTACTCCAGGGTGCCAAAGTCAATAAAAATCGATAATCGTCAAGAGTATCGGAATCGGTCCAGTGGATCCTATCCAATCCCTTAGGAATATGAATATGGAGGCCTTTAATTCAATAACTCAACAGAAATCAACTGATCAGTCACGGCCGAAAATGACTCAACACTCAATAATCAAATAACGACTTCAACAAAGTCTTGCCAATCGGTATACGTTTCTCTCAGAGATGTAGCCCCTTTCCAGTGGTTGTTCTGGATGAGTCTCTTCTGAGGCTGTTCCGAGTCTGAGATTTCCGCTTTAATTTTGGCTTGTATTTATAGGAAAATTTTGCGAAACATAAATAGTAACGTGATTCATAGTTTAAGTTTTTCTGCGCGTTTTTGCGTTACTCTACTTACAGTAGCGTTTTATGAATGAATGAAACTCTACAGTAGCAGCTCTTTTTCTCATAGCAGCCGCATCACCGAAAACATTCTCAAACAGGAGAAACGCACGAATCGGAACCAAGCTGAAATGAGCAACATAGCTAAACAAGTGGTCAACTACGCAAACACGGTAAGCTTTGATCACTGCTCTGCGAGGTTTGCCTTGTCCTTGAATGACTATAGCAAATATTAATAATTTTGTAGCTTCTCAGACCACTAAATACCTACTTGATGGTGACCAGTCTGCACTTGCCTTGGAATCTATTGGCTAGAGATTATGACATTCCTAGCCGGAACGAGCTCAAGTTCATTCGAGATACTTACACGTACAACAACTATGGGGTTATTGTTGAGCAAATCGTTAACTGCATCTTTGTATTCACGTAAGCATTATTTAATACCAGCTGTTTAGGCTTCGGCATCAGCTGTTTTTCCTAACTGCCTCTCAGCAACGCATCATCACATCCCTTGCATTGCAGCGCACGAAGTATCGACAACTCCACGGCTTCAGATTCAGAAGGCAACGTCTGCAAGCATCAGCTCGGTCGGCCGACCTGTCTTGGATACGTCACTGTGAGCTGTGTGGCTGTTAAACAGTGTAGCTACCAGGGGGCTGTTTTCTACCATCTTAGCTATCTTGTGCCATTTAAATGCCGGCACCTGTCATCCAATACCCGATTGTCGCTTTCTGTAAGGTGATGTCTCAGTAGCTGGCGATGCTTCTCATGCAATATACGAGTATGTACATGTCCTGTGCACCGGTGTTTCAACTCTCTCGATTCTCTAAACACTGATCTAGCCTGCCGTGAGAAGAGCCTTTGTTCTTAAGCGATTCAGTTAACTTATTATCACTTGAATATTTGAAGAAAAATGAGTGCTGGTATAGCATAGAGATTTAATCAGCTCTATAGACAGTGCGGTTGTAGCCTAATGGTCAGAGCGTAGAACTCACGACTTGAAGGTCGGGGGTTCGATTCCCGATTCCACTGGAACAATTTGTATCCTTGACACTTAAGACACTTAACTCTGCATTGCTTCAGTTCACTCAGCTGTAAAATGAGTGCCAGCATTAGCTGGGGTAATTAAGGCTGTGTGTGGCGACCCCCCAGTCCTTGGACTGAACAGCCGTACGCAGCCTTCAGATGCGCCGCGCAATAGCTGCGGCTGAGCTGTCGGTTGCACATCTGTCTATTAGGGCAGGTGTGATCAATTATTATTATTATTAATATTATTAATTATTATAAACAATGCAAAGCCTGAGCACACCGAAAAGAGATGCCGTTCCGGCTCGAGGTTCCGATTCTCGTAAAACCATTGACAATTTTTCTCCGCTGTCGCCGTCGGGATGTCTGTTCACGTGCATCTTCATCGGCAAGGAATACATGTAGAAGCTTTAAGCCATGGAAAATTGAAATTGAAGTCAAATCCGACGAGTGTCAGACAATCATTGACAAGACGTCAATCTGATTTCAAACTCAGATCATTGAAGCCTCACTTCACATTCTTGTGCCCTATTGACACGTAGATTGTATTAAAACTGCACTTTATTAGCCTCTGGTAACCCAAGTCAAATTTTTATCAGTCTTTTTCCACCTTCAACCATTTAAATTCCGTTATAATCCGCAGTACTTAGTGGGCCGCGGCGTTCTGATGTGCCAGCGTCCCAAGCTCGATTCCAAATGCAGTCACATTAATTTGAGGCTGAATTGGAATCTCGACGTGTGTCTGCTCGTGCAATTAACGCCCTTGAGGGCCAACATCCAAGGCGCAGTGAAGTGTACATGCCTAACGATAAATAAAGTCAGGGCCGCTGTACACTCCTGTGAGTGTGTGCCTGCTCAGGGGGTCGGTGGAATGGGCAGTAATGCCTCTCGTGTGACAATGTCGGTGAAGTGCGCCGCTGTGTATACAGCCTCCCTGCTTCTAATAAAAGCCGCAACTAGTAGTGCTATTCAGTACACAAATCTTTTCTGCTCTCTCGTCAATAACCTGACCTCTAGATGCACCTTGGAGTGCGAAACGTGTCGAAACTTTAATATTGATACGTACTCAGTTTACTATTTGTATCTACTGTATTGCCAAGCGAGCAACTCGTCTTAATCGGGACAGAGCGCCCTATACTTGTGCAGCGAGTCTGTTTATTATCATGTTGCTAAGTCGCAGAGGCTAGAGTAATTTGTGAGGTGCGCAATCGCATTGGTTGAGCTGGATACATTTGATGAGAGTAAAGAATCTATTAAAGCTGAATGCATTTCCGTCTGTCTCTCTCTCACTGTCTCTTGTACACTTTAAATTGTCCATCGAACCGTCGGTCGTCAAGCCTGCGGGCGTAGGCTGCCGTTCTTGTGTTGGGACAGCTCTCTTCTCATCCAGAGCTCGCCATTTTTCTGTCACATCTCGCCCCCTCTAAGCCCTCCAGTCTTGCCTGTCAGCCGCGCCGTCTCGCTTGGTTGGCTTTCGCCAGTGTCCAGGGCGCTGCTCATTGTTTTCTTCTCTCTTCTGCCAGTGTGTTGGGCGGTCGCTTCTGATGGCGAGATTCCATTTGCTCTGGAGCTCACCTTTGCGAGTTGATTTACTGGCTCCTGTGGTTTTTCTCTTTTATTCGCCTCTGTGGCGAATGCTATGAGTGCCAGTCTATTGTCTGAGACCTCCATTTGTCTTTTTTTTCGAACTTCGAACTCTCTTGGAGACGTGAGAGTCGGACGCGCTACCAGCTGAGCTGCTGTGTCCAGCTATTAGTAGCCTAAAGTAGTTGACTCATCTTGTTGCGAAAGTATCATTCGACATTTTCGGGTGGAAATTTCAAGTCATATTTGCGCTTTTAGTTAGGCCTTTTTGAGGGAGTCCTTCAACTAATTAACATTTGAATATGAATTCACATTCATTATTCTGGAAAGTTTCGCAATCTCAGAACGTCACTTTTCTATTGAAACTTCTCAATCAATTATCGCTGCCCCGCAGCTGGACACGAAACGGCCGAATTATATAAAATTGTCGGGCTTCGCCCTGGCACACGAGCTGGTTCACAGGTTGGGCGGGAATCACGACTCCGTGGATAAATGCCAGTGCAAATTTTCCCAGTGCCTGATGGACGACTCTGTAGGACGCAGCAACGATGGCAGCAAGTACGTTGGCTGGACCAACTGCGGCATCAACAAAGTCGCGGACGCGCTGGACAGCCTGGCACTAGACGCAGCCTGCTTGTCTGCGACAGCTGAGCCTTTCTCGAGCACCAGTGAGTGACTTATGCCAACGGCTTATGCAAGGATAATCTACTCATTCCGCTGACTCCTGAGCACATACATGTACAAGCGTGCCAATATTGTACACTCCTGAGCACATACATGTACAAGCGTGCCAATATTGTACACTCCTGAGCACATACATGTACAAGCGTGCCAATATTGTACACTCCTAAGCACATACATGTACAAGCGTGCCAATATTGTACACTCCTGAGCACATACATGTACAAGCGTGCCAATATTGTACGCAGGCACGCACTTACACACACATTCTCGCAGGGTGTACAGTGAACGTGACTTTCTAATAGTCAGACATGTACACTCGCTATGCCTTGAGGGTTGGCCCTCATGGCTGTGAATCGCGTGACAAACTTCCGGCCAATTCGTGTACACAAGTCCTGAAATACGAGGGAAATGTGGCCGCACTGGGAATCCAACGATGGGTCGTAGGGCGAGAGTCAGTGTACAGAGGCGATATTTAGTCCTCGCTAGTCCCACTTGATCCAACTCAATGACCTCCAGATGGCTACATCTTCACCGTTGAGTACTCGAAGGACTGGGGACCGACCTGCGGCAATGGGATTGTCGAGCCTGGCGAAGAGTGCGACTGCGGCGGGCCGCTCGCCTGCAGAAAGGATCGCTGCTGCCAGGCCGACGTCTGCAAGCTGGTCAAAGGCGCAGCGTGCGCAACTGGCGACTGCTGCAACACGACTTCGTGCAGCCCGCTGGCCGCGGGCACTCTGTGCAGACTGGCCGAAGATCCCAGGTTTGCGTTGATAGTCTGAGCCTGCTGGATAGGGTCCTTGCAGATCGTGGATAATATTTGATTAGACTACAAACCCATATGAAATTTGTAGATAATACTTGATTGCTGTGCATTGGAGCTTGCAGGGAGATAATAAATTCATGAATGAGTAGAATCTTATCCCGCAGTCACTTTCCTTAATTCAAGATGCAACTTTCCTGAGTTCTGCGATGGCAAATCGCCGATCTGCCCGCAAGACGTCTCGGTGCAATCCAACTGGCCGTGCGACAGGCCCACGGGCAGCCGCTGCCGCATGGGCCACTGCGTAATGCTGCCCAACTACTTTGCCCAGTACTCCGGAATGAAGTGCGTCAACAGCGACATGGTGCCGACAACGGCCGGCGAGTGCAAGCGGCGGCACAGGCCGGGGCCGGCCGAGAAGATCGAGGATTGGGTGGACGACGGGTCCGGCGATCAGCCGATAGACGAATCGAATGGCAATGTGGCGTCCTTCCATAGGCCACTGGCGGAGGAAGTAAATCAGGCGGCTCGGCAATCGATAGGCGGCCTGTTGCTCTCGGCAGCTTCCTTAGCAACGACTGCGGCTGTGTTTTACTGGCGCCGATGAAGCAGTTTCCGGTTCTCAATGTACATTCCAAACACACGATCTTATAGCTGGTACAGCATATTTTTCTCACAATTTCATTTTGATTTTCCTTAGCAAAGAGAGTAAGCAACTGGTGGCTAAGCGTGTCTATTCAGTGCTAAGTCTGCACTTAGAGAGGCTATTTAAATTTAAGACCCCATTCGAATTTCGAATTCAATAACCCCTCACAAATATAAGAGCTACGAGCTGATGCTTGTAAAAGTGTCCTGAACCGGAATTATGATGGATGATTTCTTGGTAAATTATGGATAAACTGATGCCACGTCTCGCACGTGCAGGTCATTGCTTCGACTAAAAGTACTGCAGCTGGGCACCTAATTAATCGCTTGGTTGTTGGGTTATTATAGATAAAAATACTCGTGAACTGTGTTATCGAATGATAGAATTTGATTATTTAGAAAACCGAGATCAGATAATTTTTGAAAAATAATTATGAATAAAAACTTTACTTGTCGATATTTGTATTTAATCGATTATGTACATACATACATAGTAACTTTTCAGATTTGGTTATATAGATTCCCCTGCAAACATTATATCTGTCGTGATGAACTACTTAGAGTACTTAAAAAACGCTTTAGAAGGGTGTTTCACAGCAATCAATATTTTAGTGTTTCAGAGTATCGAGAGGCAATCGTGCATTTGGTTTTCGGGTGCGAAGCGCAGTATTTTTTACTTTTAAGTTACGACATCGAAATAACTATTTTTAGAAGAGCAGCATGATATTGTAGATGAAATAAAAACTTTATAGCTTGCAAAAACTAAACTAAAAAATTTCGACGAGCAACAAGTGGCTATCATTTTGACAAAATGGAGAAGTGCGTAGAAGTGTCCGGAATAAAAAAGTTCAAGTTCTGCTTCGTAAAAGAAACCTCAAAACGTAAAGAACGATTCAACAATAACGTCTGAGCATACCTCAATTTGGCCCCTAATTTTCTTAACAATGCAATCTGCATTATTGTTGGTCATTTTTCATTCGTAGTTTAAAACTTTCAATTTTGTTCAGGACTAATACTCAGCCCATGCTCACTTATCTCCGCCAATATTCCCTATAGCGGTCTTCAGCTCTCGACCCAAATCCGAAAGCCGTAAGCCAAGGCCAGCAGCACAGACGAAGCCGTCAGACCGCTGGCCGACCTTGGCAGCGGCTGTCCCGTCATATATGGCCCAATCGTCGTTGGCGCTTCCTCGTCGGCGCAATAGACGCTGGCCTCGGGACCGACGCACAGGGCGTACATCACTACATGCCCGATGTAGCTCTGCTCGTGCGTGCTGTGCAGCAGATAGGCGCTGGGCCCGGCGGCGTAGACCGGGACGTCCTCCGCTCCGTGCGACTCGTAGTCGTAATTGTACAAAGCCGGGAACTGGAAGTTCACAGCCGTGGTGTTCGCATCGGTGAGGTTCTTGCGCGGCGTCCCGATAGCAGCGGAAGGACCGTCGGCGTAGTTCAGCACAGTGTAGGGCATGCCGTCGTAGGCGACTGCCTCGCCTTTGGAATTGTACCTGTCCTCGTCAGAGTTCACAACCCGGCCTAGGATCGGGTTTCCTCGCAGGCCCCAGCCGCCAACAGTGAACACGTGGCTGTGGTCGCCAGTCACCAACATGAGGGTGTCTGCGCGGTTGGTTAGCCCCATTGCTCGAGTGACTGCCCTGTCCAGCTCCAGGACATCGTGCAGGGCTCGCTTGCCGTAGTTGTCATGGTGAGCGTGATCGATGCGACCAGCTTCCACGAAAAGGGCAAAGCCGTTGGGATTGCGGGACAGAATGCGAATGGCTTTGTCCACCATCTCTGAGAGACTCGGCTCCTGATAGGTCGGGTCCATCTCGTTGTCCAACTGGTAGCGCAGGTGGCTCGTGGCGAACAGTCCCAGGACGTAGTCAGTGTTCGCCGGGTCGATCGCGTCGAACTGCGACTTAGACTCAGCGAAGGCAAAGCGCCGCATTTTGCTGGACTGCAGATTTCGCCAGCGGTTGATCAGATTCACGCCGTCCTGTCGTTTGCCAGAAACTGAGGAGTTCTTGTTCGAGTAATCGATGGTACTTTCAGCAGTGGGCAAAAAGTTGGTCCGTCCACCACCAAAAATGACATTCCAATCGGCTGCGTTCGACACCAGCTGGGTGGCAATATCCGGACATTTTGTCTTGTCCGTTCCGGCAGGAAGATTGGCGTCACTTTCCCAGCTGCGGCTGGGCGAATGCGCGTACATCGCTGCCGGAGTGGCGTGCGTGATCCGCGTTGTGGTGACGAGACCCACGGACTTTCCAGCCAGTTGGGCGTAGTGCATAAATGAATACAAATTCTTGCTGGGATCGTACGTCGTGCAGTTGCCCCTGATGACGTCCTGATTCACTCCGATGTTTCCATCGTTCGTCTTCACTCCGCTGCCAATAGCTGTCGCCGTGGCCCCCGAGTCCGATGTCTGGAAGTCGCAGTCGTATGTCTTGGCCAGAGCAATCTGTGGGAATGTCTCGTACGATAGCTGAGCCTCCTCACCGGATCGGTTCTGCAACTGGCCCTTGTAGACTCGGCCCGCCATTGTGCTGGTCAGGCTCAGGCCGTCGCCCAGGAAGAACACGAGGTTCTTGGCCCGGCCACGCTGCAGGTTTGAAGCTGCCGCTTTCGCAGCCAGCAGGTCTGCTCGACCGCGATTCACCCACCATTGCGGCGACTCGTATGAGGGCACCGGAAAGTGACTCTCCGACTTTGGAGCCATTGCAGAATCGCAGATGTTCGGCAGCAACAGAACCAGCGCTGCTGCGATGCCGACAGCAGTCAAGGGGCGTCGTGTCACTAAAATGGAAATGGCTGATTAAACTTACCGTGATTTTGAACTATAGTTACTCTAACGATTTTCAAAGTAGTAGTTAATCGGTCATCTCTATAGCAATAATTTTGGAGAATTAAAATGTTATACATAAATCATATAAATATAATATATAGATTAGTTACTAAGCATGTTAAACTATAATGTTATATGAAATTAAGCTAGATGCGCAGCAGACAACACGCACTTACTTGTCTTGCAAAAGGTGTATAATTGCTTGCAGAAAAAATTGTCTGTTTGCTAAGAATTAGGTCAAGCTCGGAGATGAAGACGGTGCCAGACTCTTATTTACATGTAATTGAATAAGCCGAGGCGGAGCGGGGGTTGCATAGATACTAAGCTTTATTATTGATAGCAAGCCGTCTTCAGGTGCGTTGAGAAGCCTTTATTTGCTTGATACCGCGGGAAACAATTTACTGGACGTGCACACAATACTCGCACGGAGGGGTAGCTTAGCTGTAGCTGTGCTGTTGTATAGCCATGCACCACTGCAGTCCACAATGATGCAACTCTTCGAATTCATGCATACACTGTTTGAATAGATGCAAACAGTTGCATAGCTGCACTTTCGTAGACTAGCTATAGTAGCCCATATACGGAGTTCAAGTATAGTCTAGACTATAGCTATGCATTCTTATAAGGCTTTTGCACTTGGTGGCTGGCTTTTGTTTACCAGCTTTCCTTCACTCCAAGGCTGCAAAACCAAACTCATGCCTGTCCTGAGCAGAAGCTTTTTGTTTTTTCCGCATTTAATTGGCTTGTAGGAATGGTACAAGCTACATGTAGCTGTATCACCGCACCAAACCGCGCGGTCTGGTCTGTCCAAGCGAACTGTTGCTCCTTCGAGCAATTCCAGCTCGCAAGTCACATCATATCCGCGCGTACAGGTGGTGAGAAAGAGGTACTGCTGTTGACATTACAGGCACCCTACCGGCAAGGAAAGGTGCGCACTCGGGTTTTTTTTGACTGCCGGTGCTTCGAATGCGGTCGGTGCCGCTTTATTGCGTGCTAAGCCGAGCGGGCTGCTCTAATTGTTATAAGCAAGATCGAAACAGAGAGCTTTAATTTTTTGCTTTTTTGTTGTTGTTAGTGTTGAAATTTTTGTGCTGCTGCTTTTGACTGCTGCGTCATTGTGTAAATTTTCCAAAAAAGAAAATTTCAACGAATTCGTTTAATTTCCTAGAAATGTGTACAATATACGTACTGCTGCTTTAGCGCAACTTTAGGGTTCTTGAATCTTACGTCACTGTGCTTAGCTCCTCCACTGGATCACACACAACATCGCGCTCATCAGCACAAATCAGCAGCAGCAGCAGCACCATCACTGATCTCGTGATCCAACAGCAGTAAGCAATAGAAGCTTGAATTCGTCTCAGCTGCTTCTCGGACACAAGCAGGACCAGTATTCACTGGCTAGGTAGCCAAATAGTTTTTATTTAATTCAGAAAAAAATATCTAAACATAACTTTTTCTCAATCTTTAAGAATTTTTTTCCTACTTGTTAATATTATTTTTTTTTTGAACGTCCAATTTTCTACGAACGCATTGATTTACAGACCATTTACTGGCGGGATAAATCCAACTTTAAGATCGTTTTGAAACCAATTACGTCATTATTTGAGCTATGAACTGAATTTTTTACTTTCTCATATAGTGCACGAGTTGCATTTTCTACATCTTGGCATTTGGCGAAGCACCAATATTTTAAAGTTTAAGGACAAACCGATAAATAAAAATTCTGTTTCATTTTCTAAGAGCAACCCATCGTTTTTAAGTTTAAAAGACTGCTTTTGCAAGGCAAGGAACTTTTCATTCAAGAACATGACTTCCAAAGCGCATTATAGCTCAAATTGTAGTCCCAGAAAATTTGATGAAAAAATTGCTTTATTAAAAGCAAATGAGTCCGAGTCAAATGAAAAGTTTGATAGACTACTTTGCGAGCTAAATGTTCTTAAAGGAATGTGAGTCTTTTTTTGTATGTGAGTCTTTTTCTTGTATTTGAATTTTTTATTTACTTCATTGAGCCTTTGGTTATATAGCATTATTATTATTGGCTGGTAGACATGTTAAATTAATCTGTTTTGGATATTTCATGTGAAAGGCCTATGGTATAGTATTGGCATATTTCTATGTTTAAGTTAAATTAAGATAAATTTATGGATTGCTATTTGCTAGCCTAGTAGACTTAAATATCATCATTATAAATTTTATAATATAGCTTAATAGATTTCTTTTATTCTCCAGAATAGTTAGCTACTACAATGATAAATTAAAAATTGAATTATTCATTAATTTATCTAGTATGATAAAGTAGTGGCTCCAAGCTATTGCAAAAATTTGGTTAAGAATTATATAATTCCCAATAATCTAATGCTATATAAAGTTTGTCTTCAATAAACAAAATGACTATATAAATTAAAATTATCTAATTATAACTAACAAACTTATTAGTAAATAAATATTTTTAAATTATAACCAAGCATTGTATATTTCCAGTTAATTATTTTTGCATATTTTTTATTCTAACTTTTAACATTTTCAATCATATTTAGATAAGTTAAAATAAGATTTAGGACATTTTAAAGTCAATATAGTTTTAAAAACTTACAAGTGCTTAAAAGTAGCTAATGAAAAAAATAGAATTGTTAGAATTATTTTGTAATGAGAAAATATATAATTGATGCTCATTTGTTTAGCTAAATTACTCACCTTCCCAAACCTCTCCAATGTTGGCACAGCTTAACCCGAGCTCTCGTCGCACAGTCTCTCAACACCAAATGTGGCCAACAATGCTTCAGTTGGAAGTGCAGCGGCCCCAACAGATGGAGCTGCTGCTAATAATAGCAACACTGTTGTTGCCTCTGCTGGTGCCGCTGCCACTGGTGCAGCCGAGGTCAACAGCACAAGCTCGCCTGTGCCCATCGCTGCAGGTGGCTGGTACTCCACCAATGCCGCAGCTGCTGCCCTGCCGCCGCTGCCATCGCTGGCAGCCATTTTCCAGCTAGCGGCCACTACGGCGGCTCCAACTGCAATGTGAGCTGCACACCGCCTGCCACCCTCACCGGCTGTCCCTCCTGCCCGCTGGTTTCAGCCTCTCAGTATGCTAGCGCCGGCGCCGCAGGCTCCACTGGCTACCCTAGTGGCACCGGCGCCGGCGGCCCGATGTACACTTCTTCGACTCAGTGTACGCCGAAGCGGCGCGTACGCGACATGGTGATGTCCCGTGTGCAGCGGTCGCATCCCTACTCACCGACTAGGGACCGCTTCTTCCCCGGCTCTCTGACTGCCGTGAACGATCAGCAGAGCTTGCAGCCGCTGCACTACCGAGCCCAGCACCACCGCCACGCGCTCCAGCATCAGCAGTCGCAGAATCAGCCAGAGTCGTCCCAGCTGCTTCTGGACGACGATTCGCAGAGGCTGCCGATTTTTCCGCAGCCGAGGCGCGCCTCGTCGGACACGAACATTGCTGAGCGGCTTCAGCGGTGCTCGCCAACGGCGGAGCAGCAGAGCACCGACTGGCAGCATCAGCAGCACCCGCAGCCAGCCCAGCAGATCATGATGCCATTGAATCTCCAGCAGCAGCAGTTGGCGATGCAGTTCCAGCAGTATCAGCAGCCGCTGCTCCAAGATGACATGATCCGTCTGAGCCTTGGCGGCTACGGCGGCCAGTTTGGTGGTCAAACTTCCGTCAGCTGCTCCGCCTCGTACGCTGAGCAGCTGAACTCTTCCGCTGGGGGCGCCGCCATTCCGGAAATTCAGGTCAGTTGAGTGCTATATAGGAGTTTTATATGATGAACTGTTCTAACAGCTGGTGCCTTCACCAAACAGACACTTCACCAACCACAACCAGACACTTCACCAACCAGACACTTCACCAACCACCAGACACTTCACCAACCTGACACTTCACCAACCTGACACTTCACCAACCTGACACTTCACCAACCACCAGACACTTCACCAACCAGACACTTCACCAAACAGACACTTCACCAACCTGACACTTCACCAACCAGACACTTCACCAACCAGACACTTCACCAACCGGACACTTCACCAACCGGACACTTCACCAACCGACACTTCACCAACCGGACACTTCACCAACCAGACACTTTACCAACCTGACACTTCACCAACCTGACACTCCACCAACCTGACACTTCACCAACCAGACACTTCACCAACCTGACACTTCACCAACCTGACACTCCACAACCAGACACTTCACCAAACCAGACACTTCACCAACCAGACACTTCACCAACCAGACACTTCACCAACCAGACACTTCACCAACCTGACACTTCACCAACCAGACACTTCACCAACCTGACATTCCACCAACAGACACTTCACCAACCAGACACTTCACCAACCTGACACTTCACCAACCAGACACTTCACCAGCCAGACACTTCACCAACCTGACACTTCCACCAACCAGACACTTCACCAACCTGACACTCACCAACCAGACACTTCACCAACTGACTCACCTTGCTTACTAATGTGCACTGCAGGTGACTCACTCTATGTGCCAGAGTCCAACTCTGTTCTGCGGCCCCGAAGTCGCTGCCGACGTGCCCGAAGCTCTGCCAGACCAGCAGGATCAGTTGGGCCTCTTCGAAACTGACGAGGATATGAATAATGCCGGTGAAAGTGAGTACACTGAGCACACACAGTTTATTGCTAACTGGTCTGGAGGGTTTGAGTGCAGGATAAATTTCAGGTCTCGGTTTAAACTGTCACTCGTTCAGTGTACTAACCGCGGTCAGCGCTGCTTAACAGATATGGACACTCCTTGGTTTTCTTGGCAAGATAGGCGGCATCTTCGTGCGTTTCCCATTGGCACAGAGAGCTAATCCCTAAGGC
>NIVC01000823.1:20000-52934 GCA_002269645.1 Macrostomum lignano | reverse complement strand
GCTGCTGCTAATAATAGCAAACACTGTTGTTGCCTCTGCTGGTGCCGCTGCCACTGGTGCAGCGAGGTCAACACACAAGCTCGCCTGTGCCCATCGCTGCAGGTGGCTGGTACTCCACCAATGCTGCAGCTGCTGCTGCTGCCGCCGCTGCCATCGCTGGCAGCCATTTTCCAGCTAGCGGCCACTACGGCGGCTCCAACTGCAATGTGAGCTGCACGCCGCCTCCACCCTCACCGGATGTCCCTCCTGCCGCTGGTTTCAGCCTTCAGTATGCTAGCGCCGGCGCCGCAGGTCACTGGCTACCCTAGTGGCACCGGCGCCGGCGGCCCGATGTACACTTCTTCGACTCAGTGTACGCCGAAGCGGCGCGTACGCGACATGGTGATGTCCCGTGTGCAGCGGTCGCATCCCTATCACCCGACTAGGGACGCTTCTTCCCGGCTCTCTGACTGCCGTGAACGATCAGCAGAGCTTGCAGCCGCTGCACTACCGAGCCCAGCACCACCGCCACGCGCTCCAGCCATCAGCAGTCGCAGAATCAGCCAGAGTCGTCCCAGCTGCTTCTGGACGACGATTCGCAGAGGCTGCCGATTTTTCCGCAGCCGAGGCGCGCCTCGTCGGACACGAACATTGCTGAGCGGCTTCAGCGGTGCTCACCAACGGCGGAGCAGCAGAGCACCGACTGGCAGCATCAGCAGCACCCGCAGCCAGCAGATCATGATGCCATTGAATCTCCAGCAGCAGCAGTGCGATGCAGTTCCAGCAGTATCAGCAGCCGCTGCCTCAAGACGACATGATCCGTCTGAGCCTTGGCGGCTACGGCGGCCAGTTTGGTGGTCAAACTTCCGTCAGCTGCTCCGCCTCGTACGCTGAGCAGCTGAACTCTTCCGCTGGGGGCGCCGCCATTCCGGAAATTCAGGTCAGTTGAGTGCTATATAGGAGTTTTATATGATGAACTGTTCTAACAGCTGGTGCCTTCACCAACCAGACACTTCACCAACCTGACACTTCACCAACCTGACACTTCACCAACCTGACACTTCACCAACCTGACACTTCACCAACCACAACCAGACACTTCACCAACCAGACACTTCACCAACCAGACACTTCACGAACCAGACACTTCACCAACCAGACACTTCACCAACCAGACACTTCACCAACCAGACACTTCACCAACCAGACACTTCACCAACCTGACACTTCAACAACCTGACACTTCACCAACCAGACACTTCACCAACCAGACACTTCACCAACCTGACACTTCAACAACCTGACACTTCACCAACCTGACACTTCACCAACCAGACACTTCACCAAACAGACACTTCACCAACCACCAGACACTTCACCAAACAGACACTTCACCAACCAGACACTTCACCAAACAGACACTTCACCAACCTGACACTTCACCAACCTGACACTTCACCAACCTGACACTTCACCAACCAGACACTTCACCAACCAGACACTTCACGAACCAGACACTTCACCAACCAGACACTTCACCAACCTGACACTTCACCAACCTGACACTTCACCAAACAGACACTTCACCAACCAGACATTTGACCAACCTGACACTTCAACAACCAGACACTTCACCAACCAGACACTTCACCAACCAGACACTTCACCAACCAGACACTTCACCAACCAGACACTTCACCAACCAGACACTTCACCAACCTGACACTTCACCAACCTGACACTTCACCAACCGGACACTTCACCAACCGGACACTTCACCAACCTGACACTTCACCAACCAGACACTTCACCAGCCAGACACTTCACCAACCTGACACTCCACCAACCAGACACTTCACCAACCTGACACTCCACCAACCAGACACTTCACCAACTGACTCACCTTGAGCTTACTAATGTGCACTGCAGGTGACTCACTCTATGTGCCAGAGTCCAACTCTGTTCTGCGGCCCCGAAGTCGCTGCCGACGTGCCCGAAGCTCTGCCAGACCAGCAGGATCAGTTGGGCCTCTTCGAAACTGACGAGGATATGAATAATGCCGGTGAAAGTGAGTACACTGAGCACACACAGTTTATTGCTAACTGGTCTGGAGGGGTTTGAGTGCAGGATAAATTTCAGGTCTCGGTTTAAACTGTCACTCGTTCAGTGTACTAACCGCGGTCAGCGCTGCTTAACCAGAGATGGACACTCCTTGGTTTTCTTGGCAAGATAGGCGGCATCTCGTGCGTTTCACATCCAATCCCTAAGGCACAGAGAGCTAATCCCTAAGGCACAGAGAGCCAATCCCTAAGGCACAGAGAGCCAATCCCTAAGGCACAGAGAGCCAATCCCTAGGGCACAAAGAGCCAGTCCCTAAGGCACAGAGAGCCAATCCCTAAGGCACAGAGAGCCAATCCCTAAGGCACAGAGAGCCAATCCCTAAGGCACAGAGAGCCAATCCCTAAGGCACAGAGAGCCAATCCCTAAGGCACAGAGAGCCAATCCCTAAGGCACAGAGAGCCAATCCCTAAGGCACAGAGAGCCAATCCCTAAGGCACAGAGAGCCAATCCCTAAGGCACAGAGAGCCAATCCCTAAGGCACAGAGTGTACAGTGCCTGACGATTAGAAAGGTTGCTGTATACCCTGTTTTTCTGAGTGCGGGCCTGCGTACAGTATTGGCGCGCTTGCATGTGGCTCAGGAGTCAGCGGAACGTGCGAATATGCCTTTAAGCACCAGGAGTTCAGGAGTGGAAAACTCTCCCCATTCAACTGTTCAGACCTGATTGAATGACGCCAGCAGTGCAGCCATAAAAAGCCCAGCTTTTATTTAGAGCCTAGAAAAATGATGAAGTGCGGCATTGCTAGTGCTACTCCGGTGAGGCAGAATCCCAGCGGAGGGCGATGCCGTCTTTATTTCTAACCTTTCAAAATTATTTCGCGTGCAAACTCCGATTTGATTTTGATTTACCTGTCAAAAAACACCAGCAATACCCTGCTGAACTGTTGAAAATGCTGGCCTCTGCTCTGTAGATCGTTCATGACTCCACAGCTCCTGTCATGCAAGCTTTCAGTCTGCTTGTCCTCAACGAATTTGAGCTCTTCATGCATGATAAATTTACAGCAATGAGTCAATACTTGATTCAGATTGTGTCCATTACTACTCACCTTGAGTTCCTTGTAATTGCAACCATATCTTTTATTGACCAGGCTAGATAGAACTTCAATGTACATTGCTTCACCCACTCTGTCCTTATCGAGACGTTTCTATCGACCATGCCGCTTATTGACCAGGCTAGATAGAAATTCAATGTACATTGCTTCACCCACTCTGTCCTTATCGAGACGTTTCTATCGACCATGCCGCTTATTGACCAGGCTAGATAGAACTTCAATGTACATTGCTTCACCCACTCTGTCCTTATCGAGATGTTTCTATCGACCATGCCGCTTATTGACCAGGCTAGATAGAACTTCAATGTACATTGCTTCACCCACTCTGTCCTTATCGAGACGTTTCTATCGACCATGCCGCTTATTGACCAGGCTAGATAGAAATTCAATGTACATTGCTTCACCCACTCTGCCCTTATCGAGACGTTTCTATCGACCATGCCGCTTATTGACCAGGCTAGATAGAACTTCAATGTACATTGCTTCACCCACTCTGTCCTTATCGAGACGTTTCTATCGACCATGCCGCTTATTGACCAGGCTAGATAGAACTACAATGCACATTGCTTCACCCACTCTGTCCTTATCGAGACGTTTCTATCGACCATGCCGCTTATTGACCAGGCTAGATAGAACTTCAATGTACATTGCTTCACCCACTCTGTCCTTATCGAGACGTTTCTATCGACCATGCCGCTTATTGACCAGGCTAGATAGAAATTCAATGTACATTGCTTCACCCACTCTGCCCTTATCGAGACGTTTCTATCGACCATGCCGCTTATTGACCAGGCTAGATAGAACTTCAATGTACATTGCTTTATCCACTCTGTCCTTATCGAGACGTTTCTATCGACCATGCCGCTTATTGACCAGGCTAGATAGAACTACAATGCACATTGCTTCACCCACTCTGTCCTTATCGAGACGTTTCTATCGACCATGCCGCTTATTGACCAGGCTAGATAGAACTACAATGCACATTGCTTCACCCACTCTGTCCTTATCGAGACGTTTCTATCGACCATGCCGCTTATTGACCAGGCTAGATAGAACTTCAATGTACATTGCTTCACCCACTCTGTCCTTATCGAGACGTTTCTATCGACCATGCCGCTTATTGACCAGGCTAGATAGAACTTCAATGTACATTGCTTCACCCACTCTGTCCTTATCGAGACGTTTCTATCGACCATGCCGCTTATTGACCAGGCTAGGTAGAATCACTTGACCTCTACATAATCTTCTCAAACTTCACAAATTCTACATCAATTTTCAAATATATTAAGCTAAATTATCTGTGCCGATAAGATTAGAAAGCCTCTTAACCGTTACCTGTGTCACCTGTTGCTCAGGTTTCTCAATTAGCAAAGAAAAAAGATTGTTAAATAGCAACCTGCTAGAGACAAGCTGAGTGGTTTGTTTATCTTTTCCTCCCATTTTTTATCTAATCCGGTTCGCCGTGCAAGTAAAATTGCTAACTGATTCGGGCAGCTGGCGGGACACGGGAAAATCCCAGCTGAGAGAGCAGGTCAGGTGGATGAGGGGTTAGAGGCAAGAGACGAAGTAGAGCAAAGAGCAGAGATTTCAGGCTTTGTCGATCTGTTAAGTACATTGCCCAGAAGGCAGTCGCAGTGAGAGAGCAAGAGATGCTGCGAGCCTCCCTCTCTGGCCCTCTGGGAGCCCCGCTCGCCTTTCGCTTTCCTCCCAGCTCGGGCAAGCGAGCGAGCATAAAGAAAGACAGGAGGAGGGCGATGCTTTTTCTCTAAAGAAACAAAAATCTGTTCGACGCACCTTCATCATATTTTCGATGGAGAGGAGAGTGACAGCAGATTTTATATAAACAGAGTAATTATTATGCTATTCTGTTTCCAGCCTGCCGCTGCTGCCGCTGTTGTAGCTTTTGATAACGCAGGTGCGAGCTGAGCGCCTTTGATGTCTCTGTGGCGCCTTTGAGACTGAAAAGAAAACGTGGCTGGATAAGTTGCTTTTGGCTTTGTACAGCAACGGCGCTTTTCCATCTGTATGCGTGCGGCGAAAGTAAATTCTGTTCAGAGCAAGGGGGGTTGTAGCCTAGTGGTCAGAGCGTTGGACTCACGACTTGAAGGTCGGGGGTTCGATTCCCGATCCCACTGGAACAATTTGTGTCCTTGAGCAAGACACTTAACTCAGCATTGCTTCAGTTCACCCAGCTGTAAAATGGATGCCAGCATTAGCTGGGGTAATTGAAAGTGTGTGTGGCGACCCCCCAGTCCTTGGGCTGAACAGCCATACGCAGCCTTCATATCTGTCTTAGTGTCTGTCTGTCTGTCTGTCTGTCTTAGTGTCTGTCTGTCTGTCTGTCTGTCTGTCTGTCTGTCTGTCTGTCTGTCTGTCTGTCTGTCTGTCTGTCTGTCTGTCTGTCTGTCTGTCTGTCTGTCTGTCTGTCTGTCTGTCTGTCTTAGTGTCTGTCTGTCTGTCTGTCTGTCTCTCTGTCTGTATTTCTGGCTCAATTCTGCGAACTGAAATACACGGCTCTCCTTGCGCTCTTTCACAGTTTCTCTGCAGTCTGCTGTCTTTTAGGTGCTGCTTGTTCGAAAATTTCTTGCTTCGCCTTTGGCCCTTCTCTGTACGGTTTGTTTGTCAGAGCCTTCATTAGAAATCCCATTAACGCCGCGCCCTTGTCACGCACAGCCGTGTCTGTGAAACTGTAATGTTAGCCATATTGAGAGTGGATAGTAGGGTATAGCAGGTTGAACTCGAGACCTGCACTGGAGCTTGAAAGGACAACTCCTAATTTAGCTCTAATCTGCAGCTATTTGCGAACGCAGCATCGCTTGACAGGTGGAGATGGGCTGTTCGCATGGCCGTGGCGTGCTTTGCTTTGCCCCCCTCCCGTTTCACTTTGCTGCCGCGCGCCTGGCGTCCTCTCAGTTGCGTGTCCCTGCCCCCCCCCCTCTTCTCCCGATCTTTTTTCTCCCCTTTCTCCTATAATTTTTCCTTCATCCCACCTGGTCTATCATCTTGTAGTTTTTAAAAAAACAAATCAATAATCGTCTACTAATCAGTAGCGAGCATTGACTATGCTATGATTTTTTATACTGCAATCTCTCTTTGGATTCGTGTGCACAAAATTTGGCCTCGGGAGGGGGTGTCTTGCGATTCACACTAGCGAGGAGCCCCAGCCCCCGATGGCAGATGAAGTGTACATTCGTGAGCTTGTGCGTGCTCAGGGGTCAGCGCCCCCTTGCTGAAAACTATATTCACTGACGAACCGTTCCGCAGTGCGTCGGGACTCTTACACGATGGCCACGGAGGTCCTGGCCAGTCTGGACGGCGATGGCACTGCGACTGGAGGCGGTGCTGATGAGGCCCCGGGTCGCCAGCAGCAGCAGCCGCCAACTGCCGGAACTGACGCTACACTGCTGCTGTGATCCGGCCTGACGATGGGGGTCAAGCAAGGTGAACGCGGAGTATTCAACCCCTGAGTTTTCAGTTTGACGCACAATACATATTGGAGAATGCACAATTACTAATCTTTTATTGAGGGACGCTTCTTGGCCTAGGTACCGTTTTCATCGGAGGAACCATTGCAGTCAGCCTATACTGGTCTGAAAATGGTTGGCAAAGAGTTGTTACTCTATGCTCCTACAATAGAGTCCTTATTCCATGGCATCATTAGAATGTGTAAGATTGTTTTTTAAATGTTAATGCATAAAGCAATTTTTTAAAACCCGATTGGACTATCGAAATATCTCACACTCATTTAATTGTCATTTGTTTTTACTCTACTGGCTTTAAAGTTTTTTGTGCAATTTTTGCTCTGCTTTTCGTGGCATTTTGTATTTATTAAGCTTTTTATGTCGATTTTGAGCCGCCCTTGATGTACACTCGCTCCCGGCTAGCCAACCTCTTCCCCCAATGTACACCCGCCCCTGGCTAGCCAACCTCTTCCCCCAATGTACACCCACCCCCGGCTAGCCAACCTCTTCCCCCAATGTACACTCGCTCCCGGCCAGCCAACCTCTTCCCCCAATGTACACTCGCTCCCTTCCAGTCAACCTCTCCCCCCCCCCAATGTGCACCTGCTACACACGCAAGCTTAAATATTCCGGTTAGCTTCAGAAATTCCCTAGAAAAGTGTTTTTTTGTTTGGCGCTTATCGCTTGTATTGTGTTTTTGAGGCAAAAAAATCTATCGTCAAAATTTTCGTTCGCGTTTAACCAACCAAAAAAAATTTTATATTTTAATTTTCACTCAACGCGGTACTCAGTGTGCAAGTCGAATTGCTACTTTTTGTTTCTATTTTTTGCTTTACGGTAGCTAAACAGCTAGTTACTACGAATATTTTGGTCCATTTTCAAAATATTGAAGTTATTTTTTCTATTGTATAACAGATTAGTTAATTTGTTATTTATATCTCTTATGTACTTTTCGTGTGCTTTGTGTCTTTCGTTCCGAGTCAAAAAGGTCTGGTCTTGCTATCTCAGTTGGTGTTTTGTTCTACTTTTCAACGGATAAAATATTTACAAAAAATATTTTGCTAGTTATTTGCACAGTGTCTCAGTATTGTTATCTTATAATGTTTTGTAGTTATTATTACAGTACACCTCAGTGTTTGTACTTTAAGTGCGCGAACAAAGTGAGAATAACTATCATTCAAATGTACTTTTAATCTCTGCAGACTTTTGTCCGAGATTTTTTTTATCTCCGTTGTCAGGAATTGTTTTTTGTTTTACCGATATTCCTCCCAACTCTGAACTTTATTTTTGAAGATCAAAAATGTAAAGAGACCCGTTTGCATTGTGCAACTTTTTGAAAGCTTGTTAAAAAAATAAAATGACAGTTTATATTGTTTGTGTGTGTTTGTATGTGTTGGCGGGTGTGTTGTGTATAAGTGCACCTGCACCCGTGCTAAACTTTTTGTCTGCTTCATTTTTCAAACTTGCCATACGCAGCGTTTTCATAAACTTGATTTTTTTGCAACACTTATTTAGAACAGAAAGGATAGTTTTCAGAGATCTGCCAGGCTTTTATTGGGGCTGGTGCTGGAGTGACAGATCCCTGCAAGTTCAACATAGACAGAGTAGTGCTGGCGTGACAGATCCCTGCAAGTTCAACATAGGCAGACTGGTGCTGGAGTGACAGATCCCTGCAAGTTCAACATAGGCAGACTGGTGCTGGCGTGACAGATCCCTGCAAGTTCAACATAGGCAGACTGGTGCTGGAGTGACAGATCCCTGCAAGTTCAACATAGGCAGAGTGGTGCTGGAGTGACAGATCCCTGCAAGCTCAACATAGGCAGACTGGTGCTGGAGTGACAGATCCCTGCAAGCTCAACATAGGCAGACTGGTGCTTGAGTGACAGATCCCTGCAAGCTCAACATAGGCAGAGTGGTGCTGGAGTGACAGATCCCTGCAAGTTCAACATAGGCAGAGTGGTGCTGGAGTGACAGATCCCTGCAAGCTCAACATAGGCAGACTGGTGCTGGAGTGACAGATCCCTGCAAGCTCAACATAGGCAGAGTGGTGCTGGAGTGACAGATCCCTGCAAGTTCAACATAGGCAGAGTGGTGCTGGAGTGACAGATCCCTGCAAGCTCAACATAGGCAGACTGGTGCACCAGCAAGTGGCATTCAACAGTTGCTCTGACAGCGAGGCAAACCTCGCCCGTTTTCTGGCGGCCGAGCACCAATACGACTTTGTCATTGTGGGCGGCGGCATTGCCGGTGTCACCTGCGCGGAGACCCTGGCAGCGGTGGAGCCGGACGCCCGGGTGCTGATTGTGTCCGCCTCGCCTGTGGTCAAAGCCGTCACCAACCTGCGGCCCGTCACCAAACTGCTGGAAGAGTTCGACGTTGAGGTTTATCGGCTGAGGGCGGGTCTTTTTTGGATTGCTGTCTCTACTGACACCCCATTGTCTCTACTGACACCCCATTGACTCTGCTAACACCCCATTGTCTCTACTGACACCCCATTGACTCTGCTGACACCCCATTGACTCTGCTGACACCCCATTGACTCTGCTGACACCCCATTGACTCTGCTGACACCCCATTGACTCTGCTGACACCCCACTGACTCTGCTGACACCCCACTGACTCTGCTAACACCCCATTGACTCTGCTGACACCTCACTGACTCTGCTGACACCCCATTGACTCTGCTGACACCCCATTGACTCTGCTGACACCCCACTGACTCTGCTGACACCCCACTGACTCAACTGACACCTAACTGACTCAACTGACACCTCACTGACTCAACTGACACCTCACTGACTCAACTGACACCTCACTGACTCAACTGACACCCCACTGACTCAACTGACACCTCACTGACTCAACTGACACCCCACTGACTCAACTGACACCTCACTGACTCAACTGACACCTCACCGACTCAACTGACACCCCACTGACTCAACTGACACCTCACTGACTCTGCTGACACCTCAACGACTCAACTGACACCCCACTGACTCAACTGACACCTCACTGACTCAACTGACACCCCACTGACTCAACTGACACCTCACTGACTCAACTGACACCCCACTGACTCAACTGACACCTCACTGTCTCTACTGACACCCCATTGACTCTGCTGACACCTCACCGACTCAACTGACACCTCACCGACCATCCCAGGAGCGGCCGCTAGCCGAGTTCCAGCGGCAGCAGCGTCAGCGAAGCGGCTGCGGCAGCGTTAGCGTCCTGCACGCCAGCTGCACCGGTTTCAACGCGGAGACTCGGCAGCTCCGCGCCTCGCTGGCCAATCCGGAGCCGTCAGCAGCCGGCGAAGCTGCCGAGGTCAGGATCGGCTACGGCGAGCTGTGCCTGTGCACCGGCGCTTCGCCGAAGCTGATTCCGCAGGCCCGGCAGCACCCGGATCTGGTTGTGGGCATTCGCGACACTGAGACAGTGGCCGACCTGTCCAAGAAGTTGTCGACGTGTCGACGCGTCCTTGTCGTTGGCAACGGCGGCATCGCCACCGAGCTGGTCTACGAGTTGCGCAACGTCGACGTCGTGTGGGCGGTTCGCCAGGACTCCATCGGAGCCGTGTTCTTTGACGCCGGCGCCGCCCAGTTCCTGCTGCCCAGTCTGGCGCGGCCTGGCGGCGTGAGGGTCGACAAGCCCGGCGTGACTAAGCATCGGAGGTGACGGTCGGGGCGTCAGGGGGATGGAGACGGTGGGGTGTCAGGGAATGGAGACGGTGGGGTGTCAGGGAATGGAGACGGTGGGGTGTCAGGGAATGGAGACGGTGGGGTGTCAGGGAATGGAGACGGTGGGGCTTTTTAATATTTATCGGCTTCCTTTCGGTCCTTTGCAGATTCCAACTTGCCGAGGACTCGGCCCCTCCCCCGCTTAAGCAGCAGAGGCAGCAAGAGCAGCAACAGATGCGTCAGCAGTTTCCCGGAAGCGCCCTTGGCCCCGACTGGTCGAGCGGCTTTAAACTTAGCGGCTGCGTCGGTGCATCGTCGAGGTCGGCAGAAACACCGACATCGACAGCGACACCAGCATCGGCACCGACATCGGCACCGACGTCAGCACCGACATCAGCACCGACATCGGCAGCGACACTAACATCGGCACCGACATCGGCACTGCCATCAGCACCGACATTAACACCAACATCGGCATCGACACCGGCACCGTCATCGGCATCGGCATGGGCACCGACAGCTGCACCGGCAGCGACAGCGGCGACGTCGGCAGGCGACGCCGCGGAGACTCGAATAATCTACTCGGTGGAGGTCGTCAGCCTTCTGAGCCCCAAGGAGGCCGCCGAGCTGCTCCCGACCGACACCACCGCTCCGACCGATTCTTGGCCGGTGTTCGCCGCGCTCAGCAACGGCGAACTGCTGGGCGTCGATTTGATCGTCAGCGCAACCGGAGTGACGCCGACCGCCCTGCTGGCCGACGGCGGCGTCGGTCCGGCGCTGGATGCTGAGGGCGCCGTGGCCGTCGACCGCGGCATGCGCAGCTCCTTGGCGCACGTGTTCGCCGCCGGTGACGCTTGCGGCTGCGCCGGTTGGTCGTCCGACGGCGAGACTTCCTCGGCGGCGGAGGAGACGCGGCTGTGGTTTCAGATGCGCCTGTGGTCGCAGGCGCGCCAGACCGGCTCGTTTGCCGCCCGCTGCATGTCGGCGGCCAGGCGGGGCGAGTCACCGCCTCCGCTGGACATCGGCTTCGAGCTGTTCACCCACGTCACCCGGTTTTTCAGCTACAAGATCGTGCTGCTGGGTGAGTCGCTCGCCGCTGTCGTGTTCGCTTCTTGCCCAGCCATGCTGGCCTCCCACGGCGCCTCACTGCCTCCCACAGCGCCTCACTGCCTCCCACGGCGCCTCACTGCCTGTGCTTTGCTGTCTTTTATGTAACGCCAACTATTTTCTATTGACACCAAATTGTTTCTATTAGCGCTAAATGGTTTTAATTAGTGCCAAATGGTTTATATTAGCGCCAAATGGTTTATATTAGCGCCAAATGGTTTCTATTAGCGCCAAATGGTTTATATTAGCGCTAAATCGTTTATATTAGCGCCAAATAGTTTCTATTAGCGCTAAATGGTTTATATTACCGCCAAATGGTTTATATTAGCGCCAAATGGTTCATATTAGCGCCAAATGGTTTCTATTAGCGCCAAATGGTTTATATTAGCGCCAAATGGTTTATATTAGCGCCAAATGGTTTAAATTAGCGCCAAATGGTTCATATTAGCGCCAAATGGTTTCTATTAGCGCTAAATGGTTTATATTAGCGCCAAATGGTTTATATTTGCGCCAAATGGTTTATATTAGCGCCAAATTGTTCATATTAGCGCCAAATGGTTTATATTATCGCCAAATGGTTTATATTAGCGCCAAATGGTTCATATTAGTGCTAAATGGTTTATATTACCGCCAAATGGTTTATATTAGCGCCAAATGGTTCATATTAGCGCCAAATGGTTTATATTAGCGCCAAATGGTTTATATTAGCGCCAAATGGTTTCTATTAGCGCCAAATGGTTTATATTAGCGCCAAATGGTTCATATTAGCGCAAAATGGTTTCTATTAGCGCCAAATGGTTTATATTAGCGCCAAATTGTTTCTATTAGCGCCAAATGGTTTATATTAGCGCCAAATGGTTCATATTAGCGCAAAATGGTTTCTATTAGCGCTAAATGGTTTATATTAGCGCTAAATGGTTTATATTACCGCCAAATGGTTTATATTAGCGCCAAATGGTTCATATTAGCGCCAAATGGTTTCTATTAGCGCCAAATGGTTTATATTAGCGCCAAATGGTTTATATTAGCGCCAAATGGTTTAAATTAGCGCCAAATGGTTCATATTAGCGCCAAATGGTTTCTATTAGCGCTAAATGGTTTATATTAGCGCCAAATGGTTTATATTTGCGCCAAATGGTTTATATTAGCGCCAAATGGTTCATATTAGCGCCAAATGGTTTATATTATCGCCAAATGGTTTATATTAGCGCCAAATGGTTTATATTAGTGCTAAATGGTTTATATTACCGCCAAATGGTTTATATTAGCGCCAAATGGTTCATATTAGCGCCAAATGGTTTCTATTAGCGCCAAATGGTTTATATTAGCGCCAAATGGTTTCTATTAGCGCCAAATGGTTTATATTAGCGCCAAATGGTTCATATTAGCGCAAAATGGTTTTTATTAGCGCCAAATGGTTTATATTAGCGCCAAATTGTTTCTATTAGCGCCAAATGGTTTATATTAGCGCCAAATGGTTCATATTAGCGCAAAATGGTTTCTATTAGCGCTAAATGGTTTATATTAGCGCCAAATGGTTTATATTTGCGCCAAATGGTTTATATTAGCGCCAAATGGTTCATATTAGCGCCAAATGGTTTATATTAGCGCCAAATGGTTTATATTAGCGCCAAATGGTTTCTATTAGCGCCAAATGGTTTATATTAGCGCCAAATGGTTCATATTAGCGCAAAATGGTTTCTATTAGCGCCAAATGGTTTATATTAGCGCCAAATTGTTCATATTAGCGCAAAATGGTTTCTATTAGCGCTAAATGGTTTATATTAGCGCCAAATGGTTTATATTTGCGCCAAATGGTTTATATTAGCGCCAAGTGGTTTCTATTAGCGCTAAATGGTTTATATTAGCGCCAAATGGTTCATATTAGCGCCAAATGGTTTATATTAGCGCCAAATGGTTTGTATTAGCGCCAAATGGTTCATATTAGCGCCAAATGGTTCATATTAGCGCCAAATGGTTTCTATTAGCGCCAAATGGTTCATATTAGCGCCAAATGGTTTATATTAGCGCCAAATGATTTCTGGTTGCGGCAAACGTTTCCAAAGCGACACCTGCAGTTTTGCTTTCATGCCTATACGCTACTGTCAGTAGTCAGTATGAAATTCGCCCCCCGCCAATTGTCAGGCCTGTACAACGCACAAGGCTTGGCCAGCGGCGAATACGAGGCGCTGCTTCGTGTGACCCCAGGCGTCGAGTACGTGAAGTGCGTCATGCGCAACGGCCGAATACAGGGCTGCGTGCTTATTGGCGAGACAGATCTTGAGGAGACATTTGAGAATCTCATTCTCAACCAGCTGGATCTCAGCCAGTTTGGCGAGCATCTGCTTGACCCCGGAGTTGACATTGACGACTATTTTGACTGACAATAAGGTAGAGAGGATCGCGCGTCTCTGATTGGTTGGCGCTAAATGTACATTGTTGTGTTGTGCCTTGTGCCTTCCGAGTCAAGCATTTTTTACTTGATAAAAAATTAACATATTTGCATTTTACTCTGTTTTTTTGAACTGTTGTTCTCAATTCAAGTAGATTGAAAGCTTGTTGTTCAATCGGAAGCTTGTTGTTCAATCGGAAGCTTGTTGTTCAATCGAAAGCTTGTTGTTCAATCGGAAGCTTGTTGTTCAATCGGAAGCTTGTTGTTCAATCGGAAGCTTGTTCAACCGGAAGCTTGTTGTTCAATCGGAAGCTTGTTGTTCAACCGGAAACTTGTTGTTCAACCGGAAGCTTGTTGTTCAATCGGAAACTTGTTGTTCAACCGGAAGCTTGTTGTTCAATCGGAAGCTTGTTGTTCAATCGGAAGCTTGTTCAATCGGAAGCTTGTTGTTCAACCGGAAACTTGTTGTTCAATCGGAAGCTTGTTGTTCAATCGGAAGCTTGTTCAATCGGAAGCTTGTTGTTCAACCGGAAACTTGTTGTTCAACCGGAAGCTTGTTGTTCAATCGGAAACTTGTTGTTCAACCGGAAGCTTTTGTTTAATCGAAAGCTTGTTGTTCAACCGGAAGCTTGTTGTTCAACCGGAAGCTTGTTCAACCGGAAGCTTGTTGTTCAACCGGAAGCTTGTTCAACCGGAAGCTTGTTGTTCAGCCCTGACGTGGATCGGAAGCTTGTTGGGTCTGCCACAACAGGGCTGGAAGCTTTTATGTCCAGCCATACAATAAATGAATAAGAAATACTTCGTATGAACGGCAAAACTCTAAAGTGCTTCAGTATATTCTGTATACCTCTAACTACTAGCTCTGTGCCTTACTTTTATCCGCCTAAGCTTCTTTTTAAGCCGCTGTTCAAAGCGGATTCCACAGTTCCAGACGGGAAGCTCACCCGGCTGCTGCACTTGGCTAAGAAGCTGAACTAGAATTTCGAATGCTTCAATTGAATGCAGAGTCAGCAGAGCTAGAAGAGGATTGGTATGGCGCTCGCTCCCTATCAGTCTGTGGCATGTGTCAGTCAGGCATATCGGCATGCCTGGGGGCCTTCAACCTCTCTTTTCGGCCTCCCTTCTCTTCGCTCCTCTGAACTTATCGGTCTGAAGAAGAGAGCGATTGAAAGAAAAGGAGGCTTCGGCACCTCAGATGGCAGCTGATGCTTATAACTATGAAGATGGCGGCGAACCTTTGCTCTCATTCATGTCCAGGTATTATTAAAGCTAATTAACGGAGGTAGGGGAGCGGAAGATGCAACTTTATTCAAAAACGAGCTAGAATGCTTTGGAAGTGAAGGGCGGATTGTGTGGCTTCAGTCCCGGAAGTGGAAGGCGGATTGTGTGGCTTCAGTCCCGGAAGTGGAAGGCGGATTGTGTGGCTTCAGTCCCGGAAGTGGAAGGCGGATTGTGTGGCTTCAGCCCCGGAAGTGGAAGGCGGATTGTGTGGCTTCAGCCCCAGAAGTAGGGGGCGGATTGTGTGGCTTCAGCCGGAAGTAGGGGCGGATTGTGTGGCTTCAGCCCTGGAAGTGGAAGGCGGATTGTGTGGCTTCAGCCCTGAAAGTGGCGGCCGGATTGTGGCTTCAGCACCGGAAGTGGAAGGCGGATCATGTGGCTTCAGTCGGAAGTAGGGGGCGGATCATGTGGCTTCAGTCGGAAGTAGGGGGCGAATTGTGTGGCTTCAGTCGGAAGTAGGGGGCGGATCATGTGGCTTCAGTTGGAAGTAGGGGGCGGATCATGTGGCTTCAGTCGGAAGTAGGGGGCGGATTGTGTGGCTTCAGTCGGAAGTAGGGGGCGGATTGTGGCTTCAGCAGGAAGTGGAGGGCGGATTGTGTGGCTTCAGCCGGAAGTAGGGGGCGGATCATGTGGCTTCAGTCGGAAGTAGGGGGCGGATTGTGCGGCTTCAACCGGAAGTAGGGGCGGATTGTGTGGCTTCAGCCGGAAGTAGGGGCGGATTGTGTGGCTTCAACCCTGGAAGTGGCGGGTGGATTGCGTCTTCAGCCCCGAAAATGGAGGGCGGATTGTGTGGCTTCAGTCGGAAGTAGGGGGCGGATCATGTGGCTTCAGTCGGAAGTAGGGGGCGGATTGTGTGGCTTCAGCCGGAAGTAGGGGGCGGATCATGTGGCTTCAGCCGGAAGTAGGGGGCGGATCATGTGGCTTCAGTCGGAAGTAGGGGGCGGATTGTGTGGCTTCAGTCGGAAGTAGGGGGCGGATTGTGTGGCTTCAGCAGGAAGTAGGGGGTGGATTGTGTGGCTTCAACAGGAAGTGGAGGGCGGATTGTGTGGCTTCAGCCGGAAGTAGGGGGCGGATCATGTGGCTTCAGCCGGAAGTAGGGGGCGGATCACGTGGCTTCAGTCGGAAGTAGGGGGCGGATTGTGTGGCTTCAGCAGGAAGTAGGGGGCGGATTGTGTGGCTTCAACAGGAAGTGGAGGGCGGATTGTGTGGCTTTAGCCGGAAGTAGGGGGCGGATCATGTGGCTTCAGCCGGAAGTAGGGGCGGATCATGTGGCTTCAGTCGAAAGTAGGGGGCGGATTGTGTGGCTTCAGCAGGAAGTAGGGGGCGGATTGTGTGGCTTCAGCAGGAAGTGGAGGGCGGATTGCGTGGCTTCAGCCGGAAGTAGGGGGCGGATCATGTGGCTTCAACCAGATGCCAAGGCACATCATTTTTCTTAAAGTTAATATATTAGCAACAAATGAAACCTCTGTCATTAGTAAGCTGGTTTTTAACCATTAGATAAAATAAGCGAAATGCCTGAGCCTTAATTAAGCTAAGCTAGGCGCACACGAGCACACGGGGGCTCTCATGCTCCACTTGGCAATCCGGTTTCGTAACCCGCCCCGGTCTTTTACCTTCGTTAATTGTTTCTTTACGTCTGGCATAACGAATGATGCATGTTTATAACTATCCTCTTCACCTGCAAATCGTGCAGCTCGCGCTTCAACTGAGACCTCTCGTCGAGTACGACAGGCTAATGGCTGTTGAGTAGCCTTGCGAGAGCTCCGTGGCTGAGGGAAGGCGGGGCCACTTCACGAAAATCGAACTCTCGGCCTGCGGCGGCCGCTGGAATTGCATTTCACCGGTTGCAGACGGGGGGTCTCTTATTAATAGACCCTTGGCAACAGCGCTAATGCCTTTGGGGGCGCTTGACCACGGGGGGTCCCCGGTCCCCGGTGGGGACGGCGGCTGGGCTTCTTCACGCCAGGAGGCCGGCCTTGTCATCTCCATTCTCTCACTCTCTGTCTCTCTTCAATGCCGCTCCTCTGTCTTCTGCACCATGGGAGAGCCGGGCACTTGAGCTGGCACGAGTAAGATACAGAGAGAGTAGAAGAGGACAGCCCATTGTGCATCATTATTGCTGCTGCTGCTGCTGCTGCTCAGTGTGGCTTAGAGACCTGACAAAGCCGCGGCCAACCCCTCATCTCCAGAGCTGTCAATCATGCTAGACCGCGTTGATGAGGCGGAGAGAGGGAGGAGAGGCAGTACAGGGGGGGCGAATTAATAATTAATTGCAGCCCTGGCACCGCCGTGTCAGCAAAGGCGCTGGACCAATCAGCTGTCAGCGCGTGCCGGATTGGTTGGCAGCCGCCACGGGGATTCCCCCTCTGCTCCTGCTGCTGTGTCTGTCCATCGCTCTGCCTACCTCGGAACCCTTCATTTCTGCTACTAAAAAGTAATGAAGAGTGTGCAGGTTTCTCTCGCCCAACCCCACCTCATCGTGTTTAATAGCTGGAGAGACGCACTAAGAGATAGGCGGAGCAATCCGATTGCTTTTTGCCAAAAAAGCAGAGAGCGCGGCACAATCGCCCTATCCTGACTCCCCTCCCCCACCAGTAGCTCCCCAGCTCTGTCAGTCAATCACCAATGCGGAGGTGGGGTTGCCCACGCATTTAACAACGGACAAATATAGAGAAGTTCAATTGGAGCCATTGTTTCACACAGCTTAGCGGTCATTGTTGCTGACGCTCCATGTGAGAACTTTATTGATGCTGGATAATATAAGCTAGAGATCCGCGAGTTCGAGTCCTGACAACAAGCTGAAAAAGTGACTGGCGACCATCAATTGGTTAGAAAATGTGGATGCGGAATATCGCTGCAGTTGGGTGAGTGTCTTTTGTGTCAGCCTTGGGAGTTCTGTTAGTTTTCAGATTGTGTCAGAATCTTCTAGATTGTGTCAAAATCTTATAGATTGTGTCAAAATCTTCTTGATTGTGTCAGAATCTTCTAGATTGTGTCAGAATCTTCTAGATTGTGTCAGAATCTTCTAGATTGTGTCAAAATCTTCTTGATTGTGTCAGAATCTTCTAGATTGTGTCAGAATCTTCTAGATTGTGTCAAAATCTTCTAGATTGTGTCAGAATCTTCTTGGTTGTGTCAGAATCTTCTAGATTGTGTCAAAATCTTCTAGATTGTGTCAGAATCTTCTTGGTTGTGTCAGAATCTTCTAGATTGTGTCAGAATCTTCTAGATTGTGTCAAAATCTTCTAGATTGTGTCAGAATCTTCTTGGTTGTGTCAGAATCTTCTAGATTGTGTCAGAATCTTCTAGATTGTGTCAAAATCTTCTAGATTGTGTCAGAATCTTCTTGGTTGTGTCAGAATCTTCTTGATTGTGTCAGAATCTTCTAGATTGTGTCAAAATCTTCTAGATTGTGTCAAAATCTTCTAGATTGTGTCAGAATCTTCTAGATTGTGTCAGAATCTTCTAGATTGTGTCAAAATCTTCTAGATTGTGTCAAAATCTTCTTGGTTGTGTCAAAATCTTCTTGGTTGTGTCAAAATCTTCTTGGTTGTGTCAAAATCTTCTTGATTGTGTCAGAATCTTCTTGATTGTGTCAGAATCTTTGTGACTGTGTCAGAATCTTCTTGATTGTGTCAGAATCTTTGTGACTGTGTCAGAATCTTTGTGACTGTGTCAGAATCTTGATTCTTTGAAAATCTTGTTGATTGTGTCAGAATCTTTTTCATTGTGTCAGGATCTTTTCATTGTGTCAGGATCTTTGTGACAGGGTCAGAATCTTTTTGACTCTGTCAGCAGCCCTCAGATGGCGGTGGAATATGCATTGTTTTGGGAAATGCTTCAACCAAAAGAATTTTTTCTCATCTTGCCGATGGCCGCAGAAGGCGTTTCACCCCTGTTGCTCCCGCTCCCGGGTTGCCTCTCTCCTTTCATTTCCCTTTGTGAGTCAGTCCCGCAGGTTACTTGAGTCCGGAGCCTTTACTTCCCACTCTCCTGCCAAGGGGACGCGCCCGGGAAACGCGAGACAAGAGAGAGAGAGAGAGAGAGAAGAGAGGAAAGAAAGATGTTGCTGAAGCATGGAATGAGAAATTCTCTTTTTTACTTGTTTCGCCTGCTGTCTTTTGTATCTTCTTCTGCTTTTGCTGCTGCAAAGGCCTCGGGCTCCGGCTCACAGCGGGGGAGGCAGGCGACAGAGTGCCCCAAATATGAGAAGGTCCCTGGCGGCTTTTGGCATTTCTGTCCCAATTTGCTCTGCGTGGCTGCGAACGGCCCGGCATTTAGAATTCTGACTGCTTTGCCACTCCTCCCTTTCTGTGTCATCCATTTTGCCTTTGAATTTTGTTTACTGCAGCCAACTTGCTTTGCCATCGGAACCTCAGTGATGGCCTCGGTGGTTTCTCAACTAATTAAAGATGTGTCAGAGTTGACAATTTTGATGTCAGACCTGCAGCCGATTTGATGTGTCAGATGACAATTTTGAGGGGTCAGGAGAATTATGATGGGGTGTCAGGCGTACCAGATTGAGGCATCAGTTGTGCCAAGTTTTAGTGTCAGGGGTGCTGCTTTTAGTGCGTCAGGGTGAGAGTTTCGTGGTGTCAGGGGTGCTGCTTTTAGTGCGTCAGGGTGAGAGTTTCGGGGTGTCAGGAGTGCGAGTTCTGGGGTGTCAGGAGTGCGAATTCGGGTGTCAGGAGTGAGAATTTTGGGGTGTCAGAGTGACAGTTTGAGGGTGTCAGGATGTCAAAACGTGTCAAGTTGGAGTGTCAGGGTGTACCGAGTCGGGGTGTCAGGCGTGATAATTTCGAGGTGTCAGGGTGTGTCAAGCGTGCTAATTTGGGGCGTCAGGGGGTGTCAGGCGTTCTAATTTCGGGGTGTCAGGGTGTGTCAGTGCTACCAACTTGGGATGTCAGGCGTTTTTCGCTCTACTGCCTATCGTATCTCCTCCCCAGCGAAAATGGCAGCATTAAAGTGTCAAAAAGAACACGTAGAGCTCCAAAGGCGAGGGGTCTTGGGCCAACAAGCTGAGCGGGTGAGCGCCCTGATCTGTGAGCTCTGAGCTCTGTGAGCTGCTCAACCAGCAACTCTTTGAGCGACAGGAAGAGGGGCCGGGCCAGGACAAAAAAATAAGTGGCTCTCGCACAAGCAAGCAGGACAAAAAAATAAACTAGAGACTTGCTTTCTGGAGAGGCTTGAAGAGCGAGAGAGAGAAAGAAAGAGGCGAACGGTGTGGGGGGAAGCGGGTGGGCAATCGCTCTTTTGTTGTGTGTTAACTGGCAGCTCTTTGAGTGCTCTGGCGTGTCAGTCACTTATGCGTGAGGCTTGAGCACTGGAGCGGGGCCTGGTTGCTGTCAGGGTGGGGGGGAGCAACTCAGATACTGGCTGCCTATTGTGTACAGCGATCACTGGAGTTGGGGCGCACTTTGGGCCTCATTTGGCTTTGGGCTTTTTTGGGATTTGAGCGGCTGTCTGGCTGTCTGTCTGTCTGCCACATCTTGGTTGACGGCTGACTGAGGCTTTTGGGACTGGGATGTGTCCAGGGAGTCCGCGGACCAGCGAGTCAGTGGGTCAGCGGGTCAGCGGGTCAGTGGTTTAGCGAGTCAGCAGGTCAGCGGGTCAGCAGGTCAGTGGGTCAGCGGGTCAGTGGTTTAGCAGGTCACGGGATCAGTGGTTTAGCGAGTCAGCGGGTCAGTGGGTCAGCGGGTCAGTAGGTCAGTGGGTCAGTAGGTCAGTGGGTCAGTGGGTCAGTGGTTTAGCGAGTCAGCAGGTCAGCGAGTCAGCAGGTCAGCGGGTCAGCAGGTCAGTGGGTCAGCGGGTCAGTGGTTTAGCAGGTCACGGGATCAGTGGTTTAGCGAGTCAGCGGGTCAGTGGGTCAGCGGGTCAGTAGGTCAGTGGGTCAGCGGGTCAGTGGGTCAGCGGGTCAGTGGTTTAGTGGGTCAGCGGGTCAGTGGGTCAGCGGGTCAGTGGGTTAGTGGGTCAGCGGGTCAGCGGGTCAGTGGTTTAGTGGGTCAGCGGGTCAGCGGGTCAGCGGGTCAGTGGTTTAGCGGGTCAGCGGGTCAGCGGGTCAGCGGGTCAGCGGGTCAGTGGTTTAGTGGGTCAGCGGGTCAGCGGGTCAGCGGGTCAGCGGGTCAGTGGACTTTTGGGTCGGCAGGTCGGTAGGTTAGGGGTATGTAGACCTGTGAGTTTTCCTGGGCTGTCAGCTAGTTGGTTGGTCAATATGTCAGCCAAGCACCAGACATTTTCATCAAATAAGAAGAGCAAGTCAGTATAACCGTATTCTGGACATACTGGCTGCGAGACGGGGCAGAAAGGGAGGCCAGGGGCCAAGATGAAGCGACAAAGATAGGCCACAGGGAGTCTGAGGCGGCGTGGAAAATGAGGTTTAAGGAGGCAGGCCGCTCGCGGTCCAGGTAAAGCCAACAAACTAAGGATCCTGGTCCACTTATTATCTTTCCCTTATATGGGAGGCCAAGCGGTCGGCGTTTGAAGCTCGGTACAAAATCCCCCCCCAGTAATTCTCCATCGTCATTCTTCCCACCTCGATTTACCTGCGCCGCTCTTGGACCGGCAAGTGACTGACAGGCCAAGCCCGCCGGGGGGGGGGGGCAGGAGGGGAGTTGGACGATGGGAGAAATAAATAAGGCGAGAAAATCACCGCCTTTATGGGGGCCGGCCTGGTCTGGGTGACCCCCCCCCCCCAGGACCTCCTGCCCGCCTGCCACTCGGCTGTCTCGGTTCACCTCCTCCTCGGCTCCCCCAGGCCTCTGCCCTGCCCTCCGTCTGCATCTGCCTTCTGTCTGGGCCCGCGTCTCACCGTCTCAGCGTGTAGCTCTCTGCCTCTCCCTGCATCTCTCTGCCTCTCCCTGCATCTCTCTGCCTCTCCCTGCCTCTCTCTGTCTCTCCCTGCATCTCTCTGCCTCTCCCTGCATCTCTCTGTCTCTCTCTGCCTCTCTCTGCCTCTTTCTGCATCTCTCTGTCTCTCCCTGCATCTCTCTGTCTCTCCCTGCATCTCTCTGTCTCTCCCTGCATCTCTCTGCCTCTCCCTGCATCTCTCTGCCTCTCCCTGCCTCTCTCTGTCTCTCCCTGCATCTCTCTGCCTCTCCCTGCATCTCTCTGCCTCTCCCTGCCTCTCTCTGTCTCTCCCTGCATCTCTCTGCCTCTCCCTGCATCTCTCTGTCTCTCTCTGTCTCTCTCTGCCTCTTTCTGCATCTCTCTGTCTCTCCCTGCATCTCTCTGTCTCTCCCTGCATCTCTCTGTCTCTCCCTGCATCTCTCTGCCTCTCTCTGCCTCTCTATCTCTCTCTCTCTGCCTCTCTCTGCCTCTCTCTGCCTCTCTATCTCTCTCTTTGCCTCTCTCTGCCTCTCTCTGCCTCTCTCTGCCTCTCTCTGCCTCTCTCTGCCTCTCTCTGCCTCTCTCTGCCTCTCTCTGCCTCTCTCTGCCTCTCTATCTCTCTCTCTGCCTCTCTCTGCCTCTCTATCTCTCTCTGCCTCTCTCTGCCTCTCTCTGCCTCTCTCTGCCTCTCTCTGCCTCTCTATCTCTCTCTCTGCCTCTCTCTGCCTCTCTATCTCTCTCTCTGCCTCTCTCTGCCTCTCTATCTCTCTCTGCCTCTCTCTGCCTCTCTCTGCCTCTCTCTGCCTCTCTCTGCCTCTCTCTGCCTCTCTCTGCCTCTCTCTGCCTCTCTCTGCCTCTCTCTGCCTCTCTCTGCCTCTCTATCTCTCTCTCTGCCTCTCTCTGCCTCTCTATCTCTCTCTCTGCCTCTCTCTGCCTCTCTATCTCTCTCTCTGCCTCTCTCTGCCTCTCTATCTCTCTCTCTCTGCCTCTCTCTGCCTCTCTCTGCCTCTCTCTGCCTCTCTCTGCCTCTCTCTGCCTCTCTCTGCCTCTCTCTGCCTCTCTCTGCCTCTCTCTGCCTCTCTCTCTCTCTCTCTCTCTCTCTCTCTCTCTGACGCAACTGCGTATCCGGAGCCACTACTCAATGCGCCACAGAGCGACGCATGCGACAGACCACAAAGTTATATGTTCGTGACGCGCCCGACCTCACTGACCAACAAATTGAGCAGTGTCACGCGCACCCGCTCTACCAGACATAAACAGTTGCTGCTGAAACAGGAGAATTTTGTCAAATTTCCTGCTGAAACAGGATAGACTGAGAGAGAAGCGCAGGCAGCCTTCCTTGTAATTAGTTCTGCTTTCAGGCCCGTTGACTTCTTTTTAGAGCAATTAACTAACTCCGGGATATACTGGGTGGCAGTGCTTACTCTGAACCCTTGCTTTTGTTGCGAGCTCTCCAGAAGCTGTCAGTCAGCTGAGCTCTCCAACCCTTTAGCTCAGCAATGTGGGCTGAGATCAAGCCAGTCAGGGGGGCTGGAGGAAGCCAAAGAAATGGGCGGAGCGGCCCCTAGAAGCAAAATGCCATTGTGCAGTGGAGAATTTGCGCGTCGGTCGGTTGATTGTCAGGTTTTTTTTCTCTAGAATAAAGTTCCTGACATTTGCGATGGGAGACTATAGCTGGCTAGCTGGGATGATGAAGGGGAAGCAGAGGAGGCTGAGCACAGAGCTCAAGTCACGCTACCCAGAAACTCCCGGAAGCGCTCCCGCTGAGAGCCTCAGGCCCGCTGCACGCACTGCTGGCCCGGTGCTGCAGCCTGAAGTGGCTGTAATCCTTAGTAACTAATGTGTCCATTGTTGTCTAGCATAGTAATAATAACAGTAATAATATTTATTAATAAAATTAATAATAAAGCGGATTCCAGCGGCAGTGTTTTATTTGTTCTCATTAGATGTATCAATCTTTGCTACAAGTTGTTAATCTGTCATTTAGTAATCCAAGAATCCACCAATCCTTCTTTCTATTCATCTGTAAATCTATGTATCAATTTGCCTGTCTTAGTAAACTATCAATTCATCAATCTATCAACCCATCAATCTATCAATCGATCAATCTATCAATTCATGAATCTATCAACCCATCAATCTATCAATCGATCAATCTATCAATTCATGAATCTATCAACCCATCAATCTATCAATCTATCTGTCTATCTATCTATCTATCTATCTATCTATCTATCTATCTGTCTATCTATCTATCTATTTATCTATCTATCTATCTGTCTATCTATCTGCCTATCTATCTGCCTATCTATCTATCTATCTATCTATCTATCTATCTATCTATCTATCTATCTATCTATCTATCTATCTATCTATCTATCTATCTATCTATCTATCTATCTATCTATCTATCTATCTATCTATCTATCTATCTATCTATCTATCTATCTATCTATCTATCTATCTATCTATCTATCTATCTATCTATCTATCTATCTATCTATCTATCTATCTATCTATCTATCTATCTATCTATCTATCTATCTATCTATCTATCTATCTATCTATCTATCTATCTATCTATCTATCTATCTATCTATCTATCTATCTATCTATCTATCTATCTATCTATCTATCTATCTATCTATCTATCTATCTATCTATCTATCTATCTATCTATCTATCTATCTATCTATCTATCTATCTATCTATCTATCTATCTATCTATCTATCTATCTATCTATCTATCTATCTATCTATCTATCTATCTATCTATCTATCTATCTATCTATCTATCTATCTATCTATCTATCTATCTATCTATCTATCTATCTATCTATCTATCTATCTATCTATCTATCTATCTATCTATCTATCTATCTATCTATCTATCTATCTATCTATCTATCTATCTATCTATCTATCTATCTATCTATCTATCTATCTATCTATCTATCTATCTATCTATCTATCTATCTATCTATCTATCTATCTATCTATCTATCTATCAATTTACTAATCTAATAATCTACCGATATATCAATCATAAACCTATAAATCCATCAATCTATCAATCTATTAATCTATCAATCTATCAATCCATCAATCAACCTATCAATCAACCTATCAACCTATCAATTAACAGTCTATAAATTCATAAATTCATAAATCCATTAATCCAGCAAACATCCCCGATCCGCACCAGCAGTCTGCTGCTTCTGCTGTCCGGGAGCCGCGCCAGCCTCGGCCAGAGCGGTCCCGGCAGCATAGGAGGCGTCGGTCGGCACCTCTCGGGCGGCCCGGATCTCTCCGTGTCGGCGCCAAAAAAGTGCCAACTGATCAGCGTGCCCATGTGCCGCAACATTGGCTACAACTACACCTCCATGCCCAACCAGTATGGCGACGACACGCAGGAGGAGGCCGCGTCCGAGGTGAGCAGCTCTGAGGCTTCGGGGCTGAGCAGTTCTGAGGCATCATGGAGGGCCTGAGTATAGTGGTGATCCCTCTGAGGCATCATGGAGGGCCTGAGTATAGTGGTGATCCCTCTGAGGCATCAGGGAGGGCCTGAGTATAGCGGCTCCCTCTGAGGCATCAGAGAGGGCCTGAGTATAGCGGCTCCCTCTGAGGCATCAGGGAGGGCCTGAGTATAGTGGTGATCCCTCTGAGGCATCATGGAGGGCCTGAGTATAGCGGCTCCCTCTGAGGCATCATGGAGGGCCTGAGTATAGCGGCTCCCTCTGAGGCATCAGGGAGGGCCTGAGTATAGTGGTGATCCCTCTGAGGCATCATGGAGGGCCTGAGTATAGCGGCTCCCTCTGAGGCATCAGGGAGGGCCTGAGTATAGCGGCTCCCTCTGAGGCATCAGAGAGGGCCTGAGTATAGCGGCTCCCTCTGAGGCATCATGGAGGGCCTGAGTATAGCGGTGATCCCTCTGAGGCATCAGGGAGGGCCTGAGTATAGTGGTGATCCCTCTGAGGCATCATGGAGGGCCTGAGTATAGTGGTGATCCCTCTGGGGCATCATGGAGGGCCTGAGTATAGCGGCTCCCTCTGAGGCATCATGGAGGGCCTGAGTATAGTGGTGATCCCTCTGAGGCATCATGGAGGGCCTGAGTATAGTGGTGATCCCTCTGAGGCATCATGGAGGGCCTGAGTATAGTGGTGATCCCTCTGAGGCATCATGGAGGGCCTGAGTATAGTGGTGATCCCTCTGAGGCATCATGGAGGGCCTGAGTATAGTGGTGATCCCTCTGAGGCATCATGGAGGGCCTGAGTATAGCGGCTCCCTCTGAGGCATCATGGAGGGCCTGAGTATAGTGGTGATCCCTCTGAGGCATCATGGAGGGCCTGAGTATAGTGGTGATCCCTCTGAGGCATCATGGAGGGCCTGAGTATAGTGGTGATCCCTCTGAGGCATCATGGAGGGCCTGAGTATAGTGGTGATCCCTCTGAGGCATCATGGAGGGCCTGAGTATAGTGGTGATCCCTCTGAGGCATCAGAGAGGGCCTGAGTATAGTGGTGATCCCTCTGAGGCATCAGGGAGGGCCTGAGTATAGCGGCTCCCTCTGAGGCATCAGAGAGGGCCTGAGTATAGCGGCTCCCTCTGAGGCATCAGGGAGGGCCTGAGTATAGCGGCTCCCTCTGAGGCATCAGGGAGGGCCTGAGTATAGCGGCTCCCTCTGAGGCATCAGAGAGGGCCTGAGTATAGCGGCTCCCTCTGAGGCATCAGGGAGGGCCTGAGTATAGCGGCTCCCTCTGAGGCATCATGGAGGGCCTGAGTATAGCGGCTCCTTCTGAGGCATCAGGGAGGGCCTGAGTATAGCGGCTCCCTCTGAGGCATCAGGGAGGGCCTGAGTATAGCGGCTCCCTCTGAGGCATCAAGGAGACCTGAGTATAGCGGCTCCCTCTGAGGCATCAGAGAGGGCCTGAGTATAGTGGTGATCCCTCTGAGGCATCAGAGAGGGCCTGAGTATAGTGGTGATCCCTCTGAGGCATCAGGGAGGGCCTGAGTATAGCGGCTCCCTCTGAGGCATCAGAGAGGGCCTGAGTATAGTGGTGATCCCTCTGAGGCATCAGAGAGGGCCTAAGTATAGTGGTGATCCCTCTGAGGCATCAGGGATGGCCTGAGCATAGCGGCTCCTGGTGAAGCATTTTGAACAGGAGAATTCAAATATTACGCTCGCAATATTTCGAATTTCGCTTCTTCTAAATGACGGGAGCAGACTGAGAGGAGACGTGTAAGAGCTTCATCAGTAGCATCCGTCAGTCATGATTCAGCGCAGCATCCCTTCCTCATCATCGTCGGCATTCGCCGCAAATTGATCGGCATCACACAGGAGGAGGGAGGCGCGGGAGGGTTAGCAGATAGTTAGTTAATCGATGCTATACGCTGCAAAACAATTCCAACCGACGCCAGCGGATATAATTTGAGAGGAAAAACAAGGGCCCGCTATGCAAAGGTGGCGGGCGCGTCAATCTACCGCAAATCTGCTATGGGATTCTTTTTGATGATTTCTAGGCCTCACGATTCGCATCTGGCGATGAGGCTCGAGTCGAGGAGAATTGCGCGGGGGGGGGGCGGCGGATGAGGAAAGATGCTGGAATAATATAAAATCCCGAGGCCTGCTTCCCATCTTACGGAGGAAGTTGTCAGTTTCCTTAGCTCCGCGGGGATCCCCAGCTTGGATTGCGCCGAGAGCTTTTGGGTGGGTTGGGGGGGGGGGTTGCAGAAGAAGCTCTTGCAGTCCTTCAATCAGAGCCAGGGGCTGCCCAGAACCGCGTCAATCCTCGATAATTGTGGAGGAATGAAGCCGCGGGATTCTTAGAAACAGGGGAGGCCCGGGCATTAGTGGGGAATCCAGTGTCTGCTAGAAGTGCCTATCACGAGTGAAAAGGGATTTATTTCCCCCTTTTTCAAGCTGAAAGTTCGATTTCGGCAGTTCAGTCGCCGCGTGGCCCCACTGCGCGAAATGATTGCGTAACCGCTATAGTGGTCGATTTAAACAAAAGAATCTCCCACTTGATTGTTGAGACTGTGCTGGTCTGGCCGCTCTCAAAGTCGCTGCAGGGGTGCTGAAGTGTGCTGGTGGTTTCTTTCTTCAGCTAGGATTTCTGCTTCCGTAGCAACCCCTTTCTGGCTTCTCTCCGCGGGGGAAGGGGGGTTGCCCTTGGGGGGCAGTTAGCCTTAGTTAAAAAAATAAATTAGATAGAGCTTGGTTAGATAGCTGAATGCTGACGCACACATGCTTAGACACACACATGTCTAGACACACATGCTTAGACACACACATGCTTAGACACACACATGCTTAGACACACACATGCTTAGACACACGCATGCTTAGACACACACACACATGCTTAGACACACGCATGCTTAGACACACACACACATGCTTAGACACACACACGCTTAGACACACACACGCTTAGACACACACATGCTTAGACACACACATGCTTAGACACACGCATGCTTAGACACACACACATGCTTAGACACACACACGCTTAGACACACACACGCTTAGACACACACACGCTTAGACACACACACGCTTAGACACACACACGCTTAGACACACGCATGCTTAGACACACACACACATGCTTAGACACACACACGCTTAGACACACACACGCTTAGACACACACACGCTTAGACACACACACGCTTAGACACACGCATGCTTAGACACACACACACATGCTTAGACACACACACGCTTAGACACACACACGCTTAGACACACACATGCTTAGACACACACATGCTTAGACACACGCATGCTTAGACACACACACACATGCTTAGACACACACACGCTTAGACACACACACGCTTAGACACACACACGCTTAGACACACACACGCTTAGACACACACACGCTTAGACACACACACGCTTAGACACACACACGCTTAGACACACACACGCTTAGACACACACACGCTTAGACACACACATGCTTAGACAGCTAGACGTGAAGCAGTCCATCTCCGAGTCCCCTCAGCAGCTCAGCAGCAGGGCAGATCAAAGGCGGCTAATGGGGCTGGTCGAACGGATCAGCTCGGGGGGGACTTTCTGCGAGTTTGTCCTCGCTGGGAGGGGAAGAGAATTCCTGTGGGGCAGCAACCCGAGCTAGCGGCGCACACAGAGTGGAGAGTATGAAGTTCTCAGCTCGAAGGAAGCCGCAGAAGAAGATCCTCTGCTCCCTCCCCCAACCCCAGCAATCAGTCCACCATCCGTCCACATTAATTAACAAGGATATCGAACAGTGCCAGACCCCCCCTAGCCAACTCTCTACAATCCTTTGGCACACTTTCTCTCATGGGCCTGTCCGGGATGCTGGACCTTCTACACGGATGAGGGAGCAGAGATTAGTAGCTCAGCTCAGAGGCGGCACGGCAGCTGCGGAGACTCTGGGTCGAACTCAATCGACTGAACCGCGCCGCCCCAGTGCGCGACAACCTCATGGCTCTCTCTGTCTCAATCTCTCTCTCGTCTTATTTTAATGTACATCCCGTAATGTACATTATGAGGTCATAAATTACTATAGTGTATACTTAAGAACTTGAAATTCAATTAATTTTTTTTGGGCGTGAAGGGTGGCCAAACTACCTGAATAATTTTGAGCTACCCGAATAAGCCTTAACTACTGTAATGATTCCTGAACTACAGTAATGATTCCTGAACTACAGTAATGATTCCTGAACTACTGTAATGATTCCTGAACTACAGTAATGATTCCCGAACTACTGTAATGATTCCTGAACTACAGTAATGATTCCTAAACTACAGTAATGATTCCCGAACTACAGTAATGATTCCCGAACTACTGTAATGATTCCCGAACTACTGTAATGATTCCTGAACATCCTGAAGTTTTGATGGACAAATGAACAATATGGATTATTCTCCCTATTAATTTTAGCTAGACTTTTAACCACCTGCACTTCAACTCGCTCTCCTCTTTGCAGGTGCACCAGTTCTGGCCGCTGGTGGAAATCTCGTGCAGCCAGGACCTGCGCTTTTTCCTCTGCAGCATGTACGTGCCAATCTGCATGCACAACTACGACAGGCACCTGCCGGCCTGCCGCTCCGTCTGCCTGCGCGCCAAGAAGGGCTGCGCGCCGCTGATGCGACAGTACGGGTTCAGCTGGCCAGAAAAGATGGACTGCTCTAAACTGCCAGGTGACATTTTCCTACCGATTGAGCAGATCTATCTACCGATTGAGCAGATCTATCTACCGATTGAGCAGATCTACCTACCGATTGAGCAGATCTATCTACCGATTGAGCAGATCTATCTACCGAATGAGCAGATCTATCTACCGATTGAGCAGATTTATCTGCCGATTGAGCAGATCTATCTGCCGATTGAGCAGATCTATCTACCGATTTAACAGATCTACCTACCGATTGAGCAGATCTACCTACCGATTGAGCAGATCTATCTACCGATTGAGCAGATCTACCTACCGATTGAGCAGATCTACCTACCGATTGAGTAGATCTATCTACCGATTGAGTAGATCTATCTACCGATTGAGCAGATCTATCTACCGATTGAGCAGATCTATCTACCGATTGAGCAGATCTATCTACCGATTGAGCAGATCTATCTACCGATTGGTCAGATCTATCTACCGATTGGTCAGATCTATCTACCGATTGGTCAGATCTATCTACCGATTGGTCAGATCTATCTACCGATTGAGCAGATCTATCTGCCGATTGGTCAGATCTATCTACCGATTGAGCAGATCTATCTACCGATTGGTCAGATCTATCTACCGATTGGTCAGATCTATCTACCGATTGGTCAGATCTATCTACCGATTGGTCAGATCTATCTACCGATTGGTCAGATCTATCTACCGATTGGTCAGATCTATCTACAATTGGTCAGATCTATCTACCAATAAGTCTATGTTTAGCTACAGCAGACATAACAAGCAAGGAGACAAAGGTTTTTGGCATGCCGCTCTCTCATTAGCATACAAGTATAGAGTAGAGATGGTGAGGGAAATTTATGGAAACAAAAATTTCATACTTCATTCCGTCGGCAACACGTCTATTGATGTCCGCAGCTCCCGGCCAGCCGGTCCCACCTCTTTGCCGCTTTGAAATGAATAAATAAGCTGCAGGCCCCATTGTGCCTTCTTTTTCAAGAAGGGACCAACTGGAGGAGCTGAAGAGGGAGAATAGGTAGGCAGCGCATCATCCCAAGAATTTTTTGTCGCCGACACAGCAAAACGCTTGCATTGTCCTCATCGGGCAACAAAAAATGAGTTTCTTTTAAAAAAAGTAAAAAATGCCGAGTCCACAGCGGCAGCCACTTCCCCTTTCCTCTTAGCTTTGAGCCGGCACAATGGGGTCGCATCGGCCCATTGAGATACAAAAATAGAAAGAGTAGTTTTTTAGAGGCACCCCAAGCCTCCGCAGCAGGTACTCCACCAGCCAAGTCTCTGAGAGCTTTCAGCCTGACTCTCCTTTTGAATGGGAAATTTTTGAGCTTCACTTTTACAGACCTTTTATAAAGAGGGGAGGTTGTTCGAGATTACTCATCTGCGACTAACTTGATTCTATCAGCCACTGAGAATAAAACTCGACCTTTTTACGTAAATCTTGATCCATTGGAAAGGTCTTTGACTCAACTAGACATAAGCCTGACTCATTGGAGAGAACCCCGACCCGCCGGTGATAACCCTGACCCATTGGTGATATCCTTGACCCATTGGAGAGAACCCTGACCCATTGGTGATAACCATGACCCATTGGAGAGAACCCTGACCCATTGGACAGAACCCTGACCCATTGGTGATAACCATGACCCATTGGAGAGAACCCTGACCCACCGGTGATAATCATGACCCATTGGAGAGAACCCTGACCCATTAGTGATAACCATGACCCATTGGACAGAACCCTGACCCATTGGTGATAACCATGACCCATTGGAGAGAACCCTGACCCGCCGGTGATAATCATGACCCATTGGAGAGAACCCTGACCCATTAGTGATAACCATGACCCATTGGAGAGAACCCTGACCCGCCGGTGATAACCATGACCCATTGGAGAGAACCCTGACCCATTGGTGATAACCATGACCCATTGGAGAGAATCCTGACCCGCCGGTGATAACCATGACCCATTGGAGAGAATCCTGTCGCGCCGGTGATAACCATGACCCATTGGAGAGAATCCTGGCCCGCCGGTGATAACCATGACCCATTGGAGGGAACCCTGACCCATTGGTGATAACCATGACCCATTGGAGAGAACCCTGACCCACCGGTGATAACCATGACCCATTGGAGAGAACCCTGACCCATTGGTGATAACCATGACCCATTGGAGAGAACCCTGACCCGCCGGTGATAATCATGACCCATTGGAGAGAATCCTGGCGCGCCGGTGATAACCATGACCCATTGGAGAGAATCCTGGCCCGCCGGTGATAACCATGACCCATTGGAGGGAACCCTGACCCACCGGTGATAACCATGACCCATTGGATAGAACCCTGACCCGCCGGTGATAACCATGACCCATTGGAGAGAATCCTGACCCGCCGGTGATAACCATGACCCATTGGAGAGAATCCTGTCGCGCCGGTGATAACCATGACCCATTGGAGAGAATCCTGGCCCGCCGGTGATAACCATGACCCATTGGAGGGAACCCTGACCCACCGGTGATAACCATGACCCATTGGAGAGAACCCCGACCCGCCGGTGATAACCATGACCCATTGGAGAGAACCCTGACCCATTGGTGATAACCATGACCCATTGGAGAGAACTCTGACCCGCCGGTGATAACCATGACCCATTGGAGGGAACCCTGACCCATTGGTGATATACCATGACTCATTGGAGAGAACCCTGACCCATTGGTGATATACCATGACCCATTGGAGAGAACCCTGACCCATTGGTGATAACCATGACTCATTGGAGAGAACCCTGACCCATTGGTGATAACCATGACCCATTGGAGAGAACCCCGACCCGCCGGTGATAACCAT